>OX438785.1:4473494-4855918 GCA_949316455.1 Acleris holmiana
AAAATACTTGAAAAACACGCAAAAGGGGCGAATAACACAAAAGGGTGATTTTTCACAAAACTTTACAAAGATGCGGAAAAAAGTTGTGAATTTGTGGTTTCTACGGTTTTACGTCTATCAAAAGATTAACTAACCTTTTATCTTTTAAGCGATAGAATTGAATTAACTCTGACTCAGAGACTCAAAATCGAGAGTTCACCGAAGCTTCGGTAAGTTTGGTATTGAGATACATAGATTCAAATACAATTTCAATAAATTGTACTACACATTCACGTGCAACTGTCTGCCTTTTGATTTTGACATTAATTTCACATTTTTTTCGTAATGAAGACCCTTTTTCACATGCTATATACTATTTGAATATATCTGTTTATTTATCCTATTTAATATATGCATATGTTTATACGTATTTATTTACTATTTTTATCTTTATCTTCTGTGTTTAATTGTTGTACATTCAGCCATAAATGGTTTTAATACTTTCTCAATCGCTTAAAGGTTAACTGGAAGAGATCCCTTAAAAGCATAAGTTCGCTTTTGTACAGACATTCTTCAGGTTACTCAAAATATCTGAACAAGCACTCTAACGCCTAGACAATAGAGTCGTGTACACATATTTGTGAACCTTATTCGCTCCTATATATCTGATGTTGACTGTACAGCCATGGGCATTAATATCTCCTACATGGACCCTATTGCCAGTGGCATAAAGGTGTATAGATATTTTTGACATCTTGGGAACGTATAATATGCCTTGACTATAGATACCTACTTTGTTCTTTTGTCTTTTTGCAATATAGAGTTAACATACATATATATACATACATACACATACATATTATCACGCCTTCATTCCAAGAGTGGGGTAGGCAGAGCTGCAGAAATACCAACAACTACAACAAGAGTTGTTGGCAATTCTGCAACCACATTTTGCACAAAAAACATACATACATATATATTTCCAGAATAAAAACAGTAAGAGTTGCATAAACGTTAAATTGGTAAAATATGTCAACTTCTTCTATAAAACAATGTATACGAGTATGAACTATGTATGAATATGAAAATCATGGCCGTTTGTGCAGAAGCACGTTCTCCTTACAAGTGATGCCTCATTTGTTGCATTATTATGTAAAATTTACTTGGAAAATTAAAACAGGTCAAATTGTAAGCAGAATTATATGCACTGTGAGTGGTTTAAATTGCTATTTTGTGAGCTCATCTATATTATATAATGTTACTTACTCGTAATTGTCTTGTACTAATTTTATTTTTTCATTTTTATAAAACAACGAATAAATCTGTGAATAAATTCATTCATTATAATTTGGGGTAATTCAGGTGAAATTGAGAGATTTCGAGCACAAAAAAAGTGTATAAGAGCACTTTGTGAGATTGGCAGTAGAGAATCATGTAGACCAATGTTTAAGAAAAATTCTCCCATTACCGTGCATCTATATTGCTGAAATCTGCCTCTCTGTAAAGAAACATAACCGTTACTTTACAAAAATATCACAAAATAATCCCAGCGCGAGGAGTACCCGCCTAAATAAATTGCAAATTACAAAAAGCAACCTAGCTCTGTGTCGGAGAAATGTGGACGGAATGGCGGGTTAAATTTATAATAAACTCCCACCAGCTTTTCTAGATTTGCCGTTTCCAAAATTCAAGTATACAGTACTAAATTGGCTCTCACTAAACAACTTTCAAAGCTTGCATGAATACAGTAACTACCAATATGTTTAATGTATCTTTTAATATGTTTAGTGTACTTCTTAAAGAGAAACGACCAAAATGCAATAAATGTTCATAGATTAAGTTTTCCTTGTATTGTCTGTTTGTCATCCGCTAACTACTAAATCACGCAATGGATTGGGTTTTACCACCAGTTAGATAATGTTTCACGGAAGAATTTAATGTATAATAAATTCTGGTTTATGTACGGGTGTTACAGAAAACTCGTATAAACCGAAGCGAAGATAAGGCGGGTCGCTAGTATTCAGAATTAGAAATCATTTATTTAACTAGCGACCCGCCCTCGCTTCGCTCCGGATTAAAGTATTATACATATAAACCTTCCTCTTCAAAAACTCTATCTATTAAAAAAAAACCGCATCAAAATCCGTTGCGTAGTTTTAAAGATTTAAGCATACATAGGGATATAGGGACAGAAAAAGCGACTTTGTTTTATACTATGTAGTGATTGTAGGTACAGGGTTGATCAGATTTATATGGGAACAGCTATAATTTTCCATTTCGGCGTACAATATATTAATATTTTTATGTTTTTAAGACAGTCTTAAAAACTAAAGTTTTTATTAACTGTATTATTCAAATATCAAAATCATTATTTAAGAAGTCATTTACATCGTAGAAAGTATTATGCATTAATAGTCTTACTAATTACGTTTAAACATGGTCAAGTGTAACTCTTTTATGTGGTCTGGCAGACCATTAAATATTTTCGCTGCCATTACATAGATACTCTTACTATAATAACTAGTTCTATTATCAAACCGCGATTAGAATAGTCTTGGCGGTGACAGTTTTGTCATATAAATACGTCAAAGTTCATATGAACTGACAGCTATTCCAAGTGTAAACTCATAGCGGTTTAGTAATAACAGGGTTCAGGATTCATATAAAGAAGGGGGCAGCCACACATTTTAATGAGACAATAAGTATTTGCATGCCATTTGGAGTAACTTAAAGCAACTACAGATAGTCGGACAAACGCATATTTATTACAGTTCCCTACTCGCCACAACAGAATGGCGAAGTGGAAAGGCAAATTCGCAGCATTTAGAAGAGGTTGAAAATTGCCCAGGTCGAGAAGAGAAACTGGACGGAGTCCCTAAAAGAGTATTTAGTGAAGTACAGTACGCCACACACGGTCACTGGGAAACCCCCCAGGAACTGTTCTTCCTTCGGCAATTTCGAGAGAAATTACCGACGATTCAGGACTTACCATACACCTGACGATGGAGAAATAAGGGATAAGGACACAGAACATAAAGAAAAAGGAAAGGAATACGCAGACAGAAAGAGACGAGCTGTGGAAAACGATGCTGGTGTAGGAGATAAGGTTTACGTAAAAAATATGAACAAATGCAACAAACTGAGCCTGAATTTTGAACCTAGAACACACACAGAGGAGACTGCTAAGGAAGAAGACAAGTACATGGTTTAGTAGAAAAAAAAACAACACGTAGCTTAAAATCTCGATTCTTAAAATTTACTTTGATTATGGTTTATTGTTTCGACAGTTTTGTATCCTTTTGGTCTGAAAATACTTGTACTACTGATATTTTACGCTCATCACTTCATCGAGTGTATCGTTTCATCGAATTTCATTTCATCGAACGTTATTATCTGCTTAAACCTTGATTTTTTTTGGGCATCTTAAACATTCATGAACATTGTGGTTTCAGCAGAAAATAGCGTTCAACGAAATGAAATTCGATGGAATGATACATTCGATGTAAGGTTTTTCGATGAAATGATAGACACCCTTTACGCTCGCATCAGAAACAAAAAAAATACGCGAAACAGCTGAAAAACAACAGCAGAGAATCAATGATTCAAAAAATTATCGAAGTCACCTCATTTTACCGGTAATGTATTACTTTAACTAAGATGTTATTCCCCTAAAAAGGGTGTTTCTTAAACGAGCGAGATATTGAATGCATGTCCTGAAATATTGTTTGTATGCTCTTAAGGTACAGTTTAAACTCGCCAGTTAATAATTCGTCCGTTGAGTTTAAAAGTGATTTCCTATGAAAACAACAGCTGGTTTGCACTAAGTAACTTATTGTCTATCTAGTCCGGTGTGACATAAAACACTGGCCAGTAACAAAATGTAGAGCTAGCAGATTCTTACATACTTGGTAAGTACTGCTAGAGGAAAAAGTTAACGTGGTTTATTCTGTCTTTTAATGTACAAGGCTTACTGTACAAGCATTTTATACACTTAATGGCTATTTTGCCGTTGCCGCACGTTTAAAAAAATATCCATTTACAGGATTTTTTGCAATAAACCAATCAACAAAAAAAAACTGAAATTTATTTCGATTCAAACTTTTTGGACATCTGTCCTTTTGATTCAGAACGGCAGTATTATTATAACTTATAATATGACATGTAATTTGAAACATTTACTAATGACTACCAATTGTATAATTATAATACCTATTTTAATCGTATTTGTAATGTGATCTTATGCACCTAGGTACTTATAATGCAATAATCAAAGCTAATTAATTCTTTAAATGTATATAAAGAGAACCTATCATTTCATAACCAACGTTTCACAAATGATTAATTTTACAAACATATCATTTGACAACCCGCGTTTTTTCCGAAAATAATTCTGGATTTATTTCAGGACCATCGCGTAGAACCCTATAGGTTAGGTTAGTTTTATAAAAGACCCTGAAACCTTTGTAGTTACAAAAAAAAAGCGGGTTGGCAAATGAATAGGTTGCGAAACGATGCATTTGTCAAAGATTTGTCGGCGAAATGAACCGTTCCTCATGAAGTGTAATTGATCAAATGACATGTTTGTAAAATGATTCATTTGTGAAACATTGGTTATGAAATGATAGGGTCCCCGTGTAATTACTTTTGATTTTATGAATAAATTAGTGTGAGTATGAAACCTTTAACTTTGTTCGTTACCAGTACAGTTGCTAACATACAGCCGATTTGAGAACATTCTTCACTACATCAAGTCTGTTTAAAAAAAACACGCTGTACCGTAACAATAGTGTCGAACTCTATTAGTTATGAGCATCTTAGTTCTAACGTATTTGATGGTTGTACACTTAAACAGTCATGTACTTAATTGTAACGAGGTAGCCTAATATATTTTTGTTTTACATGAAATACTAGCTGTTGCCTGTGACTCCTTCCACATACGAGTCATTCATCGCTATTCCCTTGTAAACAGTTCTATTTTTCATGATTAAAATTAATGTGCTTAAGATGAAGCTTTCTCCATACCAAATTTCATCGAAATCAGTTCAGCCGTTTAGATGTGAAAGCGTAACAAGGTGAAAATGTTTTTTCTCTTTTATAGTTAAGTCGTATCTATTAAACTTTTTGCCCCGCTAGTACTCGCAGCCACCCACGTTCATACATTATGTGGATGATGTCATACAAACATCTCGGATCTCATTTATTGCTTACTAGCGTTCTAAACAATTTAAATCAATTGAAATAAAACTTCCTACATACTAACATCACGCCTTCATTCCCAGAGTGGTGTAGGCAGAGCTACAGAAATACCAACAACTGTAAAAACACTTGTTTATAATTCTGTAACCACATTTAGCACAAACAGGCCAAGAAGTTTACTACTGTATTAGTGACAGGTTGCAAGCCCATCGCCCAACAGTACTACAAGCCCTTATTCGCTTAGTCACCTCTTACGACATCCACGGGAAGACATGGAGTGGCCGCGAACGTTATAGCATGGAAAAGGCAAATGAGCACACAGATGGTAACTCCCCATACACGTTTGCATTCTCAAATGCATTGCAAACTCCGAGGACTAAGATGAAGCCGTTATACACACACATAGACAAATACGTTTCTTGTTATACAAGCCTTGAATTTTGTTTGGAAAGGCATTGTACAGACAAGAAAATTATAAAATTGTGGAACTCTTCTATCAAAAATTCTCAGTAATTTCGGAGGATATTATTTTGTTCTACGGAACGCGTATAGGAAAGAGAAAATTCTCAATCCTCTCAAATATTTCCGTTAATGTTCATAAATACTTTCCGGAAAAACTTTCTCAAATTCTAGAAATATTTTGTTAATTGCACGTTCTCTATAAGATTGTAGAATTGCTTATATTTATTTTAAAACAAGACCTATTCAGTTAAGCAAACACACATACAAACAATTTCACACCCTTTTTATGTAAAAATGCGTAAATGTCACGTACACACGAGATATGGACCGATTTACATTCCGCATATTGTTCGCTGATGAAATTCCTGAAGCATGTGCATTAAATATGCCGACTGCCTTACTAGCCGAAGTACAGAGGGGAACCTACTTTTTCTCATCATTACACGAGGGTTTTTAACTCGGCCGCCATTACTGTCAACTTTGTCAAGCACATAAGAAGTATCGTAACGCTATTGATTTATTCCGTTTCCTGTTACACTCTACTCACTTGACATTGGCGAAATCACCGCGGAATATAGCGGTGTAACGCCATTAATAAGAAAAGAAAAAATAAGAAAAGGCATCAGAATCGATGATGAAGCTGTCGGGTTCTTCGGGCCCACGGTGTACATTTATCACGTTCTAACGGCTCTAATGATTTGATGAAAATTGCGGAATATGGATATTTCGTGTCGAAAAATCGATCTGTCAAGTCATCATCTTCGGGAAAATTCCGGTTCCGCCGTAAAACCAGGTTTTGAAGTATTTGATAAAATCTAATAGGGAACATGCATGAAAAACAGAATTGAGTTTCATTGATAAGATTTAGGAGAAAATGTAAAAATAATATAAAACAAAGTCGCTTTTTCTGTCCCTATATCCCTATGTATGCTTAAATCTTTAAAACTACGCAACGGATTTTGATGCGGTTTTTTTAATAGATAGAGTGATTGAAGAGGAAGGTTTATATGTATAATACTTTAATCCGGAGCGAAGCGAGGGCGGGTCGCTAGTTTTATATAAAATCAAAACTTGTAATAAATTTAAAACTTGTTTTAAGGGTTAGATTGTTTGTTTCGGCATCCTCATTTAATTTATGTAATAATTTTATTCAATGATATTGGCTTGATCATAGTTATTTCTGAAATTAATGCTCATTTCTTTATATGGTTCATATATTTCAAACATGGAACAACAGCTGTGACGTCATTCCCGTCGTCGATTTTATATAGTGTTTTTGCAGGGGGTCTGAACTATGACTTTTGAAAGCTTCATATCTTATGAGAAAATATCATGTCAGTAAAATTGTTTCACGAATACAGTTATTCTTCTCTTTTATAGCACTGAAAAACATGCATGATCCCTATTGTGATTTAATAGACATACATATACCCGAGTAGAGCTCGGTCGCCCTAGCTACTATGACATGGATATACTTGGCTATTATTTGTTTCGGAACAAAACACAATACACCATTGTTCGAATAACTCTATAATCCAACATTTCATATAAAAGCTTTTGTTTTCAAACCCAAAACCTTCACAAATATGTATTCAGATAAGTTGCGGTGACAGGCTTTTAACTTTAAATCCTTTTATGTATTTTTAATTTATGACGCCTAGAAGGCAAGCAGATGATCAGAGCTGAGATGCTACACGGTAATAAAAAACAACAAGTAATAACTAATTTTCTATTAGAACAAAATAGAAGTATTGGAGCCAACCGGTATTGCTAGGGACGACGGCAAGAGACCTGACGGTATATGTCTTTAATTCCGTGGAGTATGGGGCGAGTGCTGGTGTGGGACGCTACTTGTGTAGACACCCTAGCCTCGTCACACCTCCGCGGAACAGTAAATAAACCAGGCGCGGCGGCTGAGGCGACCGAAACAATGAAAAAGAATAAGTACAAGGGTCTCGGCGCAGAATATAACTTTGTTCCTTTTGACGTCGAGACCCTTGGTCCGTGGGGACCCGGTGCCATTAGCCCTTTTAAAGACTTGACAAAAAGGCTAATTGAAACAACCGGTGACCACAGAGCTGGCAGCTTCCTCGGACAGCGTATTAGCATTGCTATACAACGAGGAAATGCTGCCAGCATCTGTGGTACTTTGCCACGGGGGCCCTCACTTTTCTAGTTTTTATTTAGTTTTAATTGATTTGTATTTAGTTTAGTTATTTAATTAAATGTAGTTTAAATTTAGATTAATAGGATAAAGGACACTCTTGTAATTGTTTATGTGCAATAAATTTTCTATTTAAAGTCACTTGGTTTGGTCTTAGATGATTTTAGTAGGTATAAACACTTTAATCGCCTGTATCTCAAGAACTAATGATGTCTACTTAGTCGTAATAGTTTTCCTTTAAAATTCGTTATGTGTTCTTTCATTGAAGATTTTTTGCATATTTTTAGTATTTGTAGTCTGGTTGCAGCGGGGGAGGACACAATACCTATCCGACGACACCCCACACTATGAGGTAGACGAGAGAAAAAAATACATCCCCTAGTTACGTGTAGGGGAGGTATACTATTTTTTTTTTCATAATCTTATTTTACCACTTTGTGTGGTGACTAATATTGATAATCATGCTAAATAAAATAAATAAAAATAAATAAATATCAGGGGACAATCTCACACAAATTGACCTAGTCCCAAATTAAGCTCTAGGCTTGTACTATGGGTACTAGACAACGAAAAACATACTTAAACAGAGAAATACATACTTAAATATATATAAAACATCCAAGACTCTGGAACAAATATTTGCGCTCATCACACAAATATCTGCCCTTACCGGGATTTGAACCCAGGACCTTCGGAGGCAGGGTCACTCCCAACTAGGCCAACGGGTCGTCAAAATTACAGCTTTCTAGTACTAAGAGTCTCTGAGCCAGGCTGCGGACGGACGGACGGACATGGCGTAACTATAAGGGTTGAAGGGTTGAAGGGGCGTAACCTAGTATGACTACGGAACCCTAAAATACGATATTGCTTTTGACGTGTTAGTTATTTACAGTAACGTCGGCCGAGTTAAAAACAATACTGAAACACATCAAACGCAATATCATTTTAACTCAGTAGAATAGAGGCCCTGGCGGTAAGTAGCCCATGGAAATCGTACAATAAAAGAGGCCTTGCACTGAATGAGGTTGTTCTAGTTTGTTTTTATGTTGTATGTGATGAAGTGGCTATGACAATTCCAAGTCTTTCCATTTAAAATGTCCCCCGGATCATTGTAAAACACTTGAAACACCTTGAAATTTTCGTTGTTTTTACCACCAACTACAGTTATTATGGGTCATACACACTCTTAAAATAAAAGTTGTCTCTCCTGTGGTCAATAGTTAAAAGCTTGTGTGCATATAAGTTATGTTTTTATATGATAGGTCTAAAGAAGTACTGACGGCGTTTCTGCGGGAATGGGCCTAGCCAGAAAATTAGGCCTTAAAAACGTTAACTTTCGGTGTGTCCACAGGAAAGACCGTAACCTTAATCTGTGTATGAATGACCCTTATGGGACTTCTTGAAGTACTTAGTGCAACAAAATGTAATCAATTTGATGTCAGTAAGTACACAATTTTGTTTTAGAATACAGCTGTTCAAAAGTTTGCACAGTTTTCAAAAAGGAACCTTTAGGGAGGTGCGGCCTTTAGTGGTGGTCGTATTATGTTGCAAATTAAGTCTACTTAAAGTTGGATTTATTAGAGAAATAAGCACACGCGAGGACTATTGTTCGGTAAAAGAGAGCGTGCTGCTGAAGTCCTTATAATTGTTTCTTAAATAATATTGGTTTCTCAATTGATTTTATGGAATTCGGGAGATGATTACATATTTTAATTAACATGTGATGGGGGCTGGATGCGACGAGTTTTAATTGGGAAAAAAGGTAGGTTAAGTTTATTTAGGTTTCTGTAATTTCTTTTTAACAATTTTAATTGGCCTGATTGTGCAAAATGTGGTTACAGAATTATAAACAAGTCTTTTTAGAGTTGTTAATATTTCTGTAGCTCTGCCTACCCGACTATAGCCCCCTTACTTATGAACGTGGAATAAGCTTGGAATAGTTTATGCCATGCTTTGTCCTTATCTGTAATTGTGACATTTGCATCTGACAGAAAGTGACAAAGCATGGCATAAACTATTCCAAGCTTATTTCACGCTCATAAGTAAGGGGGTAGGAATAAAGGCGTGATGTTATGTACGTGTATGTAAACATTTTTTTCAGCATTTTTATCGATAAATTTACTAGCTTCCAAAACGTACTCGTACGTGTAAGTTAGGATGAGTATTTGAAGTTTTACAAAATGAGTCATGCATTATAGTTATCAACACACATTTTTCTATTAACTATCTTTTTACCGTACATCGCCATGTTTCGTAATATAGAAAACCCATAGACAATATTGACTAACGGCTCTGATCAAATGCCACCCAAAACTTTTTGCTTCCGCGCCCGCTCCCGCTCCCGCTACCGCACCCCTTTCTCCCCCACCCCTAATTTGGTGGAATCGATACCCCCAAGGCTGTGACCCGAAAGGATTCTACCGAGATTCGTTAAATTGGGAATTATTAATGTAAGTATGTGAGGTGAATGGTATATGCGATTGGAATAAAAAAAAAATCTCATCCATGCTCGGAAAGAACCGTTTTCCGATTGAAACACAAGGACGGAAATGCCTCATTTTGCTCCTAGTAGTAAAAAAATCATTTGAAAAAACTTTCCGTCCGTGTCCATATTTTATTTAAAAATGATCTCTATTCCCTGTAAAATGTAATTGACCATGAAAAAAATCCCATACACCCAATTTAACAAAAGGTGGCGCGCGGTGCGGCAGCGGGCGGCGAGCCATTGTCTATTCTCAATTCTGTCTTGTAGTGTTCAAAAGGAGATTCTCTCTCAATTCATCGTTTTTTTTAACAATCGCATCTAACTATGCATTTGTATCATTTCCTCGCATTTATTACGGTTTAAGATATTTATTTTCTCAAAAGAATCCAATCCACTTACAGAGAAAATACAGGTTCAAATCATAATTTAACTTAATATAACGTAAGCTATTAGAAGGTTAACATAATATACAAATAGATACATACATATGTACTGAGAAAAGCATTATACAGCGTTAATTTTTAATAGGTGCACAAATTTTATTATTTGCTTTGCTATTGTTAATCAATAACACATGTTGTGCTATTTTTTACTGTAGCTTAAAAAATATTAGAGATATTGCCGATTCAATGATTCCACTAACTTAACGATATTCATGGACCCTCTAATGCAGGGGTGCGAGGAGAGGGGAGTTTTGTTAAGTTAATAAATGAAATTGCAAATTTAGAATATCAGTAGGAGAGGGGCTTGTTGTCTGATAAGCTGTACATGACATTTCAAATTTCGAATATTAATACAGTGTAGCATACCTACAGCTTGACAACCCATGTCATCATTTCTAGTGTGACTTTGTGTCCACACGAGAAGGTAAAAGAGAGATAATTTGCAACAAAAAACTTTTTTTTTAACTTTTTTATTGTTGTTATGTATGAAATTAACGATACGAAATCATATGTTAAAATTTGTGCACTGATACAAAAATTACCCTGTATATGCCTCGGAGGAAATTATACTTATTGCATGAGTCGTATTTTAGCAACAGCTAACCTAATCTAACCTAACCTAACCACCTCGTTAGGAAATCCCTAACTTTCCGCGGCTACGCAATAATGTACTATTTGTTCATGTCGTTTGGTGTTAATGGTAAATTGTTCTACCACCCCTTCTTATGGAGATACAAACAGCAACATTTCATAACTCTCTATACTAATATTATAAACGTGAAAGCTGATCCGATTTAGGTGGAATTTGGTATTGAGATAGTTTGAGTCCCGCGGAAGGACATAGGGTACTTTTAATACCGAAAAGTTGGACGGATTCTAAGAGAATAGTGATAAACGACTTCTACGCGGGCAACAGCTAGATTAATGTATAATGGCGACCCCTTCTTTTATAGCTCATATCTCTTAAAAGGCGTAACCAATTTTTATAAAATCTAGCTAAGATCCATCCCTGATAAACTAGTTCTCTTTAAAAAAAAACACACATAAAATCGGTCTATCCGTTAGGGAGCTTTAACTTAAAATACCTCTCTTTTCTTGTTTGGAAGTTAAAAATACTTAAGAAGGTTCAATGTTCATTATGTGTGTTAGAATAAAACTTTGTAAGTGTATAATTTTCCAAAAAAATACGGGTGATTTAGACTTATTACAGTTTTTGTATTTGTTTTGGATAAGGAGAAGGCACACGAGCACTCAAGCCACCTGATGGTAAGTGGAATCTGAGACCCATAGACATTTGAATTCTCAAGACTATAATCACAAGACCTCAAATGCGTTGCCAACCCTGAGGACTAAGATGGAATGCCTCTATGCTAGTAATTTCACCGGTTGTCTTATCCCCACACCGGAACACAACAATGCGAACACTGTTGCTTGGCGGGTGGTTAATGGATAAGATGGTGGTAGCGATCCGGACGGACACTGCCACTGCTGCTGCTGCTGGACTGCGGTCCATTACGATCTTTTAAGGAATACACTGAATTGTTTCAATATGCAGTTTTCCTCACGATTTTTTCTCCCACCATAAGAGCATCGGGGAATGTACTTAAGTTAGAAAAACTCATTGCTACATGGTGACCGCGGGGGTTCGAACACGACACCTTACGATCACGAGTCGACACCCCTACCCACTAGGCCACCGACGCTGTAGAACTTGCGGGCCTTTATTGGTCGTTTATCAATGTGGATAAACGTGAATAAAACATCTGTCACTTTCTTACTAGTATGTTAGTGCGAGAGTGACGGATGCTTTATTCACCGCGATAAAGGCGACCATAAAACAGGCTTGGAAGTCGTTTCATGTTTAAACCAAACGCTACGAAATGTCTACGGCGTAGCAAGTGTAGCAACTAACTTAGTACTCTTAACTTACTTATGTCACCTTACATTCATGTTTCCCTGGTACATTTTTTATTTAGGCCAACAGATTACAGGGCTCTTTCTACTCTACAAAACCATATTGCCTTGACACCGTGAAAAAGACATTAAAATACTATCTATATTCATATCGTTTTGTTTATAAAACACTAGTAGTCTCCCGCGACTCCGTCCGCGTAGAAGTCCTTTATCGCTGTTCCCTCAGAAACAGTCCTGTTTTTCGGGAGAAAAAGTATCATATGTCCTTCCCCGGGACCCAAACTATGTCCATACTAAATTTTAATTTTATGTGGAGGATGGATTAATTTTGTTAATAAAAGTTATCAAAACGTTTGACAACACAATGTCAATAGCAATATTAATGTGTCGTAGAATAGAGACCCTGTTTTGTTCAATTAAATAAACATATTCACAATAAGTTAATATCAACCATTAAATCCTAACAAACCTTACCCAATTAAAGGGTATGTAACGTAAGTTTTAGTTCATAAAACTTGCTGTCGCGTGATGGCACATGCAATTAAATAATCGATCGTGCATGCCACCAAGCTGGGCTTTCAAAGGATTTATTATGCGTTATAAATTTGTCTGTGGTCCGCTGATTGCTTTAACCTACTTAGGCATAAATTACAGTGAAATATGATCACGAGACGTACGTAGCATAATTGCACGAGAATCTTTCAGTGTAAGTTAATGAGATCGTCGAAAATTGGTTTTACTCGAAAGTTACAACATAACTGGGCTGGGATTCTACACGGTAATAACGATATCGTATTTGACGTTTCGTATTGTCAACGTTTTCATAACTCTTATGTCATTTACAATAATGGCGACTGTGACATAAACGATTCTAAAACACGTCAAACACGATATCGTTATAACGCAGTTGTTTTTCTACATACAAACAAAAATATCACGCCTTTATTCCCAGAGTGGGGTAGGCAGAGCTACAGAATTACCATCTAATATATAAAATTCTCGTGTCATGGTGTACGTTATTGAACTCCTCTGAAACGGCTCGACCGATTCTTATGAAGTTTAGTGTGCATATCGGGTAGGTCTGAGAATCGGCCAACATCTATTTTTCATACCTCAAAGTGACATAAAAAAAAATTACAGCGGGCGAAGCCGCTGGCGGGTCGCTAGTCTAATATATAAAATTCTCGTGTCACGGTGTACGTTATTGACTCCTCTGAAACGGCTGGACCGATTTTAATAAAATTTTGTGTGTATATCGGATAGGTCTGGATATTGGCCAACATCTATTCTTCATACCCCTAAGTGCTATGAAAAAAAAATAGAAGCGGGCGAAGCCGCTGGCGGGTCGCTAGTTGACTCTAAAAAACTTGTTGATAATTCTGTAACTACATTTTGCACAATCAGGGCTGGAATTCTACAAGGTAATAACGATATCGTTTTTGACCTGTTTCCGTATTGTCAACGTTTATGTCTATGGGACTCCACTTCCCATCAGGTGGCCTGAGTGCTCGTGTGCCTTCTCCTTACCATAAAAAAAAATGTCATTTACAATAATGGCGACTGTGACATAAGCGATTCTTAAACGTGTCAAACACAATATCGTTTTAACGCACCTGAATAGAGGCCTAGGCACCAGTTCACCAGTGACAGTGACAGGTTGCAAGCCCATCGCCTAACAGTACTACAAGCCTTTATTCCCTTATGGCCGAACCCTATATTCAAACCGCGGACAGATAGCCTTACTTCGGATTAAAATTTGACACATTTTGTATGGGTAAATGTCAAATTTCAACCCGAAGTAAGCCTTATCTATCCGCGGTTTGAATATAGGGTTCGGCAGTTAGTCGCCTCTTACGACATCCACGGGAAGACATGGAGTGGCACTATTCTAACCCGGCAACCACACGGGTTGTTGTATTTTCCTTTTGTTTTAAAATAACAATCTAAATAGTATGTGCATAGGTGTCGATTTTCACATAGTCGATTGTATACTTACTTAAATATTTATTACGTAGGTTAAGTTAGAAATGTGAGTACCAAAATAAAAATCATGCGGCGAGAGACGCCTTTCGATGAAATGAAATTGTTTCAATATATAATAGGTACCCGTGTGCATTATTTCGATCAGTGTTGTATTAACAAACATCATCAAACAACATCAATCATGAATAGTATTTCTTATAACTGTAACAAAAAAAAATGTGGTAACAGAATTATCAACAAGCTTAGAGTTGTTGGTATTCTGTTGCTCTGCCTACCCCTCTCTGGGAATAAAGGCGTGACGTTATGTATGTGTATGTGTAACAAAAAACAAGCATTATTATTTAAAAACCCAACTGCACGTTTTTATATTATTGTACTTTTAAATCCGCCATTTTGGTATTGTTTAAACTGAAATACCACTTCGTGACGCCACGATGACATGATCTGTTTCCCGTACTCTGAGTCTCGTGACTCTAAATACTACGTACGCTAAATAGCCCTTAATCCATTTATGGATAAGTTCAAACACTAAAAGCCTACACCAGACCGACGTAACACAATTGTAAGTACTCAACTGACAGCTGATTAACCCCCTCGCCCCTCGTAACTCATAGTATCGATTTTACTACCACTACGTGAAACGGTACCAACAAGAATGAACCCTGCTTGAGTGAGAAGAGGGGTGAAATTTTAACTACGAGTTTAGAGACGTGAATAGATGTTATAACAGTAAGGGATTCTGGCACTTACGTTAGAGGTAAAAGGTTGGGTTTTGGTTGATATGTGGAGTCTAAATTTAGTGCTCAGGTAGTGTGATCTCTGATAGGTGGTTGTTTTATTTAGGTCTATAAATAATGGATAGTCGATACGGGTGGGGTTATGGTAAATCGGTCCGACGGCAAGGCACAAACCGGGAGAGCGGGATGGCCAACGTCTATGTATACAGTACTTGGTTCATGTTTGCTTTTTTTAAAGGAATTAAATCATTTTATTTTTACAGATATATTTAATTGAAATTGCGTAGTAATAAAAGTGAATATAAAATGTAAATTTTGTACTACTACGAAAAAGAAAACTTCTACATAGTCAATATAAGGCGATTGGGTACCCGTCGTCTTAAAGCGAAGAAGCCCCTAACATGGGAAGACATTTACTTGGGCGTGTCTTTGCTATCCATCCCCTTGTATTGTCCGCACTTGTTCTATTCCAAGGCTTACTGGAAGAGAATCTATGTGATAGTTCACCTATGTACGTTTACTATATCGATGCAAATATGTCTTAATAATACACATACATTTATTAATATACGCCCGTATGCATTTACATGAAAGCTGGTAGTTACTAAGCTGCATGCTCCCGTATGCATTTAAGATACCTAACGTAACAGCCTAGTACCTATCTAGTCTAGGGGACACGGTTACTGTAGGAGAACGTATGGAAACTTTTTTTTTTAATTCATTTAGTTTAGCATCGTCATGGGAAGGTATAAATATTATTATTATTTTATTTATTTGCTCTTTTGTTTATTAGAAATTTCGACACTTTTTCCTGCTTAACTACGCAAGATATATATATTTTTAAATTTTATTTTTAAGTTAAAAAATGACTGACTGTTGAGTTTCTTCTGGCGCTTCTTCTCAGCAGTAGTCTCTTTAAAGCGCTAGTAGAATTTTGACGTGTAAAAGTGCCCGTGCGGCCTACTTACTGATTAAACAAATTTTATTATTTTTACCTTTTAAAGTGAGCCAAAATAGTACGTTTAGCTTACTTAGTAAATCTAGACATAGTTTTGGATGTAGACATCTCATTCTGATGTTCTCCTAGTCATTACCTTTCTTTAATTAGTTCAGTTTTATTTATATTGACTTGCTTATTGCTTCCCCAGCTCACGATTTTGGTTTGAAATGTGACAATTTTTTTGTTTTTATAATTTAAGTTATAAAAAACCCATGTTACCTATATTTTAATATTTAAACCACCTTATATTAAGCACTGCCATTTTGGGAACGATGCCCGCTGGTAGTGGTCTGTTAGGTTGGTATAGTTTTAAGTAAGTTTGTAAGTTCTTTTGTTAGTTTTTATTGTTTCATTTACAAATCTCATTATGATTTCTCTCGAAATAAAAGCCCTTTACGCTAACTATAACTATTCAAATAGCTCTGCATTTTATTTGAACATCACGACGCATATTTTTTTCTTTTTTAATACTCTTCCCAAAATTATTCGAGATTCGGACCGCCAGGGTCCCAAGTTGTCCAACGAATACTCGTTGTAAAGTTTTAATGTGTCCCGACACTCGAAAGGGATCTAACTGTCAAAGAACCAAAATGGTCGCCGGTAATTTTAATTGGTGAAAAACGAAACGGTAGTGTTATATTCTTTTTGCTCGAGTCGTTTTATAGATGTGTGGCAGGATCAGTATTCATCGTGGCAAAGGACTGAAACAGGTTCAAATATACCTATCTAAGTGCTTAATGTTTAAGGGTTCTGTACCCTAAGGTTGCATCCCGGGACCCTAGTTACTAAACCTCCGCTGTCCGTCCATCTGTCTGTCGGCGGGCAGTATCCCATAAACCGTAATAAATTAGGAGGTAGTTAAAATGTTCAGTGTGTGTTTCTATTGCCGCTATAAGAACCAACATTAAAAAAAGGAGCCTATACAAAAAAATTCAGGTCGCACTTGGCAGGTTAATTATAAATAACTTTTAATAATTAAAAGGGAAATTAGACTGACTTAAATGGACTTAAATAATTACTGCCTCTGCATACATAATAACACGCCATTTTCTCACTAGTCCTTACTCTTATCATAAATGCAAAAGTATTTGTTTGTATGTTTGTTTTGACTTCATACTTTAACGCCTTTACCAATCGGCGTAAAATAAACATATTGTTTTATGTCTTATAATTGCTCAGTTTCTCAGAAAAAAACGCCAAAAGCAAGGTTATGTTATAAGCCTTTAAATTTAGTTATAAATTAGATAAAACAGTAATTAGCTAGAAGTGCAAGAAACACGTAAAACGCACTCAAAAGAGATGCTCAAACATTATTTCTTTGCTATTTATACTAAAAGATAACTTTTAGTCGAGTTTCTTAGTTCAATTGTTCTCGAATCTCGGCAACTCGCCAAATTGGAATAAACTTTTCTCAACAAGGAACGCAAAAGAAAGTTTGTTAAAATTACCAAATGCTTACGGAATGAGAAACGGAGAGGACGGATTTCTCGTGATGTCATTTGGTCTACCTTTTGAAATACTTACTTATTTGAAGAAAGATATTGATATTGTTGTTGGTATTTCTGTAGGTCTGCCTACCCCACTCTGGTAATGAAGGCGTGATGTTATGTATGTATTATTAAAGAAAGATAGTCTGCCTTTGAGTTATTTTGAATAAATCCTTTCGAATTAAGTTATTTCTTAATAGACCATTTCGAAGAAACTTAATAGGTCTGTCTTGCGTTTTATGCACTTGAATTTTTTAACTTTTGTCATTCTTAAAATAGTAATTAATTGTTTAAAATGTTCAACCGCGTAATAACTTTTGTATTAACAACCTAAAGGCTAAAATTGATGGTAAAAACCAAATTGCGCAACATAATAACATAACATAATTAATTACCGTTTATCATAAGTTATAGAAACTAATCATTTCATTTCACTCCATGTCTATAGGGATACTGTTTTAGGTGCATGTTTTAATAGAGGTTGTTAGCTTTGTGTAGTTAATTCCTAAGTGAAACACACACTTCGTTGGCTTATGAATTACTTAGGTACTTGTGTTGTAATACTCATGTATAATGTAAGCTGTTTGTTTTCCTTAATAAAGAAAATAAGAAATAACTTCTAAAAGTTATTTCTATTATTTAATCAATTTCCCGAACCATCCTCAAAAATACTATTATAATTTAGCCGCAATGAAAAACAGTGATTCCTTCCACAAAGTAGGTCAAAGGGTCATTGAAGTGTCTACCCTCCGGTAGATGGCGCGCAGCAACACATTGATCCGGTTCAAACCGGTTCACGCTCAAAATAACCAGTAATAACAGGTTACGCAACGTTTTGTGGGAATGTAATCGATCTTGTTGAACTATTGTTTGACAATTGGGAGGTGGTTAAATTACATGACACGTTATTCCTTTTGAATCCTTTATCTCTCGGGAATATACCAAATAATATAGTTATTTTTTGTCAGCATTTCTCTTCAAATTGGGGTACAAATAAAAAGAAACAACACGATTTTCATTTTTATTTGGAAGAATGGCCTTCTTAACCGACTAAAAAAAAAGAGGAGGTAATCAATACATCGGTTTTTTTTAATGTATGTTCCCCGATTACACAAAGACCGTTGGGACCGTTAGTTTTTTTTTGTTCGATTGAGATACTTTCTAGTTAGTGTTATTTCCAGCAAGTCAAGATCTGATCATGGGACCTTGGAGAAATGGAGGGAAGTCAAATACTATAGGAATACATATACGTGGACGACGTAACTTAACTAATATGATCACTAAAATGTATGAAGAAAAGTAACTGTTTTAAAAACTAAAAACCGTCTTCAAAAAGAAAGAAATAACTTCTTTTAAAATGATGAGTGATATTTTTTAAGCATATAAATAAATAAATAATAAATAATTAAAAATCAGGGGACGCTCTCACATATTGATCTAGTCCCAAACTAAGCTCCAGACTTGTACTATGGGTACTAGACAGCGATAAACATATGTACTTGTATAGATAAATATATACTTAAATACATAGAAAACATACAAGACGCAGGAACAAGTATTTGTTAATATTTGTTTGTTGTGTTAGGTATATTATAACTACCACTAAGGCCAAGTTCTTTGATCAGTAGTTAACTGAACTAATGGTGAAAATTCGAAAACAGAATCTAAATTTTTACATACTCGTATTTCCCTGAGATTTAACCATTAGTTACGATTTTTAACAATTGCTCGTAGTTAGTTTAACTACTAATTAAACAACTGGCCCTAAGTTGCAGTTTGAACTAAGCTAAACTGAACTAGGTACCATTGTTGTGTTTCGGTGTGGGGATAAGACAACCCGTGAAATTGCTAATTTAGAGGCTTTCCACCTTGGACTTCAGGGTAGCAATGCATTTCGTCGATGAAACTGCAATACCGCGTAACTAACAAAATAATCCAATAAATTGCAAAATATGCCTTACTGACTTACTCGTTAAGGAGTATTTTGCAACTTATTCAATTTGTTAGTTACGCAGTATTGCAGTTTCACAGACGCTTTGCAACAATGCAATATATAATTTAGATTGCAGTGATGATCAAAGTTTTGTAATGCAATCATAACACCTTTCATTGAGTCTATCATTTCATTGAATGTCATTCGAACGCCATTTTCTACTGGAACCATAATGTTTTCGGGGTATCTTAAACATCTAACCTAACCTAACCTACGTAATTAATGTTTAAGATACCCTGAAAACATTATGGTTTCAGCAGAAAATAGCGTTCGATGAAATGAAATTCGATGAAATGGTACATTCGATGAAGAGATGAGTTACCGTATAATGGTTTCGGATCCCACCAGGGTAGCCTGGGTGCTCGTTTGCATTCTCATTCCCATAAAAAAAAACTTTTCCTGTTTTATCTAACTTAAAAAGTACAGTCTTTACAAATGACGCAATTCTCGGCGAGAATTGGTAATTGCCCGCCATTTTATGTATGGCTTCGTTTATGAGGATGGCTGTTCTGGTATGAATAGGTTCTTAAGGTTAACATTTTGCGTACCAAATACGAAATAATCATAAACATAGTAAATTGTTCATCATAGCATACTTTCTGGAATACTTCCATAAAAATCCAACTTCTGCAAAAACAAATAGTAACTGATAACATTGCCACCCTGAGAACTAAGATGGAATTCCTGCGCTAGTGATTTCACGTGCCATTGTCCTGCAATATCATAACCTCGTGGTGCCCAATGTACTTACATCACATTGTACAAAGTGTCAATTTGAACTAAAGCCCAGTGCACATTACCTACACTACACTGTATTCATGGGCAGTTTGGACGTAAAAATGTTTTGGCTTACGTTGCACACAGGGCATTGAGCTGATCTCCCTTTCTTTTTTTTTGGGCGGCACGAGGATAAACCAGAGCGATCACTGCTGCTTGATGGTAGCAGGTAAAATGGTTGTAGCGATCCAATTTTTTTCTCTTAGGTAACTTATTACGACCAATCTAGGATGTTCCCCGTTGGTTTATTTTCGTAAACGCCCAAACGACTTTAAATTGTAACTTATAACATAAAACATACATCGTTATATTTATCAAAAACCTAAATTTTCCAAGAAAAAAGTCATCGCTTGAACAAGTTTCTTTAAGAAACCATGAAAACACAAATTATTCTCAAAGGGAAAATTGCGTCCAAACACGTAAATCGTTTTTCCTCGTCTATTATACTTGAGCTGTTTAAAAATAGAACAACCTTTAACGTTATCATATCATATGAAAAACGTCTCGCTGAAGCTTAGAACGCGATGAAATTAATTTGAGCCACGACCGTAATAATAGGGGAGGGAAATTCCGCCGTAATCAAATACCGAGGATGTTAACAGGTGATGCCTTGTTTTACAAAAAGATAACCTGGGACTACACTCAGGAGCAATGAAGCGGGTCACTTTCTATGGAAATTCTGTACTAAGTGATCCATTTTTACTGCTTTTGACTGTAGAATCCGCCTCTTTTCCACTTTATTGCTTTTTATGGCGATTATTAGTCCGATCGTTGGATTGGGCTTTATTCCAGGAATGTCATGCGGTAACTTTATCGCTGTTAAATTAATGAGTTAGACAAAAATATCAAAAGGTAGATAGATTTTTTGTCCTCCTGTCTCCTGTCAGACAAATAACTGGGGCCGGTAATGAGTGGAACTCTTTTCCAACTGATCCTGCAATCTATAACTTGGAGCTTTTCAAGTCGAAAGTGAATTGGCACTATCTAGGTAGGGATGCTACATCTTTGGCTTCATCATCACTTTCCATCAGGTTAAATGCTTGCCTAAATCACACTTAAAAAAAGATGCGAAAGCTTCTAACGTTTTTTTTTAGTGCTCGAAATGTATGGGATGACAGTTGGCCGAGTGGTTTATCGAGGACGAGAATTTGATCCCATACATTTTGAGTGAAGGAAAGAAGGGCTAGAGATGGCACCAAGTACTCCTTTTCCACACTTTCTATTAACTCCAACTTTATTTTACGAATAAAAGAGACGTGTCATGAAATAAGTCGTTAAATATTATTAAAAATAAAAATGGTTTCTACTTGATACCGCACGGCACGGGCCGCACAAGATGTTAGATTCATTAACTAAGAAACAGGTAGGTACTCAAGTTACAACTCTAAAAATGAAATTGCTGTCATTAAGCTTTCGTTACGATTGCTATATTCCAATTATTTCAACTGAGTAATACATTTATTTCTAAGATGAAAACTTTCTTACTTAGCATTTATCTGTGAGGTGTAATTGACAGACGCATTCTACCGACCTTCTTGTTTAATGATGCGCAAACATAGTTGAACCTAATCGACAAAGTTATATCCTCGTGAGACCCGGTGTGGAAAAGGGGGTACATGATCAAGGCAATTTAGTTTAAACTTTACTAAAGTGAATATAAAGTTCATTTTTCTTTGTTTCAAAGTTAAAAATGACATTTAATTAAGAGCAAATGTAATTCAACTTCCATGCCGTTAGATTCAAACTCCTACTTACAAAAATCTCCCAGTTTGTAGAATGCTGGGCCTCACGAAGATATATATACGTCTCTCATCGTCACAGAAAGCTGCGTCGAAGTCGGCTTTGTCTATTGGCCTGTACCAGCCTTAAGGGTGGCAGACCACTTTGGCAACTACTTATAAAAAAACATAAACTACTTATCTCCGATGGGTTAGGCTCCTAAAACACACTTTCCTGAAATATGCACTTTCTTTAAAGGTGCACTTCTTTAGAAGGGTAATTTTCTCGGAAGGTACACTCTCTAAAAGTGCACTTCCCGATATGTACACTTTCTCAATAGGTGCAGTTTCCCAGAATTTGCACTTGCACAGAAAGTACACTTTAGGGGTAGGGGTGTCCCTGTTTTATATTACTAAGGGTTTCTATGAAATAGTGCAAATGCAAACAGACGGACACACAGACGGACGGACAGAAAGACCGAAACTATAAACGTTCCGTTAACATATTTGGCTACTTTGGATACTTCTTGCCATTTTAACTGGCATTAATCAGATCTGTTATCTAAAGTAATCAGGTTACAGCATCGTCATCGCATCTGTAAAATGTCAGCTCTAGATTGCATATTGTGTTCGGTTACTGAATAATTGCGCCGCAGACACATTCAGGGGGGTATTATGAGCTAGCTTCGCTGTTCATTTTACGGTGAGCGTAAACAGAACTGCATAGTTATGTCATAATAAACCCCCAGGACTGCGTTACCAATACTAGTTTAATCACGTAAATTTCAGCTTAACCATCGATGCCATGCGATGTTCGTTTCATACAAGAGTAATTTGTATAAATTGGTTTTAATATAGTTGCACTGGTAAAAATCCTAGCCTGCTTATGCAAAATGTGGTTACAGAATTATCAACAAGTCTTTTTAAAGTTGTTAGTATTTCTGTAGCTCTGACAACCCTTTCCGGCAATGAAGGCATGATGTTATGTATGAATGTATATATTATGATTGTTATTATGGGAATATGAACCGAAGGATGGCGACCACGCATTCATTCGACGATACTTTACCCATATGTGCATTGATTTATGTTTCATTCAAATAATTAAATTGTGCACGTAATAAATTTATTCTCATTCAACAATAAAAAACCGGGCAAGAGCATGTCGGACCACGCTCAGTGTATGGTTCCGAAGCCGTTAAGTACTATAAACATAAAAATCAACAAGTAATAACTATTTTTCTATTTAAAGTCAATTGGTGCCGTCTTAGATGATGTTAGTAGGTATAAACACTTTAATCGCCTGTGTCTCAAGAACCAATTATGTCTACTTAGTCGTGATAGTTTTCCTTTGAAATTCGTTATATGCTCTTTCATTAAAATATTTTTTCAGATTTTTAGTATTTGTAGTTTTGGCGTTGGAGCGGAGGGACACTTGACTCTAAGTAACAAAAATTTGCGCTTTAAAGCTTAATATTTCGTAAACGGATTACTTAATCGAAAAACTGTTTTCTCAAACCCACTATATTTTTTAAAGACCTATCCAACGACACCCCACACAATAGGGCAGACGAGAAAAAAAATACATCCCTACGTTACGTGGAGGGGCGGTACCGTACAATTTTTTTTTACATTTTATTGTACCACTTTGTTGGCGTGACTAATATGCATATTCATGCCAAATTACAGCTTTCTAATACTAATAGTCTCTGCGCTTGGCTGCGGAAGGACGGATGGACGGACGGACGGACATGGCGAAACTATAAGGGTTCCTAGTTTGACTTCGGAACCCTAAAAAAGAGCAATAATAACAGTTCGTCCCTGCCGCCTGTGGAATAAGTGGGTCATACACACTCTTAAAAGCAAACGTTGTGTCTCCTGAGGTCAATAGTTAAAAGCTTGTGTGCATATAAGTTATGTTTTATATGATACGTCTAAAGCAGTCCTGATCCTGATGGCGTTTTTGCGGGAATGGGCTTAACCAGAAAATTAGGCCTTGAAATCGTTAACTTTCGGTGTGTCCAAAGGAAAGACGGTAACCTAAATCTGTGTATGACCCAAGTACGAGTATCAACATTAATATTCCATTCAATTAAATTTTGGAGATATAATGGCCGCATCAATGTTTTAATGATTGTTGAGGCTGGATAATGCACTGATATTTGACGTTTTTTCGTGTTCGGTGCGTTTACGGTGTTTGATGGCATACTGACAAGAATATTATATACCTACATATAAATTTTATAAAATATATAGAAAAACGATAAGCAGATGGAACACGAGCACTTAGGCCACCTGATGGTAAGTGGAATCTGAGACCCATAAACATTTGAATTCTCAAGACTATAATCCTAAGATTGCAATCCTAAAACCCCAAATACGTTGCCAACCCTGAGGACTAAGAGGGAATGCCTCTATGCTAGTGCTTTCACTGTTTGTCTCGATACTGGGGCGTCTCGAGATACGGTCCTTACTCATATGAAGCAACTCGCTTGAAATGATTACTTTAATAAATTAAAACAGCTCGACGGAAACCTAAGATCGTTCACTGAACCGAGGCAGGAGACCGAGCCGCATCACTGGCGCGACACGAACCATGCGCATGTTCATACGCTGGAACGATCAATTTAAACTTGTAGATATAATCGAGAATCAATAGCCGTGCACTTCATTTTTTTGATACGCGGGAATAAACACGTTTAAATCTAGCGCTTCCCACATGAGACGACGGCAATGCATTCAACAGTCTAGTCATTAATTTAACCATAGATACATATAGGTAAACATGTAACTCTTCGATTCCCGTTATAGGCAAATATTTGTGTGATGAGCGCGAATATTTGTACTTTTTTCTACCATAACACACAACACTCACGAGCACTCAGGCCACTTGATGGTAAGTAGAATCTGAGACCCATAGACATTCGAATTCTCAAAACTATAATCTTAAGACCTCAAATACGTTGCCAACCCTGAGGACTAAGATGGAATGCCTCTATGCTAGTAATTTCACCGGTTGTCTCCTGTATACCTGTACCCCCACACCGGAACACAGCAATGCGAACATGGATATTAATGGATAAGATGGTGGTAGCGATCCGGACGGACCCTGCACAGGGTCCTAACACCACTAAAAAAATCTTTTAATCGTTTTACCTTGTCAAGAGGACATGATTTATGTAAGAATTTATCTTCTAGGTTTTAAGATGAACACCAAACAATCGTTAACAGACTTTATTTTTTAGTTTTTGGATTTTAACATTGAAAGTACTTAATTATTGAAATTAAGAAGCCTAGTACACACGTCCTAGCACTTTTATATAGTCTTGAGAATTAAAATGTCTATGGATGTCAGGTGGCCTGAGTATTCATGTGCTTTCTCCTTATTTTTCTTTTATAGTGCATAAGTTCGATTGCCCAGTCGTGAAACACTGGAATTCCTGTCACGTGGGCCATAGAATTGTATTGTTTTAATGTTGTAGTAGTTTTATCAGTGTAGTACTTACTAACATAGTTTTAAGAAAATGTTACTAATAAAATATGGACCCCGGTTTGAAAAAAAATGATTATTATTATTATTATTATAAAAAAAAAAACAAGTTATTTGGTTTAAGCTAAAGCATTTTAGTATGTACTATCAGCCCAATGAAAGCCTGACCCACCAAAGAACGTCGTCACAGTGACATTATAAAACAATTTGTTGGACACTTCTTACGACTTGAATAAATGTTACTGTGACACAGTTCTATGTGGGTCTGGGTTTCATATTGGGGCTGTACATACAATAGTATTTAAGTAATCATCTAATAATAAATAAACTACCCAAATTTCGGACGGTGTAAACATTGATTAAACTTCACACTACGATTCCCTGTATATGTATTAACATCGGAGTAGACAAGGTGGACTAACCAGCCAGCTTAAGTTGACCAGCATAATTATATGAATAAGGTAGGGTTAGGTATAGTATACCTTATTTGGTCGAGTTGTTTCGACGACAAACTGCCTAACGTGGTTTGTCTTTCGAAACGATTCCAAAAAGTTTTGTGCCAATTTTTAACTTGTATAATACAAAAGCTATAATCAGTTCGTAAACTTAAACGCCAATCGTTAAAAAAATCATAACCCTTTCGCTGACGCAGGCGTATGTACCAAAACGGCGTTTTTATGTGTACCAGTAAATTTTACGATGATCATACACAACGCGATTGGCATTCATGTCTGCAGGTATCTTCACTGTATTTGTATTCAGAGCGTTATTTTACTCGGGAATACTGTCGCGACTGGCTCCTTAAAAATGCAAATCGATCGCTAGTGTCTGAAATATGCCGCTGTGGCATTATCCTGCAAGGTGGGCCTCTCCTCTACTGGGTTAAAACGATATTGCGTTGACGAGATTTAGTATTGTGTTCAACTCAGCCGCCATTACTACAAGTAAAAGAGTTATCAAAACGTTGACAATACGGAGACACGTCCAAGGCAATATCGTTTTTAGCGTGTAGAATCTCCGCCCTGGCTAATTCTGCTGGGTAAAACCATATCGCCTTTGACATGTTTTCGTATTGTCAACGTTATAGCTCTTATTTACTTGACAGTAATGGCGGCCGTGTCAAAATCAATACATGTCAAAGCACCGGGAAAAATAACCCTGAAAAAATAACTACCGTTTGGCGTTGGATTAAATACTTTTAATTATAAAGTGCGGGAGGAAATAAACAGTGTTTTTAAACCCTGACAAAAAGAGAGGTGTATATAGGTGATACGTACGTATAGTCCATTCACAGGAGCTATGGCACGAATGGATTGAACGTAAGTAATGTCACTTGTCAGTCTTGACGCTATGTAAGCCGTTCTTATACAGGGGTGGCGCTCCTAATATTTTGCAAAAAACTGGAACTATTTCGTTATTAAATAAAAAAATAAAAATTACATATAATACATTCATACATACATAACGTCACGCTTTCATTCCCAGAATGGGGTAGTCTTGGTGATAATTCTGTAACCACATTTTGCAAAAGTAGGCTAAGATGTTTACCAGTGTTTTAGTGACTTATTTACATACATACAATAATCTAATCATTACATACAGGGTATTTTTTTAATAGGTGCACAAATTTTAATATTTGCTTCGCTATTGTTAATCAATAACTCATGTTGTGTTATTTTTACTCTAGCTTAAAAAATATTAGAGATATTGCCGATTCAATGATTCCACTAACTTAACGATATTCATGGACCCTCTAATGCAGGGGTGCGAAGAGAGGGGAGTGTTGGTAAGTAAGTTAATAAATGAAATTTCAAATTTAGAATATCAGTAGGAGAGGGGCTTGTGGTCTGATAAGCTGTACATGAAATTTCAAATTTCGAATATCAATACAGTGTATCGCATACCTACAGCTTGACAACCCATATCATAATTTCTAGTGTGACTTTGTGTCCACACGATAAAGTAAAACAGAGATAATTTGCAACAAAAAAATTTTTTTTTGAACTTGTTTTATTGTCGTAATATATTATATTAACGATACAAAATCATATGTTAAAATTTGTGCACTGATAAAAAAAATACCCTGTATAATAATCTGCACATTAATAGGACCCAGCAGGTAAACTATATGGCAGTATTTTTTACTGCGAATTGCGACTATGGATTTAATTACTGCCTGCGGATATAATGCTACAAATCACCTACTAACTAGTCAATGTCTTATTCAAGTTTGATATTATTAAATATTAGATATTATCATTCACTCATTTAATCAATTCGTGCCAGCTCTTGTGAATCGACCGTAACATTCAGGCCCGTCTTCGATAATTAACGAGTTACTTCCTAGCGGCACAAAATTGTGTCAACCCGCCTATATTTAAAAATAAACTTTGTTGTTCCATATTCCCCGAAAGTTGAATTAAGATTAAGGATAATTTTGTAACAGATTTGTAAAGGTGTAGGAGTTTGCTAGGATTAATGGAGTAGCTAGTAAATTCACTTCATATTACCGACGTGTAAAAGAGCCCCATGGGGGCCTATTTACTGAGTGAACATTTTAATTTTGATTTTGGAAGGGCCTCCGTGTCACTAAACAAAACACACTTTACTTCCATTACTTTTTATTGATTTTAACACACCGGTTACTGGCTGATAGGGCAATATACGCCTTATAACTGTTGCCCTTCTATATAAAAAAGACATACGTAATTTGTTAGTCAATGCAAATTGAACCCCATACGTTAAGAAATAAGGTCACCAATACATTCGCGGTTCTATGGGACATACACCCTTTTGTTCTAAGGAGAGCAGACTGTTCGATTTGCTGCTGAATCGCCCGTTAAAAGCTATCGGTAACGGCCAGTGCCAGTGACCCGCCAAGGCGTCAAAGTTACATAATTAAAGCCAATTCTCGGTAGCCAAGTATTAACGTATCGATCGGCCGAAAAGAGTGTCATCGGGCTTTGGCTCAATCGATTTTACGAAGTAATATAGTAATATATTTTTATAAGAATTGTTAGTCATGGATTTGATGTTTATTATTGTATCCTCATATTTTGTAATAGAAATGGTATTTTGAGTTTAGAAGCCAACTTTGAAGAGGCAGATGTTATTTGTAACTAACTGTATTAGAGTTATTTTACAGGAAAATTAAAATTTTGTACGAAAAATCGTCATTTAGTCGTCATTAACTGGGCTGGGATTCTACACGGTAATAACGATATTGTATTTGACGTGTTTCCTTATTGTCAGCGTTTTGATAACTCTTATGTCATTACAATAATGGCGACTGTGACATAAACGATTTTGAAACACGTCACACGCGATATCGTTATAACGCAGTAGAACAGAGGCCCTGACTCTATGCGGATGCAAGTAACAAAGTTAAGTTATTTAAATTATTTTATAGGTATCATTAGTTCTCTATAATGCGTTCAGGAGGGTTATTATGAGCTTTTAGTGGTGGTAGGACCCTGTCCGTCCGGATCGCTACCACCGTCTTAT
Source organism: Acleris holmiana (assembly GCA_949316455.1). Classification (NCBI taxonomy): domain Eukaryota; kingdom Metazoa; phylum Arthropoda; class Insecta; order Lepidoptera; family Tortricidae; genus Acleris; species Acleris holmiana. Next base: position 4,502,827 of record OX438785.1, read on the forward strand.
CCATTAACCACCCGCCAAGCAACAATGTTCGCATTGTGATGTTCCGGTGTGGGGATAAGACAACCGGTGAAATTACTAGCATAGAGGCATTCCATTTTAGTCCTCAGGGTTGGCAACGCATTTGAGCTTAGGATTATAGTCTTGAGAATTCAAATGTCTATGGGTCTCAGATTCCACTTAACATAAGGTGGCCTCATTAACATGAAAAAAAGCTAGCTTTGCTGTTCATTTTACGGTGAGCATAAAGGACAGAGCTATGGCAGTTATATAGCTCTGTCCTTTTCTCTGAGCGTAAACAGAACTGCATAGTTATGCCATTATAACTCCCCGGATCCTGTTGGCAATGACCAGCATTACAACATTCTATTTTGTTATCTGCGGTGGAGTGGTCGTGGTGGGTGTGCTGGCTAGCGGCTGTAACGTACCTATTATTCTTGTAACGATATCAAATATGATAAAATTTGGAAAATCTTCCAAAACCAACTAAAATTCAATATTCCCAATTCTAGTATCCATTGAAATTAAAATTCAGTCAATAAGAAGCTTAGCTTAGCACCTTACAGGTAGCAATGGTAGCAATGCAGGTCATTTGCCTTCGGAAACTGAACCCATCTTAGAGTAGTTATAATGAAATAAATAAATATCTCGGGACAATGTCACACAGATTGACCTAGTCCGAAACTTAGCTCTAGGCTTGTACTATGGGTACTAGACAACGATAAACATGCTTAGATAGAGAAATAAATACTTAAATACATAGAAAACATCCAAGACTCAGGAACAAATACTCGTGCTCGTCACACAAATATCTGCCCTTACCGGGATTTGAATTCGTAATCATGTATAAAACTGTGCATAATTATTAGTCCATAAACACTCATTACATATCAGTTACTTAAACTATTATAATGCAGCTACAAGTAACGAAACACTACGCATTGCGTAACTTAATGACGTCACTCATACGAATAGAAGGTTATGGGCATGCGTCTTGGTTTTCCTGTTTAGTTTATGTTAATTTATTTAAAATAAATGCTAAGCGTTTGATCAGGGCCTGTATTCTACTGCGTTATAACGATATCGCGTTTGACGTGTTTTAGAATCGTTTATGACTCGGCCATTATATCAATGACATTAGAGTTATCAAAACGTTGACAATACGGAAACACATCAAAGACGATATTGTTATGACGCAGTAGAATAGGGGCCCGGTAGTGGGACTAGCTAGATAAAACAAGATAAGGGCAGGTAAATGAGCCAGCGGGAGATCTGATGAAAAGTTAGAATATACATACATAAAGTCACGCCTACATTCCCAGAGTGGGGTAGGCAGAGCTACAGAATTACCAACAACCCTAAAAAACTTGTTGTTAATTCTGTAACCACATTTTGCACAATCAGTGTATTAGTGACAGATTGCAAGCCCATCGCCTAACAGTACTACAAGCCCTTATTCCCTTAGTCGCCTCTTACGACATCCACGGGAAGACATGGAGTGGCACTATTCTAGTCCGGCAACCACACGGAAACAGTGAAAGTTAGAATATGACAATATAAATATGAATATGTGTCAATATGTATGAATATGATGTATGGTTTGATGTAAGTTAGTAAGTGGTGGTAGGACCCTGTGCAGGGTCCGCCCGGATCGCTACCACCATCGTATCCATTAACCACCCGCCAAGCAACAGTGTTTGCTGGTTAAACTGGTGAAATTACACTGGTTTCACAAACGAAACTGGTGAAATTACTAGCATAGAGGCATTCCATCGTAGTCCTCAGGGTTGGCAACGCATTTGAGGTCTTAGGATTTATAGTCTTGAGAATTCAAATGTCTATGGGTCTCAGATTCCACTTATCATCAGGTGGCCTGAGTGCTCGTGTACCTTCTCATTAACATAAAAAAGTGCATTGAAAAGTCGTCACTCAGAAACGACTTAATCATCACTAATCGACTATGAGTGCGGCTCTTAATGTGTTAAGGTTAATAAAAAATAACCAAGCTTATAGAAAACCGCTTCTCAACACTGCTCAGAAACATAAACATTGGTATGGGTCAGAAAACATCCCTTTATGACAGGCCGTTTGCATACAAAATAAAAATATTCTTGGCCTATTTGTTTCTAATTACGTAAATAACAATAGGAATTTTTAGCCTCGCAGTAGTTGAGAAAAGCACAATATGTCTGCCTCGGCAGAAAATTAAATTTATGGGCTCGTAAACTAGAGGGCCTCAGCTCTGCCCTCATAAGAGTCATAAGCCAATAGGCAGTACCTCAAATTCAATAGCCAAACCAGATTCAATCCTATCCCATTAGTAATAAGGTTGCATTTGTTACAGGAGTTTTGTCTGAGATACTGCGATTTATTTTAGCAGGGTAGAGCTCTCATCCTTAGGATTGCTTAGATTGTAGTCTGCGAGTGTTTAGATTGTAGTCTTGAAATTGCGAATGTCTCTTACCTTCGGCTGGCTGTGTGCTCCTTTGCCTACATGCCGTAAAAATACAGGATGTTTTTTAGGTCGACAACTTCCAAAACAGGAGAGATATTTTAGTTAATGCTGAATCCGAATATCACATTGAAAAATTAAAAAGCCTGAGGAGGTCAAAGAAATAGCACTTTATTTTTTTCCCATTATTTCACGTAATTGTGGTTACCATGCGCTGTGTTTACCGAAGACTTTATTGACGTAATCACCGTGCACGATGTTATGATTCATCTTTCACCTTTTCTAACGGTGTCAGCAATGTTTTGATAACTCACAAAGTTAATGTTTACAACACCAAAAAAACAACCTGTATATTTTCAAGATGGCCGCCATTATTTTTCAAGTAAATAAGAAATAACATAACGTTGACAAGACGAAATATCGAAGGCAATATAATTAGTTAGTCAATTAGAGCTCCTGGGTGCTTCTTCAAAAGTTCATTTTTCTACGAAAAATAACCTCAAATATACTAACGCAATGCTTCGTAAAAGTAAAAGTTAGCTTATTACTTCGCGAGATAAAGAATAATCGAGAAATAGACCAAACAAAGTCATAAATCGTAATCTGACACACCCAGTCTGTGAGGTTCATATTCATATGTGAGTCATCGTTATTTTGATTTCAGATTTTGAACGTATAATCACAACATCGGGCAGCGTCCGCTCTCTAGTATTTTCTATAGAAACGTTTTGTTTAATTGTTTGATATTTAAATAACTTAGACAACGGAAGTATTTCCAAATGAACCTATAACTTGATTTAGAAAAACAACAAGAAAGCAAACTCTAGGATCAAGACTTTTTCTTACTCTACTACATCAAATTGATTGAACATTTCTACAAGCATAAAAAGTTTGCATCCATTGTCATGAAATTTAAAAAAACTTGATATTCGAAAATCAAAACGGTTTTCCAGCCAGCCAGTCTATAGGCGTTCCGGTTTAAGCTAACGGACTCAATTAAGTTTGCCAGTGTTGAGTGGAGTGGAGTGCTCGAACGCAGTTACGGCAGAATATGGCCACACTATAGCTTGAAAAACGTTGATAATTAATTATTATTGTTTTATACACGCGGTCTACCACGCCTAGGTTTCGTATCATTAAGAATTAAGATATTTATAATGTTTAAATAAAGGAATTGCCTACAGCCCAAACCCACAAACGTTAACATAACTCTTCGTCCTACCCGGGTTTAATTCACTAAAAACCCGCCTGTGAGAGGCGAATAATAATAATTATCAAGATTTACGTGGACGGGCATTTCCATCATAAAGTGTACCCTAGTTAAGGAAAGTTAAAATACGTTAACTTTTGTCAGTTTTGTGACGAAATTAGCCATACATTTATATGGCTACTAGTATATTTATTAAACTTATGATTACAGACAGCTAATAATTAGAATTGCTATTCTTAAGTTATGTACTTCAACAGTATGAAAATAAGTGCAATTATAAACATATCTATTCACAAACGTCCTAAGAAAGCAATAAGGCGTGTTTTCCAGAGGTTTAACCGTTATTTGTAAAAGGGATAAACCGGCAAGTGTGCGCCATCCTAAATAAAGCGCAGAGCGAGTTCAAGAGGGCGACATAAGTACCAGGCACTCAACGCCCGTGAAGAGCTTGCAGATTTTAATTGTAGCTACTCGTACCTAGCTACCGCTTTGGTCAAAACGAGGATTTGTATAATTTCACGCCAACCTTTATTTTATTTTATACTAGAGTAGCAAGATAAGCCTGACTGTTGTCGCATTACAGTAACCTTAAATGTTTAGGTTATAAATGGGGCTAGGTTGACAGCTAGGTTTTCTTTCTATCTTACCGCTAGGCTTTATAACTTTTTATTTTTCCAAACTAGTTAAGGTCACTGTTTCTGGCTGTAGTAGTAAAACCAGCTGACGTTTCACTGTAAAAGAGCTAATAGCCAAGATGCGTTCGCTTACTAGCGTTTCTATTCGTTTGTTTTTAAACCAATCGCGTCACTGGTAGATCACGTGACTTTTTGTATGACGTGATCTACCAGTGACGCGATTGGTTTAAAAACAAAACGAATCGAAACGTTACTTAGTGAACGCATCTTGGCTATAGGCTCTGCTTTTCGTCGAAACTATATTCATTTTGTAGCAGTCATTTCTTATGCGTGAATTATCCAATAACTCTAGTAGCGCGATTAGGTCTACAACACAATTATCATTCACGCCATTGCCACTCAAGTGCTACTCGATGACTCACATTGAGCTATCTCCAATCCACTCAGCGTGACACGCGTACGTCCTTGTAATTTCTAGTCCCCTAGTACATTATCCCAAATTCCAGGCGTTGGAAGCTATATTATTAGGGATATTTATTACATAATGGGCTGTGTCGCTATGTGGCGTCCTTAATAATGAAATGTCTCGTCAATAATTAACGAAAGTTGTCATTAATAAATCCAATCGGAAGTATTTTCAAATAGCATTATCACTGTAACACAGTTCTGTGGTGGTTTGACGGCTTACTATAACAGTATAAAGAAGCTTCCAGTGTCGACTTTATGCAAAATGTTTGACCTTTACCATAATTTCTAATCTAAGTATGATTTAGGTGTGATTATTACTATTTGTAAGTGTTATACTCACACTTGTAGTTTAAGGCTGAGGAAATTTGCAATTTAGCTCTGCAAACGCATTAGAAATATAGTTGAAAAAATACAGTTGAGTGCAATCTCTCGCTCTCAGCCCTGTATTACGTGAGAACTCTTCACACCGTCTCGTCTCCTAGTACTCATTCCTGCTAATATTAGATATCGCTATGAATAACTCGAGAGCGTGCTTGCATTAAATTGGGATTTGGCCTCGTTTTGGATTTATCTTCCCTACGAGGCATTTTAAGTTAAGTGTACTTTGTAGAGCTGGCACTCTAGGTGGTTTGGTCTAAGTTGGAAAATAGGCTTAAGTATATTTACTATGTATACACCTGAGACCCTATTTCATTCGGTAAAACCAAGTTGCATTATTGTTTATAACTCGGCCGCCATTTGTGTCAAGTAAATATGAGCAGACAATATATTCGGATATTATACAGTAAAGTAGATAATATATTCGGTAACATGTCAAAAGCAATATGGTTTTACCGAATCGAGTAGAGCTCCAGGGAGATGACATTTGTAATACTGGCGCCGAGAATACCATTACGTCTCGTCAATAATTTTAAAACATTTTTAAAAATCTAGAAGGAAATATATGGATATACAGGGCGTCCCACGGCTATGCCACATGGAAGGAAAGTACCTTGAATATTGTAGATGGAACATTTTACTGAAAGAAGACATTATTTTAATTTAAAAGACAATTTAAACTGCATTCATTGATATTTCAATAATTACATGGTTGAACCGGGAATCGAACCCGTTACACGAGAAAAATAATTACCCTGTAGCTTTATCATTCCGATCGAAAGGCTTCATCATAAGGATTATTTTTTTGATTGTCCTTTGAAGTTTTAATTTGCGCATCAAAAGTATACAGAGATATAATTTCATTACCCAAAGTTTTTGAAAATTCCTGAACGTAACGGACCTTTGTAGTGAATTTTAAACAAAACGATCGCACAACTTACTTACTATTAATAGTCAAAACGGCATACAAAAGGCCCACCAAAAACTTTATAGATAACCCAGTTTCAATTTCCACAATAAGCTGGTTTTTTTATTGAATTACATTTCGGCTAGGGCGTGTCACCCTGGAGGATTGCGACCTTTTTCCGTCACACATTTTTCCCGCAATGTTGGCCATTCTGGGAACCAATACAATTTATAGCTCGTTTTACACTTGCGTTTGGATACTTGTACAAACATGTTAAAGTATAAAACAATCCAAAAGTTATTTAGTCTCACACAATAAAGCGTCAATTTGGTTTTGTATCATTCATGATTCTACAGTTAACTTTCAAACTTTAAAATCGCAACTAAAAGTTATTCACCCACGTGGGGATACCTTTTATTGTATCGAAACATCTTTCAATGAATTACGCAGAATTTCATTTCATCGAAAGACGTTTCTCGCCGCATGAGTATTTTTTTGGTAGTCACAACTCTAACCTCACCTAACCTACAGCATTAATATTTAAGATATTCTGAAAACATCAAGGTTTCAACAGAAAAAACCGTTCGATAAAATCGAAGAAGTGAAATTCTATTACATGGTGCGTTACCCCCAAGAGGGTTAAATATACTAAGGAAATCGTAAAGCAAACTTTGGATTGAAGCTTTGGTAACCTAGAATTACGTAAAAATATTTAAAGCATTTCTTTAGGAATGACGAAAAGAGACGCAAGATGTTTTTGTTTAATTTCCTCCTTGCTCGAAAGAGATGCAAAAGTTACGTGACGTAATTAGAGGTATTTTTGTATACCTTCATTTCATTGAACGCATTGCATTTTCTATAAGTGTACAGGGTAATTTTTGAATAGGTGCACAGATTTTAATATTTGCTTCGAGTTGTGTTATTTTTACTCTAGCTTAAAAAAATATTAGTGATATTGCCGATTCAATGATTCCACTAACTTAATGATATTCATGTACCCTCTAATGCAGGGGTGGGCAGAGGGGCTTGTTGTCTGATAAGCTGTACATGAAATTTCAAATTTCGAATATCAATACAGTGTATCGCATACCTACAGCTTGACAACCCATGTCATCATTTCTAGTGTGACTTTGTGTCCACACGAGAAGCTAAAAAAGAGACAACTTGCAAGAAAAAAAATTTTTTTTGAACTCTTTTGATTGTCGTAATATATTATAGTAACGATACAAAATCATATGTTAAAATTTGTGCACAGATAAAAAAATTACGCTTTATGTTGCCACGCCCACACAAGAATCAAAAGGGATGGCTTTAGGTAACCGCGCGAAAAACGTGCAACATAATTTAAATGCAACATAATTTCAAACAATTGCTCTACATACATTTTATCTTATCGTATCTTACAGATGGGCCCTTTCGGGTACACTTCGACCCCTTTAGGATCTTTTGTACAATTACCCTCTTACACACTCAGCTGTTCGAATGTGCAGGCTTCCTCACGATGCGTTTCTTCACTGTAAAAGCATCGGGTAACGTTTTTTAAGCTTCTTGGATTCACGCATTGTATACTTCGGTCCGAAATGTAAACATTACGTCACGAGCACCGTTTAGTCTGTCGCGACGTGGGATAAAAAATATAAATAATGCCCATGAATCAAGCAACAAACAACCTTATACCGTTATCATAAGAACATTAATGTGTAGCTTTTTATTGTGGGTTTGGCGTTTAAAGTGTTTAGGAATGTCGGTATCGCATTCGCCGTTTATTTTCATTTGATATGCTTGGCGATTGATATACGAGTAGTTTTAAGGAAACTGCGGTAAGGAAATGCGTTAAATCGTTAATAATAAAACTAATGATGTGGACGTTAAAAGCGTTTTGAATATAAGTAGATTCTGTTTTTACATTGAATTTAGAATGAGATAACTCAGTGGGTTAGGCGCAATAACCCAAGAAACAGACAAACTTACTACATTAATAAATAGGTAAGATATTTAAATATTGGACTATTATTTAAACGGGATATTGAAGGCGAACTAGCAAACAGGTCACCTGATGGTAAGTGGGATCTGTGACATTCTCAAGACTAAAATCTTGAGACTGCAATTCTAAGGTCGCAAATGCGTTGCCAACCCTTAGGACTAAGATAAAATAAATAAAAATAAAAATATCACGGGACAATGTCACACAAATGGACCTAGTCCCAAACTAAGCTCTAGGCTTGTATTACGGGTACTAGACAACGATAAACTTACTTAAATACATAGAAAACACCCAAGACTCAGGAACAAATACTCGTGCTCATCACACATATATTTGCCCTTACCGGGATTCGAACCCAGGATCGCTAGCTTCGTAGGCAGGCTCACTATCACTAACAACTAGGCCAACGTGTCGTCGAATGCCTCTACGCAAGTAATTTCACCGGTTGTCTTATCCCAACAAAGGAACACAACACGATCACTGCTGGGCGGTAGGTTGAACCTTATAGATGGTGGTAGTGGACCGAACTTGAACAAGGTAGGGTGATCGCACCAGTGTTGGACACTTTAAGCTGACAGGCACCAATAATGGACACTTTACTCTTAATTCAAAGATCATAAGGTTATAAATTGATTGTTGCAAAACAAATGAATAACCTTTATTGTCTGTAAAATAAGAGTCAAGTGTCCATCATTGGACCTTGTCCATTACTGGTTCGATCACCCTACTATCACTATTATATAACTTCGGTTTTTAAGTAAATGTCGCCGCTTTCACCATTGATTAGACGAAAGGTACAAATAAATATGCCTAAGAAACAAAGTGAAACTTCTAACCAATTTGGGATCCTATCATTTCATAACCATCGTTTCAGAAATGGTTCATTTCACAAACATATTATGTGACAACCCGCGTTTTTTTCCGTAACCGTAAATAATTCGGACGGAATAATTAAGGACCACCGTGTAGAACCCTATAGGACTATAGGTTAGGTTAGGTTAGTTTTATAAAAATCCAGAAATATTTGTAGTTACAAAAAAAAAAGCGGCTGGGTAAATAAATATTGCAAAACGATGCATTTGTCAAAGATTTGACGGTGAAAAGGCAAAGAAACACTCAATTTACGAGCTATCTTAATTAAATAAGCTGACTGTCGCAGGTGGTCGGGCCTTCAATATACTGTGCCTGGGATCGACCTTAACTTGGTACAAGTTAGTCTCCAAGAAAGACCGCAGACGGACGGACAGACGGTCAGACGGATATGGCGAAACTATAAGGATTCCTTGTTAACTACGAAACCCTAAAAAGGTGGTACAGTTCGTGAGCCGATAGAAGCAGAACACTAGCAGAAAACATAAATCAAGTTCGTTTAAAATCTAGACTTTACACTAATAGTTTCATACATTTTGACAAAACTAAACTAAATTTGCAGTTGCAGTCTTTAATCCAATCAAATCAATGTCCCAGTGCATATTATCCGACACTCAACAGGTATAAACGCCACCTGTCACGGCTGGCTTGGCGCCAAACCTGACAGCCACTGCTGCCAACCTAACGTGACAAATAAGGCGATTACTGATCCAATCTGTGGTAATACGGTTTTGTGTGCCTGGCGTGTGATCGGTTTGACGAGACCATTTCTGTTGTATTTGTTTTTATGATTTGGTTGGGAATAGGATTGCGAGAGTAAGTTTATTGTGATACGTTTTTGACTGTCAATAAAATTTACATTTGCATGAATAGCAGCACTTTAACATATTGTCAAAATTGATAAAATGTACGTTAGGTATGAGTCCATGTCAGTTTCAAATTCATGGATTGTATCAGTGCCTTGTATTGCAATCACTTTAACCTCGTAAGTCCTGTGTTTTATCAATAGCGGCATATAGTCATACCAACATTACCCACCGAATGAACACTAAGAATTCAGACTGAGTTTGAACCAGGTACTTAGGATTAATTTCGTACGTTACGTTACGTAAAGTACGCGGAATCTTACTTATTTTGATGAAATTATTAGAAAAGACACGAATTATGTAAAATATAATATTAAAGAGGTCTCTACTCTTACATATTGTCTTCATAGAATTATATTTAAAAAAACATGCTTTAGTGTTTGAGGTAGATTATGCCGAGAGTTTTACTATATTTGACAGTTTTTATTTAGAAATTATCTCTTCAAATGATAAAAAACATTAACTAATGTCATATTTTAAATAATTTAAATAAATAAACTAAAACGATTTTAACTTTTACCAAAAGAAAGACTCGAGAACATTGTATGTATTCTACAGTGTAAATCTATATTACCTTTAGCATGTTATGGCATTGTCAACGTTACGATAGCTCTTATTTACTTGACAGTAATGGCGGCCGAGTTAATAACAATACCATATTGTGTCAAAAGCAATATTGTTTTACCATATAGAATAGAGTGCCTGGCGGGTGGGTTACTTTATCCTTAAAAAATATTTATATGCGCGTAATATGCTTCGTAGCAAATGTCTACGTCGTAGCACATTCGTAGCGTAGGTCAAATAGCAGGGTAACTTTCGAGTTTCCATCCAAGCAATATACACTTAGCATTGAGAACGGTTCATTATACATACCCATTGACATTCACATTGACCGTATTCATCGCTTATGATTTTTATCTCGCTGTTGTTCTTTATCAAGACAGAGAGGAGAATAGTCAGGATACGGCAACAATGGTCCATTCATTAAAGCAGCTGAACTTTATTTCAAAGATTCAAAGGCTATTTTAGCGTAAACGCTGTATAAAAATACTCGGTTTATAGTAGCCGTATAATTGAGCGCTAATGGCTTCCTGCGAGTCTCAATTAACGTGGGCGCAGAGCGAGAAAGAAGTAAGTGCGAAGAGTTGAGAGTTAACGTAGTAAATAAATTTATGTTTAAAAAGTTTCTGTCAAAAATTGTATTTTTTCTTTGCAAAGTTATTATCTACTTATCAATACTAAACGAATGAGTCCCATCACGGTGGGTCTACGTTAAGTATAGCGGAGATCCTGTCGCCACCTTCCGACTCCAGCATCAGCTTTTGGATACCATAATATTGCATTGTAGTCGGGTTTTAATACCGTCGGTCTAGATGTGACACCTCATGACTAAAATTTTTTGGTAACATGTGATTTAGATGCAAAATGTTTCAAATAGTATTTCCGGTGTTAACTCGTAAAAGCCTACTGCACAACAATTCGGGATCCTGTCATTCCATAACCAACGTTTCACAAATGAATCACTTGACAAACATATTATTTGACAAATGTAAATAATTCTGGATTTATGTCAGGACCATCGTGTAGAACGCTATAGGTTAGGTTAGTTTTAAAAAAATCTGGAACATTTGTAGTTACATGAATGCATTTGTCGGCGAAAAGGCAGAGAACCAACAATTAATTTTGACGGCAACAAACGACTTGAAGTGACACCTCGTAACAATTCGGCTGGTGTAACCTCGTAAGATTACTAGTGACAGTAGTGACAAATCGTAATATTAATATTACAGCCAACAAACAAACAGCAAAACACATCTTTGTTAAGGTGGGGACTCGTAAGTTTTCAAAGCAGTTCATTTTTTCTCCTGAAAAGTTGGTCAGTTTGCATATACGAGGGGTCACATCTAGACCGACGATATGTGGACCAAATTTCAGCCCATTCCAAAGAGGACTGTGAAGCAACAAAATTCAATACAAAATGCGATAACGTTTTTCTCCCTTTAAACGTTGGGGGCTGTTCAAGTATTACGTAAGCACTATAGGGGGGTGGGGGGGTCTTTGTTTTGCTTATTTTGAAAGACATGGGGGGTAGGGGAGTCCAAATGATGATTACGTCATCGATAGTTATTTACTTTTTTACACGAATGGCAACCCTCACATTGTCTATGCTTGAAAACGAAACGCATTTTCTCTATTTTAAATCAATTTTCTTATTTTTAAAATTATAATTATAACATTATAATTATAATATAAAAAAAATACATTTTTAATTGAAAAATGTTTACGTAAGCATGGGGGGAGGGGGTAAAAGCTTTGCTTACTTTTGCTGACAAGGGGGATGGGGGGGTAAATAATTGTAATAAATCTGCTTACGTAATATTTGAACGGCCCCTTGTCCGATTATTACGATTTTTAATTATGTAGATACTATGAAAAACTAGGTCTGTACGTTTTACTTTCCAAGAATATATTTATTGGAAAGGAAAGAAATAAAAGAACCAAAGCGGAAACGTACAGACCTAGGTTTTCATAATATCTACAACATATTCAGAAATCGTTTTTTTTTATGTTAATTAGAAGGCACACTAGCACTCAGGCCACCTGATGGTAAGTGGAATCTGAGACCCATAGACATTTGAATTCTCAAGATTATAATCCTAAGACCTCAAATGCGCTGCCAACCCTGAGGACCAAGATGGAATGCCTCTATGCTAGTAATTTCACCGGTTGTCTTATCCCCACACCGGAACACAACAATGCGAACACTGTTGCGTGGAAATCCGATTAGATTTAAGGGGTGAGAAACGTTATCGCCCGGAGCTAAATTTGTATAGATTATTTTTGACAGCTACGCGGTTTTAGCAGCGCTTCACAATCCTCTTCCCTTGGTTTAAAATTGACTTACAAAATTTTAAACGGAAAACATACAAACATACGAACAGTACAAGTTAAATATAAGCTTCTAATAAAAGAGCCAGTGACAACATTTTGCAATATCTTGGCAAACTTTGGTCTGAGGTTGTTTCATACAAAGACGTCAGTTTCTTGAGTACAAAGTTTTTCCTTCTATCGTGTTAGGAACGTTAGGCGACGGGTAAGGACAACGTTTTATCATACCAACTTTGTGCAGGATTTTTGGAATGATACCATTGTTAAAAAAAAAAACATGTTTTTGGTTTAATTGGTGTGTTAGACCAACCGAATTTTACCGAAACTAAAATAAAATAACGTATTAAAATCTAAAATTCAGTTACACGCACTAATTAAGGAGATATAAAATATATCCGTGAAGGTTATATCGATTTTAAACCATTAAAAAAAGGAAAACCTACACAAAGTTAGTATGAAAAAAATCGCGTATATCATAATTCGTGATGCACGATTTTAAATTTAAAGTTAAAGAGAAATAAGTTTAAAATCGTACATCACGAAATATGAGATACGAGGTTTTTCAAAGTAGTGACAATTTGTATGACGATTAGAATCAGATCCCCGTGTCCATATTTAGTACTCAAATTTCACAGCACGTTGACATTGACGTTGACTTTCATATCGTCATCGAGTAGTAAACTTTACGTAAAATAATGTATACATGGAAACGTGAGTCAGATTTAAGAGTGCGTGCTAAAAAGTTAAAAGGTTAAACATGTTTATTCAGTATGTACTTACAACGCACGGGTACATGTTAAAAATCTAGCGCTTCCCAAGAGGAGACCACTGCTCAGAAGAAACGCCGCAAGAAATTCAAGTCAGTATTTTTAGCATGTTACTTGTATGACAATGGCAAAAACTTGGTTATTTTTTTTGGGTGTTGTAATACTTTGTATAGGTATACAGCTTTGAACATAAAACAAAAATAGTAATAGTATGCGTGCGTAGGCACGTGTTAAAACGACTGTAAAGCGATGCTTGAATTGCGTCCGTCACGCCCAACATACCTACTTATTCAAAAACCGTTAAAATTGAACTAGGCTTAAAATCAAAAATGAAATAAAATATATATATATATATATATATATATATATATATATTGTATTGAGGGTAGAGAAACGCACCTATATGAATATGTGCTACAAATAGTTTCCGTTAAGGTCGCGGTATGAAAAGGTTCGTCGCTTTTGGACCTTAACAGCATTGTAATATGATCTTAGTGAAGGCGTTTCGACATTTAACCAAGCAACGTTTTATTGTTAAAAAGATTAAAAGTTAATCTCTACTTTTGGCTCTGTCCACCCGACCGCAAAGGAATCTTTAATGTATTTCCATTTTGTATTTTCATTTCCAATAATTGAACCATATTGGTTAGAGACCCTTAAAATCCTAAAGTTCATTGATCCCAATTAAGGCTGCAAAAGAGGTCTCCATCCTCCTCAGATGCTCAGTTTTGGCTTAAGATCCGAATGGGGGGAGGTTTTTGGCACGACACAGCTGATGAAAAATTTATAGAGTGCGTCAGGGAGATGCCAAATGGGTTAGTATAATGGTATCCCCCATTTTTTTGGAGACTATAGCGGAATATTAAGTAAATAGGGCAAGATAGGCAGATTTTATAGAAACCGTTGCCTTACCTCGATTTTAATCCGACGTTTCGGCTGGGTTACGTTTACTTCGGTGTATCAGAGTTCAATCAAGTTCTTGGTCAAGTGAAATCAAAATTATTTATTTTAGGTTTCCCCATAGAATAGTTAGTAAAATTCCTTATTAGCTATGCCAGTACAATACATAAATTAATTAATTTAGCAATTTTGAATAAAATACTCAAATTAAGATCTGCAAAATAATTAATAAAAACATAATTTAAATCTAACTAATCCTACTTAATCCTGCCAATAACAATATCCACCCAGTGCTTTGTCAGAGGGCAGTCGAGGCGTCCAGCGAACGTCCTCAGGGGGGCGATGCTCTCAACACAGCGCTGCGTCGATCTCAAAGGTGAAGTTTTATCCGGCAAGTTTAAGAAGTCCCGTCGGAGCGTACAAAACACATTTTAGCGCGTGCCTTCTTAATTAGGCAGCTTTATACGACACTGAACTCGACTCACCTGCCTGCTGCCTAATGGAGAACCGTAAGACAAAATACTCGGCTTGTTTGGCCGTTCAGGCAATGTAAAGTTTGTACACATGTTAATTTTGGACCTCTTTATACAGTACAGTATAAAGCATCAAATCTTTGTTTATTATTTTACAAAATATGATCCAAATAAGCCATATTATATTTTAAGGTATAGACATTTTTATTTTATGTTAAAGGAGAAGGCACACGAGCACCACAGGCCACCTGATGGTAAGTGGAATCTGAGACCCATAGACATTTGAATTCTCAAGACTTTAATCCTATGACCTCAAATGCGTTGCCAACCCTGAGGACTAAGGCGGGTGGTTAATGGATAAGATGATGGTAGCGATCCGAATGGACCCAGCACAGGGTCCTACCACCACTAAATTAATTATTTATAATATTACAATATAGGTACTTGAACAGTTAAAAAGGCTTTCTCGACAGCCTGAAGCCGATTTCCGTTTGAATTAGACATCTTTTTCACTCGCCTTTAACGAGTGAAGAGTAATAGGGATAGATGAAGTTTCACGTTTTAGTAGCCAAGGGATAAAGCGACTTAGCGTCTACTTGAACGTTGTTCCGTTAGAGTGGTTATCCCGAACTTTGCTATTAGGCTGAGGTCTGAAATACTTTGGCTTAATTCGTTGATAGTCTATACGTAAGTATGTAAATAAATAAATCAATCACAGGACAATGTCACACAAATTGACCTAGTCCCAAACTAAGCTCTAGGCTTGTACTATGGGTACTAGACAACGATAAACTTACTTACGCCAACACACACGACACGACACGACCGACACGTTGGCCTAGTTGGGAGTGACCCTGCCTCCGAAGCCAGTGGTCCTGGGTTAAAATCCCGGTAAGGACAGATATTTGTGTGATGAGCGCGAATATTTGTTCCTGAGTCTTGGGTGTTTTATATATATTTAAGTATGTGTTTCTCTATTTAAGTATGTTTATCGTTGTCTGGTGCCCATGGTACAGGCATGGAGCTTGGTTTGGGACTGGGTCAATTTGTGTGGCATTGTCCCGTGATATTATTATTATTATTATTACTTATATATAGAAATATATACTTAAATACATAGAAAACATCCAAGACTCAGGAACCAATACTCGTGCTCATCACAAAAATATCTGCCCTTACCGGGATTTGAGCCCAGGACCCCTAGCTTCGAAGGCAGGGTCACTACCAACTAAGCTAGCGTGTCGTGTGTAGTTTGTTACAGGATGTAGTGAATACACAAATGATTCGTTACTTATCGGAAAAGTTCGTATTTATTGCGCCTTCTCAGTCAGATTAACTAAAGTTACAACGACAACGCCCTGGCAACAGATCAGCTCAAACTGAAACATTTAAAAATGAGCTTTGCTTTGTGTTAGTACGATACATTTTTCAGTGGACGCGAGGCCCGTGGTTTTTACTTTAACTTTAAACTTGTACCCTAACACAAGTTAAAGCTTAATGTTTCACTTTGAGCTGTTCTGTTGTTAAATCGCTTTAAATTTAAGGCATTATACATTATAGGCATTACCTACGCATTTTGAATTTTAAACACAATACCAAAATATGTTTTCCGAATTAAAAAAGAACCGAATATCATAATTACTTACTTTATATATCCGATCCATAACAAATTCTACTATTATAACATGATATTACAGACGTGATTTAGACATATAATTGAATAAATCGACTAGAAATCGGAACTATAAAATTAAGAATTCTGAAAGTCGGTAAAAATATTTGGGTGTTCCCAATTTAAAGATTAGGACATTACACGTTCCTTTGTATTAATAAACGCATTTATTTTTTGGGCATTGATAAACACGATGATTTATCGACCGCTCGAAAAACGCGTTTGTTACGTAACAGCTTAAACTGAAACCGATTATGTGTGTTACGCGTATGTACGTGACGCGACCCTACTGACCTATATTATACTATTAATTGGTTGCTTTGGCTTTTGACGACACGTTGGCCTAGTTGGGAGTGACCCTGCCTCCGAAGCCAGCGGTCCTAGGTTCAAATCCCGGTAAGGGCAGACATTTTTTTTTTTTTTTTATGTTAAGGAGAAGGCACACGAGCACTCAGGCCACCTGATGGTAAGTGGAATCTGAGACCCATAGACATTTGAATTCTCAAGACTATAATCACAAGACCTCAAATGCGTTACCAACCCTGAGGACTAAGATGGAATGCCTCTATGCTAGTAATTTCACCGGTTGTCTTATCCCCACAACGGAACACAACAATGCGAACACTGTTGCTTGGCGGGTGGTTAATGGATAAGATGGTGGTAGCGATCCGGACGGACCCTGCACAGGGTCCTACCACCACTAAAACATTAAATTTGTGTGATGAGCGCGAATATTTGTTTCTCAGTCTTGAATGTTTTCCATGTATTTCTCTGTATAAGTACGTTATCGTTGTCTAGTACCCATAGTACAAGAAGCTCTAGACTTGTAGTTTGGGACTAGGTCAATTTGTATGACATTGTATGATATTATTTATTTATTTCACATCACGAACATAGTTCCTATCCCTATTTAAATCAGAATTGAGGCGAGCAGGGCTAGATTGAATTTTACTTTGAATTTTCTTAAA
The DNA here is from genome assembly GCA_949316455.1 of Acleris holmiana. NCBI lineage: Eukaryota > Metazoa > Arthropoda > Insecta > Lepidoptera > Tortricidae > Acleris > Acleris holmiana. The sequence continues at coordinate 4,520,263 of OX438785.1, forward strand.
TGCAGGCGAAATGGCCTTCATTTATTGTATAGATAGTGCTTTTAGGGATCTTGGTTTAGGCTGGAACACAAATCAAGATTATGCAAATATGATTGTTTTTTTTTTTTCATAAAAAATGAAACGGAGGAGGTTGTATTCCCGGTTAGTACCTCATCATCTTCCTGCCTTGTCCCACACTAAATGGGCTCGGCATATGTTTTCCTCTTCCACTCTCCTCTGACCGCTGTTGGCTCACACATGTCATGTTTCACACAATCCATCCAAACCTTTTTCGGTCTTCCTCTATCCTTGTATCCATCCACATTCATACTCATCACTCTTCTATTTATGTTCCCCGGTTAGTACCTATGATTATTTTTTAATTAATACCTTGTTTCCTAAAAAGATACACTAATTCTTATATAGTTTCCGAATTTCCCATGCTGAGTCATTGGGATTGCACTCCCTGTGTAAGTCAAGTTCTGAGTCACCCTGTATAGAAACGCGAGGCCGGGAAAATTAAGTACTTAATACCAGGGCTGAGATTCTACAAAATTCTAAAAACTACATTGCTTTTGACGTGTTTTTGTATTGTCAACGTTTTGAAAATTCTTTACTTGACAGTAATGGCGAAGTTAAAAATAAAACTAAAGACGTCAAACGCAATATCGTAGAAAACATAAACTTTTCACGCTCGGAAAGTTAAGTATGGAGAGTTGTCATACTTGTCAATACGAGAATATACTGGGTGATTTTGGGATCATGATCCGGAATGGCCAAAAGTGAATAAGATGGTCATACTGAACAACCTTTCCGATGGGACTAACCACGAAATCGCCAAAAAAAAACAGGTGTTGCATACCTACATTAACGGTGAATTAATTGAGAGTTAATAATGGAACAGCTGGTTTTTTTTTGGCGATTTTGTGGTTGGTCCCATCGGAAAGGTTGTTCAGTATGACCATCTTATTCACTTTTGGCCATTCCGGATCATGATCCCAAAATCACCCAGTATATTCTCGTATTGACAAGTATGACAATTCTCCATACTTAACTTTCCGAGCGTGAAAAGTTTCTATTACGGTCATATTACGGTCAAGGTATGATACAGTATAGTGGGTAGAGACCTTAAGCCCTCTTGTCTGAATTGCCGAGATAAGAAATTAATATGAAAGTTACATCGGCAAATCGCAACTAAACTTCCCAACTTCTCTTTATTATCCTATAACTGAAAATTTCACCAAATTCTTCACCATTTAGAATGGCGTACTGACCTACCGTGGATTTACGAAAATAACTCTATCCCACACAAATAGAGTTTAGAATTGGGCGTAAGCTTTTTACGAGTTTTGGTAGGTTAACGATTCAGGATGTCAAGGGTCGTCCGTTAAAAGACATGGAGTGAGTTTTGGAAGGTATTCAATTTGGTTTAAAAGAGTTCCCAGGGCTACAATTCTATTGGTGTGTGAAAAACCAGCTATACAATATCTAAAGCATAATAAGCATATCTACATACCTGAGTCTTGGATGCTTTTGGTATAGGTATCACTACATTGAATAAAACAAAGTCGCTTTTTCTGTCCCTATATCCCTATGTATGCTTAAATCTTTAAAACTACGCAACGGATTTTGATGCGGTTTTTTTAATAGATAGAGTGATTGAAGAGGAAGGTTTACATGTATAATACTTTTATCCGGAGCGAAGCGAGGGCGGGTCGCTAGTCTATATAATAAAAATGAATCGCTGAATGTGTTGCTAAGCGAAAATCTCGAGAGCAGCTGAACCAATTTCGCTAATTCTTTTTTTGTTGTGTTCGTTATCGACAGAAGAAGGTTCTTATGAAAGAAAAAAAAATGAAATCCACCGGGAAAGCCAAAAATTGCAGCGGGCCGAAGCCGCTGACGTGTAGCTAGTTTAAGTATATATTTCTCTACTAAAGTACATATGTTCATGGTTGCCAAAGATGCAAAAGCTGTTAACGTTACTATTTGCTATCGAATCGAAATGTATGCAGTTGTCATTAGCCGATTTACGCGATCTGACATCAGCTTCCGTCACTTAATCCTATAAATTTTGTCAACATTCCAAAATCGCTACCTTATATTTTGAACGTCAACTTTCCCTGATTTTTATCAAAATTACCTGAATCGTTCTTATTAGACAGATTCATTGCCTTAAAGTAACAACATTGCTATCGATTTTCTACATATTATCGACATTATCGATATATTCTAAAAAGGTGGGTGGTCTAGTTGCTGACGGCTCCCACAGACCAAGAGTCGGAGTGACAGGGTGAGAGGGAAGCAGCTATCTGTTAGAATGAGAGGTGCATAATTTTCTCATTCTAACAAATAGCAGCATCCTTCTCGGTCTGTCAGTCCGACTCTTGATCTGTAGGAACCTCTATGCTCGTTCGCGTTTCCAATAATAAGACCACGGATAGATTTAGTATATGTATATTATATATAAGTAACTCTATATAAGTTAGTTTATCGTTGTCTATACCCATAGGACTAAGATTTGTGTCACATTGTCCCGTAATATTTATTATTTATTAAGTTCCCTTCATGTCATTATTACTAAATAAAACCTAAAGGCATCAAAGAGATATAAAAATAACATTACGCGATAATAAAACAATCTATCTTTAAATTGCCTATTATTTCTAATAATACATTTATAAGTCAAAGCTTTCTTATCCCAATTAAACTTTATAGCAATAATGCTACCCTCCCGACCGATTAGGGATGATGACAGAGTGGGAAAAAATATCGGTCTCTGTTTTAAAATACTTAAATTACTATACTTAATGTCATGTCATGAAAAAACAACTTTATGCAGTAATGAAAAACTAAATATTTTAAATTTGCCTTGACGTGGTTAAATCGCAGAACGATAAAACAACACATTTTCAGTTACATAGCAAGAAATTTTATTTTCATCCAACTAGGAAGGAATAGGAAGGAACGTAGAGTGAAGAGCCCATCTAGACGTTAAGGGGCAGAAGGGTGCTCCATGAGAGCCCCTGGCTACGGTAGAAAACTTAAGGAAATATCGTGACTAGGGCAGCCGACAAAACTATGACAAGAACTACATAAATACATAACAGAGAGTGGGGTAGTCAGATCTACAGAAATGCTAACAACTCTAAAAAGACTTGTCCATAATTCTGTAACCTCATTTTGCACCATCAGGCTAAAATATTTACAAGTGTTATAGTGACAGGTTGCAAGCCCATCAACAGTACCACGAGCCATTATATTAAAACTAGGAATTTAAAAGTAGGATTTAAACTGAACAAAATTTAAACTCAACGCGTAACGTTTTCAAATTATTATTTAGTATTGTTATTCTTGGATTATAGCTTCTAGAATGCAGTTGTCTATGGGTCACAGTTCCCACTTACTATCACGTGACCTTCACCATGCTATATAAAAGACTCGCGTTTCCATACAATATTTTACTTACACTTCACCAATCCGTGACGATACGAAAGGCAATGCCAATGTCAATGTGCTAGGAAATTTTAGTACTTGGACACGGGGAGCTAATTCTAATCACCATACATTTTTTTAATGACGTCTCGTTAAAGTGACTTTAGTGGTCGTAGGACCATGTGCAAGGTCCGTCCGGATCGCTACCACCATCTTATCCATTAACCTACCACCAAGCAAGTGTATGGATAACACAACCGGTGGAATTACTAGCATAGAAGCATTTCATCTTAGTCCTCAGGGTTGGCACCGCATTTGAGGTCTAAGGATTGCAGTCTTGAGAATTTAAATGTCTATGGTTCTCAGATTCCAACTACCATCGTGGCCCGAGTGTCGTATGCCTTCTCCTTGGCATAAAAAAACCTTTTTTTGGAGGCTAACGAGCTGAGGCCTCCTGATGGAAAGTGACTTCAGAGCCCATAATAATTTAGGATGACAATCTCAAGACTGCAAACGGTTCCCAACCCTAAGGACTTAGATGGAATTCCTCTATGCTAGTTATTCTACTTAGTTGATAGAAGGAACAAATGCCTGAGGTACTATAAGTATGCTCTCTGCGAATATAAAACGTTATAAAACATTTGTGTACACAAAGTTCTACCAAATCTAAGAATAGGTATTTTCGTGTTAAAAAATGTTGTATAACGTTTTATATCCGTGTGGAAGCACCATTAGGGGTTGAGATCTAAAAGACCCATTAGCCTCTCGATAAAGCCTTCAAAAGCAAAATCGGGTCCTTAGAAGGCGTGACGCGTAGGCGCATACTAATGAGCCACTTATTAACGCGTGCAAAGAGGCCGTGGCATTAAAGAATATTTTATATACTCGTACCTAAAAATAAATTTGCTTCTATTTTGGATATCAGGTTAAAAATTAATAGATTATCTCATGTGTATAATATTGGTATAAGTATTTTTTTATATTTATTCATGGCATATATGGTACCTTGTGTCATGTAGGTACCATATACCGACTTACATTTTTTCCCGTTAAAATTGCATTTATTTAACGCTTATAGATGATACGTATTTTGACTTTCATTGTAATATGTCCTCACTCTTTCCCTACATGAGCTGGAAGAGATATTTTCTAGAGATAAGCTCGGCTTATTTATGCTATTTTATAAAACTTTATATTTGTGTATGAAAGGGTAGTAGGTTTTATGTCAAAATGAACAACACACACTTGAAGTGTTTCTTATAGTTTAGTTTGAGTTCTAAAGTAATTAGTTTACACCGCCTGCCAGGTATTTGTGTCCGTACTTAATTATCTGGCGAAGGTTGTCTGGAAGATTTCGCTATTTAGCGGTAAGACCGCCTGTTGTGTACCTTTAACTAAAATGTACTGTTCTGTGTTTTGCTTTTGTGCCTTGGGGTAAATACGAAAATGGGGACATTCTGCAAACTACGAACTATTACTATACCAGGAAATTCTTTTTGCTGAGAATGTGGCGTAACTGAAACGCGGGAGTAAAATGAAATGGCGTTTAAGTTAAAGTTAGCATAACAATCAATTGTTCTGCGAAATCTTTAACCCGTACAATTTATGGAGACTACAAAGAAAGTCTAAAAGTAAGAGTTTGTTCAGTTTCTAGTTTAGTATTTTAGGCTTATAACATACAGTAGACTTATTTATACGGAAGAGTATTTTTAGTCCACTGTCACCTTTCTTTAATAGCGTACGGTAGACCAACGAAAAGGATGAGCAACTTTCATCTTACTCGTTAACTTGAAATTGAAAATAAATAAATTAATACAAATTAAATGATTTATTTGCTATAAAAATACAAATATTTGATACAGATTACAAGAATGACAAGCAAATAAATGAGAATTACAATCACAATGACAAGGTTCTAACTGTGCTCAACATTTTCACTAGCCAAATTTAACCATTTCGCTGATTATTTAGTTATCAGAAAGGTTACCAAGTGGGCAAGACAGGCGTTTTCCTAACAGTTTTGTAGCTTTTTATATTGAACACTAAGGGCCGTGTTCACCAACAATTAATCGGACGGTTAAGTCTTAATCAGCTGTTAATCAATACATCTGACACCTGTTAAACTGCTAATCGTCCGTTTAATTGTTGGTGAACACGGCACTTAAACTGTGAAACCTCACTTAACATCAAAATGTAAGTATTTTTTTTTAATTAAACGGACTCCAACTGACGTTTAACACAGGACTAACTTAGTTCCAAAATCGGCCGCTAAATTACAGAGAAACAGTTCACTGACCTGATTTTCTTGATTGAGCAGTTTCAATTGGTCGTTGATAAGGCTGTACTTCGCGCTTTCCTCTTTCCTTAACGCCCTCTCTTTCTTCAGCTCCGGACTCCAAAAGGTCTTGATACTATGCATGCTGGAGCCTAGCTTTTGATTCGTCAGTTCCAATTCCTTCTTAAGGTTCCCAAGTTCGCGTTGCAGATCGGAATTCTGAGATTGCAGCTCTCCAAGGAAGAGAGGAGGGGGTTCGCGCCGGTAGTAATCATCTTCAGGGGGGGGAGGTGGAGCGTACGAGCGGTCGTAGTCGCGCTCGAGGGATTGGTAGCGGAGTGGGCGCGGGCGGCGGTGGTGGGCGCCCGCGGAGGCTGAGCGCCCCCTCTCATCAGGTGCTGGGGAGGGCTCGTCATCTCTAGCCAGGTAGGGGCTTCGTCGGGACGGGCTCCTGTCGACCTGAGGCAGGCGGCCGCGCGCGCCGCCGGCCCATTCCTGGCGGCGCCAGTCCTCGCGGCACGGCGGGCGCTCGTCCTCGGCTCCGTACTCCCGGAGATACAGCTTGGCTAGGGGGTCATCACCGGACTGCGCGGCGGCGGCGCGGCCACTGAGTCGCTGCGTCCGCATCGATCGCTCACTTGCGCATGTGCGAAAGCGCTCAGCGCTGAACCGGCAGCGCTGGATTTCGGGATTGATTCTTTTTACGTGCATTTCCGTGAGGCTGACGTTTTTGAAATTGGAAGTTTCTTGACCTATGCTTGCTCTTAGCTTTATTACATAACGACTTTAATTAAATTTGTTGTAAAGAATAAAATTTGGTCATGTCGTTTACGAATATCTGAGTTAAGTAAATAGTCAAATACTCAAATGTTTATTGCATTCCATAATATTAGTTTACAAATGTTAGGCTAACTTAATACAGTGATCATAAATTATAACTTAATTATGGACCCTGTTTTGTTCAATTAGTAACATTAACTCAGCAGTATTTAATTATTGTTTCAATATTATATTGTATTACTTTATTCATGTACGAGCAAAGCAAAAGCAAATTTTCAAAGTAACATTGTAACGTTAATAATAATTGATTTAATCATGTTATATTTAATATAATTACCAAACCTTTAAAGTTTAAATTAAACCTCAAAAACAAAATCAATTAAAATTGTCATCTCCAATTCTCATCTTTCCACGGATACCTAAAAAAAACTACCCAACTTTTCATGACAATTTGGGCACTGGAATCCCGCATACAACCTCCCTATTTCTGGTTAAACCTTACGCCCCATTCACCTCACTCTATTTATATCCTTCCCAAGCACGTTATTTTTAAGCGCTGCAGCGCTTGAGGCAAACCCAAGACGCTGGATCCGTGACCCAATTCCGTCTCCCATCCTTGTTGCGTAAGGGTAATAGTGTATGTGCGTCCCTGTCAATAGTAAGGCCGACGTATGTCGGTCAGCTTGTAGCGATTGGGAAGTTTTAGGGATGGGATGAGTCGATGGTTTAAGATCGGGAATAAGGAATACCGATGGTACGGTCACGATCAAAAGTAGCTAAGCAGAATAACATGCTCAAAATTATCTAGACATGATGTAATCTCTTGACAATAGATCAGCAGATCATTTTGAGCTACGTGGCTACTTCTGTTGGTGATTGTACAGTCAACGAATTTAATTGTTGAGTCACTATATGTAGAGCCTTGTCGCAAAAATCAAGCAAGCAAGCAAATTTTGATATAATTTATTTCTCTTGACTAGACGTTGTTGGGAACAATGAGATTTTATTAGTCTCACTTACTAGTGAGACTAATAACCTCCACAGCTAATTAATTTCATTAGTGGTACAAAAGAGAATGAAATTTTCCACTAGTACCACGGGTGGTGGTATTAAGTAAGTAGATAATCTTGGATCAGTTAGACGGGGTTCTACCTTGACTATATTTATCCGATTGAGCTGAAATTTGGCATACTTATGTGTAAACCAGATCACAATGCACTAACATGGCACCATCGAGCTGGTCTGATCATGGAGACGGAAGGTGGTCATAGTAATTCCTAAATTACACATGATAAACCCGTCATGTTAGGGCTCATTAGAATCGTCTTGATAAGTCAATGATGACTATGCTAAAAAAAGTACAGTCGGCAACACAAGCTTGTCTCAAAAATGTTTTTTTCGGTTAGGTTAGTTTTTTTTCAAATATCGATATCGACAGTTTCCCTACCCTCCGTATCCAGCCCCGATGAATGGAACGGCAATCACGGACGTTTCGCGTAAGAGTCGTACTATGGCGCCACCGTCGCGGCAAATAATTGATAACTATTACGAAACCCGCAGTAAACCCGCTGACCCTGCCAAGCAGCAGTGCTCTCGCTGATTGCTCCGGTAGCGCCAATTTTTTTTCTTAATTAACTACACTTTTTAGGGTTCCGTAGCCAAATAGCAAAAAACGGAACCCTTATAGATTCGTCATGTCTGTCTGTCTGTCCGTCCGTATGTCACAGTCACTTTTTTCCGAAACTATAAGAACTACACAGTTGAAACTTGGTAAGTATATGTATTCTGGGAACCGCATTAAGATTTTCACACAAAAATAGAAAAAAAAACATAAATTTTGGGAGTTCCCCATACTTAGAACTGAAACTCAAAAATTTTTTTTCATCAAACCCATACGTGTGGGGTATCTATGGATAGGTCTTCAAAAATGATATCGAGGTTACTAACATAATTTTTTTCTAAACTGAACAGTTTGCGCGAGAGACACTTCCAAAGTGTTGAAATGTGTGTCCCCCCCCCTGTAACTTCTAAAATAAGAGAATGATAGAACTAAAAAAAATATATGATGTACATTACCATGCAAACTTCCACCGAAAATTGGTTTCAACGAGATCTAGTAAGTAGTTTTTTTTTAATACGTCATAAAAACATTGATCAAAGCTCAACGAACTTTTATATTATGTTTCTTGCTGCTACGGAACCCTTCATGGGCGAGTCCGACTCGCAATTGGCCACTTTTTTTTTTTTACAAAACTTTTCGGCGGTAGGTTGTTGGCGAAATTATATTACGCTACTTATTTCAATCTAGGATTATGCCAGTGACAGTTCATTAAACACATCTATTATAACGCTTGTTTCTTCTCTAACGTCACTTTCAGATGGGTACACTACATAATTCCGAATTGATTAAAATCCCGAATTTTCATAGTTTTGATTACAATGTTTCGACAGAAGACTTTATTTTTGATATAGCTTATAACTCAAACCTAACCCGACCTAAGCACTTACGCATTTAAAATATGCAGTTAATCTAAACCGGTTTTAGCATAACATAGCTTTCGGGAAATTAAAAATAATTCGCAATTTAAAGGTGTTCCCAGTTCAGATAGTAAAATTATGAATCACCTCTTTTTTGTCTTGTTTAAAGAACTGCCCTGCTAAACCAAATAGCAGTTTCTCAAAAAAACTCCTGTAGCAATCACAACCATAATACTGAAAAAAGAGGATTGAATCTACTTTGGCAATTGAGTCTCAGATACCATCTTTTGGCTTACGAGGCAGAGAAGCTCCTTTATCACTGTTCGATTCTCTATTCGATTTTCTATTTGTAGCGTTCGATTCTATTTGTGTCATTTTTAAAGTACTGTTGGAAAAGCAAGTACTTATCAACCTTTAGTTCCTACTACCCCGGAGTTTCAAGCTATAAAATATAATTTTCCATTTTGTCAATGATATTCTGGTAAACCTATACTGTCGTATAATGCCTACGAGCGCACGGGCCAAGTTATGATTGCAATTCGAAGTGAGTGTCAGTGATTGGAATTTTTTGAAATTAAAACATTTTAATTCGTAAACTCCGTAACTTATTACAAAATATACTCTTTTGTTATATTTTCGATTGTAGGTTGTATTTTAATATTACTTTTCACAGACATGTGATGTGTTTCAGTGCTAACAACTTTTTGGATTGGGACTTTGAAATCCGTAATTCGAACTTCAGATCGCCCCGTCATTTTTTTGTAAATTAAAATTAATAATTTTTTGTAAATTACGCATCGAGAGCAAAAGAGATAGCAATAGGCAAAGTTCGAATTACGGATATTAAAGTAGAGCCCCTGAGATTAATTATTGACAACGGTTTTTCTTTTTCTTGTGGTTCCACTTGTCATCATGTTCAACTTTCGTCAAACTTTCTTGCCAGGCCATAGGTACCATTTCCTATCAATGGCCTCCCGTTATATATGGCAGCATTGCTATTCGGCCTAATTCCTCAAGCCCCTGCCACACTTAGCCCGCGGATCGCGCGCGAACCGTAAGTGTGAGCAGTTTCGCGTTTTGTTTCTCTTTTTTATTCCGCGTTAAAGGGGCCGCGATCTCCACTATGAAATCCCCATGAAGTAAAGCGAGTGTGGAGTGATGGTTTTAATCACGCCGCGAATTATCGACAACTATACGCCTTGACCAATGGGTTAAGGGCTTGTTTACGGAGACTTGCCCATACTTGAAAATTGATTGATTTGAAGATCATGTAAAAATACTGAGAATGAAAAACAATCAGACCATCTTTAATGTTGATTTTATGTAGTTTACATTCATTACATATTTTTTACTTGGAAAAAATATTTAAATGTCTTTTGATCCCTAGTGGCTCGAATAGCTTTTATAATATAAATACGATTCGGAGCACTAGCCATTATGACATGTTTTGTATAAAATATTAGAACAAAATTAGCATCGACAAGAACACACCTACCTGCCAAATGGAAGTGTCAATACTGTCAATGTTTATTGCGAGGTTATAATTTGCTGAACAAAAATATTAGAACCGTACTAAAAACAGAAAAACCGAAATGCCTCTACCACCAGCCAGTGGGACCGGTAGATACTTCGCCAAAGCAGCTAAAACCATACGTTTAGTTCGTCATGGATGCACTAACAGACCATTCTTTCATATATCTGTTACTCAGGTAACTTCAGGTTTCTTAGACCTAAAAACACTTTCTAGTTTACTTGTGCCTATTTGAGCTATTGATGACCTTCAAAAATACTTTTTCCACAGCGTAAAAGGACGACTACCCAACCCGTAATAGAACAGTTAGGATCATTTGATCCCATGCCAAATGTATCCAATGAGAAATTAGTGGCCCTGAATTTGGAAAGAGTTAAATACTGGCTCGGGAAAGGGGCTCATGTGACTCCGCCAGTTGCTGAATTATTAGGTAACTTGAACTGAATCAAACAACCTTTTTTTTCATTGGCCGGCATACAGCTTTATGCATGGAATTGCCCCCACCAATCCTAATGACAGGAAACAGCCGGACATGTTACAGACTCTTTAACAATCTCTGGCACTAATGAAGCACTGTAAGCACATCCAAAACATGTTGCGTGGTTTCCTCATATGAATATAATATTACTTACAAGTAAGCTTTAGCTTTAAATTATAACCCCTCATATGCTTAGGCACAGGCTTAGGGCATGCTCAAAATGTGAATATCTTTTTTATTTAAGGAGCTGTGTGTTAGATGAATAAAGTTTTTATCAATCTATCTAATTTGAAATGCTATTTTGAATTAGAACTTGGTATTTATTTCAACTCCCGCATCCAGTCGACAGCCTAGAACCCCTAAACTGATGAAGTCAGGCAAAATGGTATTTGTGTATTTCCCTCTTAGCCCTCCAGTACGCTAAGCACAAGTTGTATATTCTCCCTTATCGCTCAGTGCATCTCTATCGTTACAGACTAGGTAGAAAGGGAGATCCGAGCAACAAACAAGTCTCATACCACTTGTGCTAGCCCTCCAGGTTGGCAACACATGTCACATCTTGTAACTGCAAATTTCCAAAAGCCTAACCTACGAGCAGGCAACTTACGAGCTTGTTATCCACACTAAAAAACTTTATATTCCCATTGCAGGTTTATCCGGTTTCTTCCCAATCCACCCTCGCTCATACATGACAGCGTGGCGGAACAGACAGGCTGAGGAATTAGCTAAAGTAGCTAAGCAACAGGAGGCTGAAAAGGCAGCGAGCACCACCTCGTAGATTTTATATTTAGATTGTTAGAAATTAATAAATAGTGCTAGTATACTTTCATGTTTTATATTTTTATTTTACCTAACCCTTTGGGTGTGCAAACGCATACGTGGCTATCATTGGTTTCAGTTGATTTATTTGTTTCAGTTAATTATTCAATTATTTGAACGGAATCTTCCCAGAAAACACTAAAAATTTCCAAAATAAAACACATTGTAAAAAAGGTGGAAATAATACACACCCCAATATAGACCAATAACAAGTCACCACTACTGGCAGTGTAACACATCACAATTATTTATTCAATAAATTGTCCATTGGGCTCATCTGGGTCATACACAGGTTTAGGTTAGTCTTTGTTGTGTTTAGCCTGAAGTTAGCGTTTTTAAGGCCTAATTTTCAGGCCCTTCATAAACAGCGTCAGGGCTGCTTTAGACCCATCATATAAAAACAAAACTTAGTGTGTATGACCCATTTACACGTCCTTAATCAAAACGGAACAATCTACCACCTCCTATTAGAAATTCAAAATCATTATTTTCCTTCAAGCGAGTTTTAAAAGCGCATTTACTAAGTATTCAAAGTTTAATGTAAACGGCTCCGTGTCGAGGCATAACTATAACTATAGGTATGGAATGTCGGCGGGTTTGGTTGTTCTATTATACCTACTTCTACAGGTATAATTGGTTGTAAATAAGTTTTCTAGTTTTACTGTAGAAAGAGAGAGCAGAGCACTCATTACAAATTACTTTATTAATATAAATCTTGTTGTTTAATTAGAAGGAAAAAAGCGAATGCAATGTATGCTGTCTAGCTAAACCAGTCCATAGGTCCACAGAAAATCAGCGTCGTACTCCCAATAGGTGGTACGACACAGCCGAGTGGATACCTTTTTCGCAGCACTGTCATGGAACTGTTATTTCTTCTTGTTAGATTTAAGAATTTAATTATATTGTACGCAATGTAAAGATACCTATGTAAAAAGCAAAATAAATATTTTCTATTCTATTCTTAATATGAAGTGAATCTACCAGCGCTTCGGACAAGACCATCATTAATCCATATTCATTGCGAATAAGAAGTACCACAAGAAACTCCAGCAGAAGGTAACTTTTTCAATCATAAAATACAGAAATACTTAACCTTATGACCGCTGCGGCCGGCTGCAACTTTACGTGCCCCAGACGTTGGGGAGGTTAAAGGGTTAAAAATCGAACCAATATCATGATGTAAAAATAAAACTATAAATAGAAAATGAACTCGTTTTTATTATGAAAAATTACAGGATAACTTCCCAAGTGAATACAATAATATACATATTGACAGCCAAATCAATGAAGGCACACTAAACACGGTATTTTATCACGAGCAAAACCGGAAAAATGGTGAACATTCATAACGTCGACTACAAATTACAGTAAGCTTTAACGTCGAACTAGTCATTTATTTATTTATAGATTTTAATAGTAAATGCTAATATTTTTTTTAAATAAAAAGGTAAGTTTAAACTTGTCTTTAAATCGTGCTACTCTAATTCTTGATACGCGAAAAAGCGACCTAAATACAACTTTAAAAACTGTAAACCTGAACAGAAAAGTTTCAACATTCCTTGAGCAAAAAATACTTGGCGAAAAACAAGGTAACAAAAAAATAATTCTTAAGAGATCTAGTGGCAAAAACATTTATCAGACAAGGATTTAATTCCCAAGTTCTTACAGCCATTAAAAAGCCATCAAGGATTTTACATCTAACTAATAGTAAAAAAGTAACTGATAAAATACCTTAACTACTTTAAATTACACGGTTTCCTTAAATCATTTTCAACCAATTACAAAAGAACAGAACGTCGGTAGGGTTGATAAATTTCATATGCGATAAATGCTTTAAATTTATCAAAATTCTTTCGAAAGCTATAGACGTCAACTGCCAACAGTTAAAAAAAACGCAAAGTATAAAATAACGTCGTTGAAGACTGCCGGCGTAGTACAATCTTGCACGTTTACTAGCATTACATTTTTTTTGCATATTTTACGGCTATGGCTGTGCTGCAAAGCTTACGAGAGAAGCGGGTGAGGAAAATTTGTACTTTTTCTCCTAAATTTTCGAGTGACTGAGGGGCTTAATCTTTCTTCAAGATTGCGTCACTCACGACTCGGCTGGCTGAAAACAGAAACAAATATATTAAAGCATATAACATATAATTGGACATATGTAATAAAATATTTGGGGACAATATTATACAAATCACCTTGTTGCCAAACTAAGCTCTAAGTCACTACATAGTATAAAACAAAGTCGCTTTTTCTGTCCCTATATCCCTATGTATGCTTAAATCTTTAAAACTACGCAACGAATTTTGATGCGGTTTTTTTTAATAGATAGAGTGATTGAAGAGGAAGGTTTATATGTATAATACTTTAATCCGGAGCGAAGCGAGGGCGGGTCGCTAGTTTGTAATAAAGGTACAAACAATATACATAAAGTCATTTCATTTGATCCACTATGGTAGTCCATAGTGGATAAGTATGTCAACGTGACGTTGTAAACCAAATCATAAGTCTTTTAAGTTAAGGTTGAAAACGTCTCTAACATAGTTTAAAGTGGCCTAAGAATAAAAATTAAACAGTCAAGACTCAGGATCGAATATTTGTCTTTACACAAATATTTGCCATCACTGGGGCAAGTTTCTCGAAACTTACCAGAATATATTAGTTCACTCAGTACAGTTTTCTACAAGTCTACTAGTGAAATGTACCGCATGGACTAATATTATTATAAGTCTAGTGAGTTTAGAGAAATCGGCCCCTGAGGACCCCGAAAAGAAAGCAACTTAGACGAGTCTACTACCTAATAATTATAGTCAACACAAATGAAACTGATTTTTACAGCAATAACGATGTTGACTGGGGTACGTTTGCAAAACCATGACTGAAAAACAAACTAAACGCAATAATTGCTAGACTTTTAATTATAACCGTACGTAGACGGTAACCTGTAAGTAGAGTTATACACTATTCTTAATTAGAAATAATAAATTAAAAAAAGCAAGCCAAAGCCTCAGAAAGATCATGCGAAACCTTGTGTTAGGACATTTTAATGTCGTTTAATTATTCAGTGCATCAGTAACACATTTAAAGACAGACGCCATTGTTGAAATTCATTAACCCTTTAGTCCCACAGTTATTAACTATGACGCTACTAAGGCGTCGTGAAGACTAAATGGGTTAAGAACACAGCAGAAATAAGTTTGGTTAGGCTTAAAAAAAAATAGGAATAAATTCTACGGTTTAGACATACAACACAAATAGTGTTATATGTTTAGTTATAATATAGCAATGTAAAGTTAAATCAGGTGGTGTTAGTAGTTATAGCGTTTATGTTTTCGTAAGCGTATTTATTTTGTTCGTTAACTAAGCGTAAAAAACAATTTTAATTTAAGATTGATCATACGCCGCGTCCATACTCCAGCATATTATAGTCGCAATATCTTAAAAAAAAAAAACTATAAATCACCAAACCACATTACAAAACCAAACGAAACATTGACATAATTCATACAGGCAATTCACGAATAACGTTACTATAAAATTATAAAAACATGAAACATCTTTTGGATTTGTGCTTACCTACGTAAAGCGCAGGCATGGCAGAGATCTCCCTTGTAAACTGTAACTCTATGGAACTTGCTAACTATGTAAACAAACAATATATTGAAATTGACATCTAATGTCAATTTTAGTATGGCGGCTTGTTTACATAGTTAGCAAGTTCCATAGAATGACACTTTAGTAGCATATACGAAATTATAAACTTTTGATAGTATCCCAACTTGCAATGTATCGCAACGAAGCAAAATATCCAAGGATCAGAATAATGTAGGGATATTTTTAATCCCTAGACATGTATGATATGTGTAGCACCTCCCGATCGGTTTTATATAAAATAGTATCCGCGCGCGACTTTGTACGCGTATAAATCGGTTCCAGAGGGACTAGCGATATGAAAGGTACCCTATGTATTAATCCAAGGTATAAGCTGTTTGCATTCCAAATTTCACCAAAACCCGTCCAGTAGTTTTTTCGTGAAAGAGTAACAAACATCCATCCATACAACTTTCGCGTTTATAATATTAGTGGGATGGTGAATTTATGTAAAACCGGTAGTAATATACCTTTGATTTCATGGTTTAGCTTATACTTCAGCGTTTTCTTTAAACGTGGATCTATGTGCGTCATGGGTTGTGAGTGGTTAATTTTAGGGGTGACCGGTTATGAAGCAGTGCGTTGATTTACCCGGTTGAGACCTATAACATAAGCCGTGTTAATCAGCGTACCCTAGGCCATGCATCCATAGATGCCCTTTGATGTCCCAGATAACCTTTTTTGAATACGCATTCCATATTAAAAAAAACACATTTGTTTTATTGTAGTTGAACTTTTTAATATTCAAAATGCACTCTGACTGAAGCAGTTATTCATTCTTATTGCAACGTTATTTATTGCCAGTTATATGTTCACATTCGTTATGTAAGCGTTTCACGTCCATGCATTCCTTACTTACCGATGAATTTTGAAGGAAATTACTGCTTTAATCCGTTTTACCTATAAACCAGTATGAATTTTATTATAACAGAAAATGTTTGCGAATTTGATATCCGTTGTCTAGAGGCTCCAAAACTCAGAAAAGGATCAAAATAACATGGTTTTAATGTCACTGCCGCATCGTTCATTTCTCTAAACCCCTCAAAAAAGAACTAACAGATTTTCTTTAATTTGGAAATCCATCACCTCTCTCTACAACCACGTACCATTGCATACATACAATGGTACAAAAGTATTGCGCGCCAGAAATCTTGCCTAAAATACCGCCATCACCATTTGAAACTATTATTTTAAGTGATTGTTGACACCCCACACCCCGTATTTTAATAGGCTGTAATTATTATTCAAATTCTACATTGTTTTCGCTTGTATGCGCGATGGCGGCCGGAAATATAGACCGCCATTTTGTAACGCTGTGTTGCCATAAAATAATACAATAATATAAAGTTTTACGCATTTACCATCCATGATGCATATCGTGCGACACAAATCCGGTCAAGAGAAAGATGAGCATTCCGAAGACGTTACACAAAAATCTAACTGCAAAATTGGTGCTTAATTCCGTCACATTGTTCATTTTGACTCTGTTCTCCAAATAGGTAGAAAACATTTCTGCCCGATCAACTTTTACAGACCATATAGTGTTTTTCGATTGACGATGTCTTCCGGTCTCGCTATGTTTTTTTATTAATTCTCAAGTAGTGTGTACAAGATGTTCTAATGGCATGAAGACATATGCCATCTAGTACCATCTACCCCCATTTCATACACGAAAAGTGTAAACGTAACGTGGCAGTTCGGTTTACATGCACAGTTGACGAGATCCTATAACACTGGCCTTCGTTTAAGCTACGAGATGTCCACTAAAATGTCACCTACATCTGTGATCGTCAGGGTGGTTAAATAGGGGGCTGAAAGCAAGCGGACTCCAAAAACATTTGCATTTCAAGGTTGCAAGTGCATTGCCATCCCTAAGGTATAATATAATAAGGTGATAAAATTATATTTTACGCCGTCTTACTCCAACATAGAAGTACGACGGAGAGAGCATTGCTGCTTGGCGGCAAAGTAGAGGCGTGGTAAAACACTATAGCAACCCGGACGGATCGTGACAAGACTCTCCACCCGCAAAATAAGGGAGTAGGCCTTGTAGAACTTCGAAGTTAAGCTTCCCTAAAATTAGGTTTGCCATATCCCTAGAGGAAGAGATATGGCAAACCTAATTTTAGGAATAGATTTCTTCGATATTTTTAGTGCATCGGAGTAGGTACGGACGAGTTATTTGCTATTTTGCAGCGATACCTTAGCGGTTTAATAATGCTAAATATTAGCATATACTTCTCGAAGAAATTCCGTACAAAGGCCTTCTCGTGTATAAACGGACGGAGAAATGTCAGTTAAATAGGAAATAAGAATAAAAAAAAAAAAACAAATGGAACACTAAAAGTAACATTAAACGAAACTAAACAAGTGAATGAAACTAAAAATAAATGATAGATTAAGCATTAAAAATGATCAAATAGGCAACGGGAAGTACAAAGTTTACTTATTAAAAACATAAATTAAATCTAAAAACAAATTACTTATCATTTGACTTTTAAGTACCTACTAAAATACGATTACTGTAAGTTGACCACTGACAGAGAGTTTGACTTAATTTGATTTTCAACTTTAATTTCATACAGATAAAGCAATTTATAGAATACTAAGTTACGTCTACCGATTTAGTAATAACTATTTTATTTGTATGAGATTAAAGCTGAAAATTAAATGAAGGTAATCCATCTGTTAGTGGTAAACCCAAAATAATTCTACGCATTACCTGTTTGGGTAAAGCGAATAAAGGGGAACCAAGCCAGGACGACGAAAAGTTTGTTTTCGAGCAGGATTTTTCAGGTTTTTCTGAAACACCATCAGACGGTAATTTAAGATTGACGGCGGATGGTAGAACTTTAAATGAGAGAGGTTCGATAAGAGTTTTACTTTCAAGCAACATAGGTAAGCGACGACGTTGCAATCCGCAAAAACATTTTCACCGTTCTTTAATCACGGGGTGTCATTTTTGTCACTTGCTATTCAATTCATTTCAATTATCGCATATCGCAGTATCGCTATTATGTCACTTAACTTAATAATAATAATGTTAAAGAGACACCCCGGTTTTACCAAAATCACAATCCTGTAATGCTTTGTTAATTATAAGATTTTGACGTATCCTTCAACGTTATAGTAAGTTTTTCGAAAATATGTTTAGGAACAATGAGGTAAGGTGTGGCCTACTGAGGACTTAAGTCGAAAAATCAATTGCTTATATTTATAAAATGCAGAGTTAAAATCTAGATATGACACTCATTAATAACACAATCACGAAGAAACGAAAAAAAAAACGTATTTCCGATCCGTTATTAACATGAAGAATTAAATTCTAAAAAACCTACATCAGATACTACTGCACTTTGCAAGGACTACTAACTAGGGCGAACTTTTGTCTACGCACGAATTCTGAATAAAAAAAGAAACGTAAAAAAAATATACCTAGGACATTTTAAATAAGGTTTCATCGTCGTAAGCTTTGCACGTTGAATCTGCAGGCGGTGCTGAAAATCAAGCAAAGGTTTTACTGGGCTTTCAGGGTGTATATGTACCGGTTACCGATTTAATTGATGTTGTATATTACTGCAAGGGTGCAAGTTTATTTAATCCCATAACAACATTACTAAAATCTTGAGGTGCCGCCGGGACTTCCAGACAATATGTGGCGCCCCGAAATTAAACGACCCCAAATCTGCCCCTTGATCATTTGACCTCTAGTAGTCGTGTTATTAGTTATTATTGCCGGTGCCACGGTGTTATTGAATATTGCCAACAAGCGAAAAGGTGCGAGGATCTGTAACCGCACCAGAATTCATTACACCTATTCGTAACTCTCTCAGCACCTATACATGACTCATATGTGGCGTCACAACTCCTAAAGGTTGATAAAGGGCAACGGTTTTTTTTAAAATCAATAATCACAATGAATACCGCAGGCACCACCGGCGGCTCATAATAAAAGACTAAACAAATTAAAATTAAAAACTGTTGGCAGCCAACTAGTTAAGGCATTAACCCATACTATTAAAGATAGGAACAACTGAAATAACTTTCGAATTAACATTTATTTCTATGCTATCTATTTTTTTTGAGCATTTATAAACTTACTAAAGCGTCCTTAGCAGCGTTTTTTTGAAGTAGTTTTTACAGGCTATTTCGGGGGATTTCTACCGTGGGTAATTGGGCGGTGGTGGTGTTGTTAGGACCGCCCTGCTCACTTGAGGCGAAACACCTGGAAATTATCAAACGCGTTATTTATGAAACGAATAGGACGGGTTTCGCTTTCATTAAAGGATGACACTCCGCCTTTTAAATGATAAGGACTAGTCATCCGAAGGCGCGCATCTTTAACCAGCGTAACCTGCAAATCCTGCCTCTGAACATACGGAGCCGAGTTTTGGGTAACACTTAATGACCCTTTTACTTTAGTTGGTGCTGCCCCAAGGGCATTGGAGAGAGCTTGTGGGGATAGTATTCAGGGAAGGAAAAACCAACAAGTGACTAAAAAAGGCGAAGAACTCAGACGTACCCACCGAGTCCAAAAAAAATGTCTAGTAAGCTGTAGTAGCACTACGTGGCGCGAATTCCCGACATACGTTGAGAACCGATTCTGAAATGGAGACCGTGATTGATATTTGCAAATGAGAAATGCCTTCAACTTTTCTACACAACGGTTCTGCCACAGCATAACATTGGCATTAAAAGTAAGATCCTTCTTTAGGGAGAATGTAAGGCTAGGTATGACCACAGAAAGAAGAAACACTCGCCCTAAAAATGCCCTGCTCGCCTGAGGAATTATTTTCTTAATCAACATTCGTATGTATGTACTGTTATAGTATTGTCAAGTTATGATAGCTCCTATTTACTTGACAGTAATGGCGGGCGAGTTAAAAACAATACCATAACAGGCCAAGGACAATATTTTTTTACCGAGTTGAAATAGATGCCCAGGACATGATTTTCAGATTTCAGATTTTATAACTAAGTACTAATTTTATTTTATAACATTACAGTATAAATTACACGGCATGTCAAATTATAAGTAATTACATTGAGGTCGACAGAAATAGAAATAAAACAAATTAAAAATCAACAAACATTATGATCACTTGATCGTACAAAATAAAATCGTTTCTCCATTCAGGATCGTCGTAAAAAAACAACAAAAATAACTTTATAAGTAATTTAAGATGCTCATTAAAATTTAAATTATACCTGAATTAGTAATAATAAAAATAGACTTAGGAGTCCACCCTAACTTAAATATCACGTTCTATAAACTCTTTCATGAAGCCCGTCGTTCACAATAGCATTTTTTTTTTATTTATTATTTTAAGATAGTCTACAGGGAAAGGTTCTCCGTCATCAGGCCTAGACGGTAATTCCTTAGTTAAAAGGAACAATTTCAAGCCGAGCTAATTATTATGCTTAAAAATATTTCTACTTAACCAGATTTATTTTCGTCATAAACTAAACAAAGAGGTCTAATTTGTATCGTGTCCAAAATTAAATAGGCATGAGTACATGGAATTAACAAAATATATGTACATCGCTTAAAAATGTCGTTAATACGTTTGGACCTATGAGTGTAATGTTCTCCGACCTCTTTAATATTTGTCGATTTTACTATAATTAACACGTATTTCCATTTTAGACGTTATTCAGGTTGGTCAATTTTCCTTAACATATTTCACGTTATATTTGACCTATAATTAGACAATAAATAAAAGTATAAGGACAAAACTATCTCCAACTGTCACGTATAGGGATTGATTTAGTATTATATTAAAACAAAATCAGCAAGCATAAATAGCAATTGAAATCTTGTGCCCAAACGACTAGGGCAAACGATAAGATAAGCTATTAGTCCTGTCCCGACCATAGATGATGACAGTTATCATGTTGACTGACGGTTGACTGCGCGTTCAAGACGTCTAGTGCTTTCGTTTCCCATGGCACTACTAAGTCGCACTACCAACAATTTCTAATTCAAATTTAACAAGGAAGAATTTCTGAGTGTTTTGCCGGCTGAACAACTAACATAACCTAAACCTACCTCATATTTATGATACTAGTTTTGATCAGTAGTGCGGCTTAGCAGTGCCATGGGGCAGTTGCTGTCAAGTGTGCTCGCTTCACCTCTACCGGTAGCTGTATGAAACGCAGCGCACTCCGCCCACTGAAAGCCCATTGCTATAAATTCGACTTGTCAAATTTCCATTTAGGCTTGAGATCACTGAACCGGGGAAAATTTGAACTAATATCATTGATAAGCACAATAATAATCCGTGAAGCCCTAAAAATATAAGAGTCATGAAGAACCAAACTAACGATCAGCACTAAAATAAATTGTACAAAATCTATATTCCCATCCAGTTGCAGAAATTAAGTAAAGGAAATAAAAATATGATTACCGGGGAACATCAAATAGAGATTATCTCAAACGCTGTCTTTCCCGGGTCTTGTTTGGGCAAAAGGAACCCGAACGAGATTAACAAAACTAGTCTACATGGTGTACATGTATTATTTCAACAAAAAGTCACTGGAGACTTCTATCACAACTAGGACCTCCATCCTGCACAAGATGTTTAAAGCTTCGTTCACTTCTCGTCTTAGAGCGCCTGTTATAAGCAGAATCCAATATTGCTGAAGGACACAACGAAGGGAGCGCCCTGGAGCACCCTCGAACGAAATTCTCCCACAATATTTACCCTGAAACGACTTACTTTCCAAGTGGGGTATTAATGATTTAAAAACATTAAAACAGTTGATTATTAGAGAATCACTGTTCTTCCTGAAACCTTAATTCCTAAAAAAAGTTAATCTTAAGATCATTTTATTTCCCTACAATCGAGTAGAAAATCTAAGGAAGGCTGACAACCCTAAAACAAAATGTCAATCTAGTTACCAGCCTTTAAAAACGTCAATGATGAAAACGCAACGTTACAATAGTGAGCGCAAAATATTAGTCCCGAGTCTCCCACTTTCTACATACAAGCTTGTTTGTTTTAACGTTTATTCTAGCAACATCGAATTTTGTGGACCTGGCAATTTGCTTCGGTTTTATTACGAGCTGTATATATTAAAAGTGCTTTAACCATCTAGCAAACTACAAGCAAACTAGTTTAACTTGGTGAGCGGTGGAAAAAGACATTCCCAAGTGGTAATTCACCAAAGTTTTGGGTAATAATTGAATCATGCATGATACCGATCTCACTCCGATCTGTGCCCAATACGCCAAGCTTTATCATTATCACCGTAGAGTATAGTGTTGCCAGAGGCCCGTTTCACAAAGGTATAAGCTACAAATAACAAGCGGAAGTCTCTTTCTAACTCCTTTTGCTAGAAAGAGAGTTCCGCTTATAATTTGCAACTTGTAGCTTAGTGAAACGGGCCTCTTGAGTTAACAAATCGGGAAAGTACATATCAAATAATACATTTTGTCAAAAACCGTTGTATCGAACCGTTTTCGGCCTCATTTTGCGTGTTGTTAAAAAATCAGGCGCAGTGTCCTACGTAAGCGATTGGCGCGAAAACGCGAATAAAAGCACGTACGACACTTCAGAGACGTGCCTTTTTGACGTAGGACACTGGGTTACACATATTATGATCTCTTTGACTATGTGCTGAAAATCAGGATTTCTGAAGTTTAGAATCGTAATAACATTGTCGTGGGAACACCATAAAATTGAAATATTTATTTTCGTATTTAGTGCTATTTTAGAATAAATTTATAATTTAATTGGTATACGTATGTAAGGTTAGGTATGATTTATAACCTGCTAAGACCCCAGGTTCTCGCATGAAGACATAATGCCAAATATAATAAAAACCCCTATTATTAAAACGAAAAGGTTGCAATTACTATGTCACTAAAATAGGTATTGAGTATTACGAGAACGAGCGATATCAAAAAGTAAAGTCTTCTAATCAATATACCACAAGATATGTACTTTTATCTTGTGTACTTTAGTGGTTAATGTTATAATTTCATTTATCTACGCACATATCATTAGTGCTCTAAAATGACCATAATTATTACAACCAATTTTACTATGAGAACTTTCTTGTCTGTGGTAGTAGGTACAATCTGTACCTTATTACAGTACCAATTTTTGTAAGGTTATGAAATTAAATTTGGAACAGCTGTCAAAACTCATGAGGGTCTCTATTCTAGTATCCATAGATATTAAAACAGTTACGAAACGTCAGGTCAGTTTTTTTTTAAATATAAACCGTACGACATTATATCCCGAGTGACATGAAAATAGGGACTTCATTCGTTTGTCTATGATTTAAGAAGCATTCGTCTTGACGGAAGATAGAATTGCCGCCATTATTTTTGTCATTTGATTGATAGTTTTTTGCTGTTACTTAAGTAGGATTGTGAAAAGTTCTTTCGTTTGTTTAGATAAAGTAGTGTACGCAACTGTACATAATTAGGCCTAAAAACAATCGTGTGATCTTATTATGAAATTCACAGACGCATGTTTCATAGAACCACACTCGTATTTTAAGGCCTCTTATTTATGCATCAGTTGCATAAACTACTATTTTAGCTATAAGTTAAATTGTACCGTTTGTTACTCTAATTAATAAACATTGCATTCGGAACGATGAAAATTCGAGACTTTGATCAATTCGGAATTATATCTCTTCGGAATTATGTAGCATCGTATATCAAATAAACGTTTAACCCTTCAAGCCGTATAACGGCTGTTGTCAAAAAAACAATTAATGCTTTATGACAATAACTCAAGATTCAAGTTTAAACTAACTTTATAGTTGTCTTGCCGACTGAAGGGATAAATTCGTTTATGTCTTGAGTAATGTAAAAAAATAGCTGAAATAAACTAGAAATACTTAATCAATGTGCATATAGTGGCAACATTATAATTAAAGCGTCATTCAAGGTGAAAATAACAAAGAAAGCAGTGACCATAGACAAAACCCCGAGCCATGCAAGCCGAACCAAAGAGTTTATAATACCTTGACGTTTAGTCATTATGCGCGTCGCCGACTTTTTTGTTTACTGCGCTAAAGGTTTTGTCAATTTTGTCATTGATGTTTTTCATAATGCCTTTAATGCCATCTGAAAATCAAAGAGACTGTTATGACAAATGATCGAAACAGGTGGTGCAATTTGAGGTTATTTACAAAAGTCTAAATATGAAAACGATGAAACTAACTGTTATAGAAAGTGTTTCTGTATTAGAATTTAGAAACTAATGTGACCAACTAACTTTTTCTAAAATCTCAAAATAACTTTTAAAGAAACTAGCTGTTGTCCGCGACTCCGTCTGCGTAGAAGTCGTTTATCACTGTTCCTTCGGGAACTGTACAATTTTCTTGGATAGTAAGTTTCTGTCCAAAATATATTTTTTTGGGATAAGTAAGATATTGTTGCTGTAGTTTTTTTGTAAAAGTATCTGCTTCGGATGAGTCCCAACACGGTGGGCCTACATTTAAATATAGCAGAGATCCATATCATTGCATTGTCATCAAAGTTATGTAGGTATGCCAAATTTCAGCTCAAACCGTGCCCCTTCGACCTGAACATACATACTCACATACAAACATACCTACATTGCAAGTTAATAAAATGCTAAATCATATTAATACAAATTGGTTCAGCTGTTCAGCCGTGTAAGCGTAACAAACAGACAGACGGACAAACTTTCACATTAATAATATCAGTATGGATATGGATAGTATGAATTCATATTTAAATCCCACAAAATGTCACCTCCTATTAAGATCATTAATCTTGATAGACACCTAAACAATTTATGGAAACAAATAGATATATAAAACTTATGAATAGTTGAGACATGCCGTAAAATTGTGACAACATATACAGGCTTGATGCTGCCCTAGATGAATACTTGTATATTTCTGAACAATCTCAATACTGAAAAAATCCTACTGAAAAATGGTATAAGTCTTCTGAAGATCAAGTGAACAGCTTAAGTCTTGTATACTCCGTTCATGTATATACCCTTTTTTATTACGAGTTAAGTCGACTTATACCATTTTTCGCTAGGACCCCAGATATACTTCTTATGAACATTAATCCCTCCAGAAATGAACAAGCCATCAAAGAGTGGTAATGACCTAATGACTGATGAAACAAGATGATTACATAACTCGCACGACGTTAAAGGGACGCTTTATAACGTCCCAAGATTTACAGCTATTGTTATTCTTGCGTAATTTTTGGGACACGCTTTATAAACCACCTAGATTTAGTTACAATTTCAACCTTAGACTCTTAGTTTAGGGCTCAAATATAATTGAATTTACGTGAAATGTTACCCTTTCCCCTCTCAAATGTAATTTTTCTATGACTTTACTTTTACTTTGACAGGTATCATAACCAATATCAGTTTATCAATTCAGCCCTAAAACATTCCGTAAGAAAATCTATCAACTCTTGCGAAAACCAGAAAAAAGAATGAGACGTGCGAGCGACAAACGAGTCACAGACAACTTGCGCTAGCCATTCCAGACGTGAGGTGAGGCCTTAGACAAGATGCTTAAAGCTATCGTAAACGTATGTCAAAAACTGTCAAAATGTATGGTATTGACATAACATAATCGATATTTTCGAGAACGTTAACGTTCTCGCAATGAATTTTATCTAGGGCCACTGGTTATGTTTTAAACCGGAGATGGATAATATTGGCAATCATCAGTAATACACAATTATATGAAGTTGATTGGTTGGAATATGACAATTCTGTTTGTTCTGTATATGTTTCCTCTATACGGTGGAAACCACAAAGCCTATCACCAACATGACCACTCTTTATATGGTATAACATCAAGCCGGCTACATAGAGGGTTTAATTTTCTTATGATCTATATTAATTAGATGTTTTACCTGCGCTGGCGACTGCGTCGATTTGGGAGTGGTGCTTCTGGTACCAGGGGCGGATGACGCGGTGGTAGAGTATCAGCGACCCATTGTACGGTGAAGGGATGTAGCACCAAATTATGAAGATGCACTGCGGAGAAAGAAAAGCGCAATTGAAAATAAAATAAAGGCCGATCACGATGAGTTAAGCTTTTTATACATTGAGATAAACTACGTGTTTCCATGAAACGAAATATAACTATTAAACTCTTCGTTTCCTCAACCCCACTATGCTGCGATGCTGACGCTTCCGCAATCATTTTTAGGGTGCCGCACCCAAAGGGTAAAATCGGGACCCTATTACTAAGACTCCGCTGTCTGTCTGTCCGTCTGTCACCAGGCTGTATCTCATGACCCGTGATAGCTAGACAGTTGAAATTTTCACAGATGTATTTCTGTTGCCGCTATAACAACAAATACTAAAAACTAAAAAATATAAACATTTGAGGGGGACCCCATACAATAAACATGCTTTGTTGCCGCTTTTTGCTCGATCTTACAGACAGACACCGTGGTTGTATAGATAATGGCCGGTTTTTATTTATATTCATATCCGCCAATCCGCATCCCGCCTATCGGCGTCTGCGGCATCTGAGAGAGTTTCCTTTAAATCGTGACGCCGACAGCAGCTCCGTTAAAGCCAAATGTGACGCCGGTTGGCGACCGCGGCATCCAGCTTTTGTTTTGAACGCTGCTTAACGTCGGTGACGCCGAGATAGAACTCGATACAATTTCGAAACATATTATTTACTTAAAACATATTCCATACAATCGTCAAGTCACAATGTGGGACCGTTCAGCATCGACGGCATTGTGTGAAGGCAAAGAATGACGCCGATAGGCGTCGGTTAATGATTAAGCAAAGCTATTAATAATCGATTATCTCATTTTATTTAGTCAGAGGCGCATACTGTAGCAATAGACATCCAACTACTATTAATAACATCGACATACTATTATCGAAACTCATTATGCAAAGAGGCGGGCTTCTAGAACATTTATTCATCTCGGAAACTCTTAAATCATAGCACAGAAGGTTTCTACATACAATGACAAGTCGCTCGTAGGAGACTAGCTCACTTTAAACCTGGTCAATAAAAATAAAGTGGGCACAATTTGTCCTTGGTGGCACTCATCTGATAGAGCAGCCAGGTACAGTCAGCATGCAAAGTAGCTAAGCTGAACAACATGCTCAAAATGATCTAGACGCGACGTATTCTCATGACAATAGAGTCGAGTGTAGATCATTCTGAACTCTTCGGTTGCGTAGCTACTTATGCTGCTGACTGTAAACAGATGCACCGGGGAAACTATACGATAGAATGAAGCAGTTGACATAATCAAATAACGACGACGTTTAACGTATTTGGTAGTGACCCTGCCAACGAGTCGATCCGTTTCTATTCCTTTTGTTTTTAAACCAATCGTGTCATTGGTAGATCACATGATACAAGAAGTCACCGGTTTATTCTCCGTATGGGTAAATATTTGTGTGACGAGCGCGAGAATTTGTACCGGAGTACCTACATACATAACATCACCCCTTTATTCCCAGAGTGGGGTAAGCAGAGCTACAGAAATACCTTAGGCTTGTAAAGGAGTCTTAAAAGTTTACTATGTATCTAAGTATGTATTCCTCTATATGTTTATCGTTGTCTGCCAGTGAGTTTTGTATGAATAGAATATTCTACAAATGAAGTTTTCTAGAATCTTCTTTCTCTTATACAAAAATTTACTCACTGACTGATCACGCACAGCCTAAACCGCTAAACCTAGACTAGAAATTTCGTGATAATGTTCCTTGAGTACCATAAGTTGCATTAAGAAAGGATTTTCAGAAAGTTGACCCCCATTGGGAAGCAATAGGGGAGAAGCGAACGAATACACACCAGAGTCCTCTAGTCACGTTGTCAATATTCTAGACATAGCCTATCTCTTGAAACAACGAATAGAGTTTATCAACAAAGGATCTTCGCCGCTATATACCTATGGAAGATTACGATACTGTAGGTAGGAATAATAAAGCAACCTTGCACTAGAAACGTGCGAACAAAGCGAACTGTGGCGTGTAGACTCGACGTGAGTCAGTAACCTCTACCCCATTAGTCTGTTAATTAAGGTTAAGTTAAGCACTCTTCTAATAACCATTTTGATGTTTACAAGGGACAATATTTCCAACGGGTACACTACATAATTCCGATTTTATCACAATTCCGAATTTTCATAATTACGAACGCATTTTTTTTATAGAAGACTATTTTTTGATATTGCTTCTAAATCAAACTTAACCTAACCTAAATATAGCATCTAAATTATGAATTTTAATTAAAAAAAAGCTCCATCGTAACCTAGCTTTTGGAATAGTGAAAATTCGGACTAATTAATTTTGTTCGTTCGTTCTGAATTTTAAGGTGTTCCCATTTCCAACAAGTGATAAATCGAACCAGGTACAATAAATAATTAAATGAACACTTGAATCGTCCTACCAGGTGATCTCAGTGGACACTTTGTTTTGTCATACCGAAGAAACAGTTTTTTTACATCCTATGTACTGTTATTTTCCTGCTGTCTTGCAGCAGAATCACTTTGAGGATGCATTTGCTTGTGTACATTTACGCACAATTGCAACCCTCATTAGAAAAAAGGGCGTATGTCTCATATATCTGCGGCGTCGTTATTAATGACCTTATTTCATAAAATATAGGGTCAAATTTGCATTGACTAACGATTCGCGCATGCGTCCTATTTATTTAGAAGAGCAGACGGTAGACAAACGAAACTGACTTCACATCGTCTGGAGGGCTATTGCAAATCCGCGAATTGTTTGTCGATCGGATCTCCCTTTCCATCTAGTCTGTAACGATAGACGCACTGAGCGACAAGCGAGAAAATACACTAGTGCTAAGCGTACTGTAGTGTGTCAAAACGTCCTTAACTCCTCATTACCTATTAGAATGAGTAGTTTTTGTAATTAATCATCGAATAGCGATAATTAACATAATTGACTGGTTTAAAATATAAAAGTACGTTATCATATACGAATATGTTGGTGTGCGTGTCGATACAAGATAATGTTTCTAACTGGGTTGCGGTTATGGTCAAGGTCGTGACGCAGTGTCATGCAAATTAACTCCAGACTCACATAAAAACAAATAGGTGTAACTATAGACAACATAAAGGTAGAAAAACTAAAAGGCGGCTAAAAACCAAGTGCGAGTCGGACTCGAGCAGGCAGGATTTCATATCATAATCTATACAACATTAGACACTAAAATATAACCTTTTTTGTTAGTGTCACCTGTCCCGGTGTCTGTCTGTAACCAAATCTTGCAAAACTAGCAAAAAAAAAACAGGTTTGTTGTATGGGAGCGCCCTTTAAATATTTATTCTATTTAAATTTACTATTATTTTTTAAAGTGTATATGCAACTAAATATTCTGCGAATATTTCTAGCATCTACCTGTTGCCGTTATTACTATCGAGCAAAAATAATAATAATAATGACGTTTGTTGTATGGGAGCCCCCTTGAATATTTATTTTGTTCTGTTCATCGTATTTGTTGTTATAATGGTAACAGAAACACATCAACTATGAAAATTTCAACTGTCTAATTATCCCGGTTCATGGGACGGACGGACAGCGGAGTCTTAGTAATAGGGTCCCGTTTTATGGTTAAATCGAGAGTGTTTCCAAAATGAGGGGACTAAAAATCCGTTGATGATAGGCAGGTACGATCGAACTTATCTTATATGTAGGTGGACATTCTAGTACCTTGTCGCAGCTATTTATATACTAAATGCAAACTACTCTCAAGTTGATGCGTTACTGCGACAACGTACTAAAATGTGCGACTAGTCATGAAGTTGACTGTACCAATTTACAGGGTATATTAAACTGGAAGAGATCCCTTAAAGAGATAAGTTCACCATTGCACACATTAACTTTAGATTTTTGTACAGTCGGCAGCAGAAGTTGTTAGCTACGCAACCGACGTGTAAAAAAGCACTCACGTGGCCAATTTACTGAATAAACGTTTTGAATTTTGACCTTTTCTCTTACCTAAATGCCATTTTCAATTTTGAAACCAATTACAACAACAACAACAACCAACAATTTACTTTATATTTGTTAAAATAAAGGTAAAACTAAATTGCCTCGACTATGTACCTCCATGGAACACCAGGTCTCACGTGGGTATACGTAGGTATTTTATTTATTGATAACATCCGTCAACATTAGCATATTTATTCGAAATTATTGGTTCATTATTTTACAACGAAATGTGTTGATAACAACACAATCAGATCCGCATATAAATTGTAACTATCAAAAAGGTTATAAAGCCCACTTTATTTTAATTCAGTTATCCAGATAGGCTGATAAGGTGCGAGTGAATCGCGTTAAGTTGTAAAAGCCGCGGGAAACCGCCTACCTATGTCCAGCAGTGAACTTCTTTGTGCTAAAAGGTAGATTGCAATGTTTTTTGTTTTGTATACTACTCGTAACTATATGCAAATAAATTTTGAAAAAACACTTTAGGGCCAAGCTTTTGTTACACACTGTACCTTTTAATTTGCAAAGTCATTTACTCCTTATCTAGTTCAACATAACAAGTCAAGTTTAGCGGAGATCCTGTCGCCACCTTCTGACTACATCATCAGAACAGCGTCGGTGCCATATTATTTTGTCATCGAAATTACGTAGGTTACCAAATTTCTGCTCACTCGGACCCCGGGAAGTAAAACATGCATTGCATGTAAGTTTCTTAAGAGCTTGTAAAATGAATAAATGGAAAGAAGCAAATTCTATTCAAATCCAGACAACTCAAAATTACTTATAATAATCTCAAACTGTGTTTTTTAATAGTCTGGTAATTTACTAACAGGCGATTATTCTTGTATTATTTTCCTACTAAGACCATTAAAAAGCAATTTACAATAGTGATAAAATGCCAAGTAACTAAAGGGCATCACATTCATATGTCTCGAAAATCCAACCAAGTCATACTGATAAGCATTATTCATAGAACAGATAAGATGCCAGTGATAAGAATGCAAGATAGAAATTGATAGGAGAAATTTATAACTAAACCATTGAGTTCCTAATTTGCTAAATGCCGCCATCCAATAATATGTTAAAATAAATAAAAATAAATAAATATCAGGGGACAATCTCACACAAAATGACCTAGTCCCAAACTAAGCTCTAGGCTTGTACTATGGGTACTAGACTACGATAAACATACAGAGAAATACATACTTAAATACATAGAAAACATCCAAGACCCGGGAACAAATAATCGCGCTCATCACACAAATATCTGCCCTTACCGGGATTTGAGCCCAGGACCGCTAGCTTCAGAGGCAGGATCACTCCCAACTAGGCCAACGTGTCGTCAATACTTTTCAAAATATCATTAGTGCATGAAAACAATGAAAAAGCAAGGCTTGGGTCAGTAATAGGGTTAAATAGCATAACATATATATATATTTTTTAATGCCAATATATTTGACACAGTACCTACTGCTGCATAGTATATGAGGTAGCTGATGTAGTTATAGTCAATAATCATGTATGCAATTCTGCTCTTGACCTATAATTGACCTTATTTATGTCCATATGAAAAAGATCCACAAAGGTGGACAATGTTTTCAATTTAAAATTATCTATATTGATAATGAATAAAATTAACAAGAAAGTAATTGCTAGTTTAACAATTGTTTTCATACTGACACAATTAAGCATTGAAGTAACTTTGTTGGTGGAGACATACCTACTTTGATAACTATTAAATTGATATAAGGACTTGACACTGACAGAAGCGCATGGAGCTAGCTTCTGTTTAGTCACCAGAGTAAATACTCTTTAACCGAACAAATTGTCCTCACGTGTGATATCCATGGACATATTTCTCTAATAAATTCATGGTGATTGTCTCAAACATGACATTGGCAAAATACACCTTGTTAAAACAAGGAGTGAAAGCTATTAAGGAAAATCTATAATAATCAATACTTAATAATAATATTTTTAAAGTGGAAGTAACTCTGTCTGTCTATTTTTAACGCTTTCACGGATTAACCGTTGAATCGATTTAGAAAAGAAATTTGGTATTAAGATAGTTTTGAATCCCGTGGAAGGATGTTGGGTACTTTTTATCCCGAAAATTGGACGGTTTCTGAGGGAATAGCGATAAACGAATTCTACGCGGATGGAGTCGCGGGAAACAGCTAGTAAAATAATATATATTTATAATGCCAACAATATAATGGTGTCCTTCTATCGGAGTTGATTTTCATGAAACAGTTATGAAAAACATCCATAACGGCCTATTTGTTTGGGAGCTACGATGCCACAGATAGGCACAGACACACACATTAAACTAATAGCATGCCACTTTTCTTTTGGTCAGGAGAAAAACAGGGAAAAGGACATTTCTGTAGAAAACAGCTGCAAATAAATTTTATCAAAGCTTATGTTTGTATAGTTTGTTTATAATGACGAGTCCCTTCTAAATAAAACACATACTAAAAGTAACCTTACCGACCATGCCCATGGTGCGGTCAGTGTACCATCCAAAAAGGTCATTTAAAAAAAAAAAACAAACGGACTCCATTATTATAACCAAGGATTATCCATTATCATAAAGAACTATAAAATATTCTGTATTCACATTTACCCTAGTGACTTTATTCTCTTAGCTGATAACTTTAATGAGACCTATTGCTATTTCATCATAATTATAAAGAAATATTAGTCATCAGACATGCCTAGCCTAAGTAAGGCAAATTCCAATATTTACCTTACATCCTGATTGATATAGAAACTAGAAACATACAATAGCTAAACACCAAAGAATAGTTTACTATGTTTATTTTCTAGATTTACAATAAAAACACTCAATTAAAAATTAAAAAAACTAATCCAGCGCATACATCATATTACTCTAGTTCTCTATAGTCATCCTATAGAGAACTAGAGTGCCTATTAGACATTTGAATACAAAAATATGGTTAAGTTATGTACCTACAGGTGTACCTGCGGCTCCATTCTACTTGGTAAAACCTAATTGCTTTTGACATGTTAATGTATTGGCAACATTATTCTCCTGAGGTTCTCGCTTAACAACATAATACCAAATATAAAAGGCACCCTATAATTAATTCAATAAGGTTGCATTTACAATGTTACTTAAATAGTTATTTGGTCTTATGAGGTTAAGATTACTCTTATTTACTCGTCAGTAATGGAAGGTAAGTTAAAATAAAATAACTGAGTAAGGTAGAGAACTATGTTAATAACTAACTTTCCTACACAAATACCAGCTTCACAAAAAAAACTAATAACTTCGGTAACTCATTAATTGGTAAGGTAAAGACACCAGTACTCGACAAAGGACCAATGTTCGACACTGACCCTTATTCAAAGAAGATAAGTTATTCATTTGTTTGTGTGTAATGAATAACTCTCATCTTCTTTGAATAAGAGTCAGTGTCGAACATTGGTCCTTTGTAGAGTACTGGTGTCTTTACCTTAATTACCCAATAAAATTTATTATTTCAAAAAAAAAAAAAAAAATTTACTGTATGCTACAATTAAAAACAAAAGAAAGTATGAACTTTACTCCAATTCTATTTAACACATTTAATTTTACACCTATCTCTTCTACTTGTTTTTGTTTGGATAGTTGTATGCACAACTTTCTCTACATTATAAATTAGTTTAAAACAAAGGATGAATATTGAGCACTGTTCATTGCTAAAACACACACAGGAAAAAAAAAAAAACTTGTGTGAGACATTATCATAAACAAAAACGAACACTGCAGGTTTACTCACATGTAATGGCCCAATGGGCCGCACCTGACTATATAACATGTGAGTAAACCATGCAGTGTTCGTTTATACAAGGGATTGTCTGGTTTAAGTTGGCACTACTAGCAGATTATAAATGGAAAGGCTAACAAAGGCCAGCATGTTGCAGCAATACAACACCTGTATGAGGCTTTTGTTGCATTAAAGTCTAGCACACAGTGTTAAATTAATTCCATAATAGGAATTTAGATTGTAAGAAAAACAGTGATCCATTAATATTAGATGTTTTTCAGCACAATGGTTCTCTTTGTGAATTGATTATAAGATTATTTATTCATTCAACTTATAGCACATCTAGAGAAATCCTAATTGTAAGCTACATGGTTACAAGCATACAAGCCAGACCATAACAAAAAAATATTTCAGTAACTGAAAACCTATTAATACCATTAAATCCGATTACAGTAACAGATGTGATAATCGAAATTCACATCATACTATGTAGTAACATATGGCTACACTCACCTTAACCAACCAGTAGAGGGGGAACCATCTCACGATGAAGTCCGAGAAGTACTCGATGACCGAGAAACAGGCAAACACTACCCAGTAGGTGAGCCACAACGTGTCATCCTCTCTCTGGGGAGATTCCAAAGCCTTTATCGACATGTAAGCCGGGTACGCGAAACCAATAGAGTTGCATATCAATTCAGCGCCGAATCCAAACACTAAATATAAAGCGGTGAACGTCACCAAACCTGCCAACACAAAAAAAATGTCAAAACCCGCGAAGGATATAAATAAACGCTGTAGGAAAAAAACGAGGCTCACCGCAGAAGAGGTACAGCCTCTTCACGCCGGTTTGGGCTTCCAATTTTTCAAAATACTTAGTCCATGGCTTGCTTTTGTCCCTCAATAAGTTATCTATGGTGTCCCTATACTCCGTAAATTTTGCACTCATTGTAAGAAAAGGGAGTGAAACGTTTGTAAGATGGTACCGGCGGGCAGTCAAACCGCGACCACGACTCGTCGACAAGTAAACTGTAAAGTAATGGCTGACTGACTGACGCTAACTTTTTTTCCAATGTTGCCTCTATAGCGGTTTGAGAAGCCATAGTAAATTTATCCTTGTAATAAATTTGTACAATTGTAGCTAGATAAATGTAGTTTTCAGAAATTTTATATTAAAAATGTACTAACATAGTTTCATATGGAAACCAGTATAGATATAAACAAAATATAAATGGATCCACGTTTTATGTAGTGGTTTTCAAATAAAATTAACTGGCAGCACTAAGAGTGACGTCTGTCATAAACAAAATTTGGTAGAAACGTAGAAAGTAAAAATCGCCG
The DNA here is from genome assembly GCA_949316455.1 of Acleris holmiana. Lineage (NCBI taxonomy): Eukaryota > Metazoa > Arthropoda > Insecta > Lepidoptera > Tortricidae > Acleris > Acleris holmiana. The sequence goes on from OX438785.1 coordinate 4,555,766, forward strand.
ATCGCCATGAATACTAGGGTCTGCGATTTGCGTTGACTGGAGCCCAATAAATGAAATCGAATCGCAATGCAAAGCGATATTGCCCATACGAAAGTTTATTTGCGTTTTTCATATTTATAATTTAATCATGCTTATGAGCAAATTGTTAGTAGACCAGCTCATTAATCTTGTTAAAAGGAATCCGGTGCTCTATGATATTAATCACCCATTCCGCAAAAATAATGACGTAAAAGAATCAGCATGGCGGGAAATATCCTCAAAGTTAGATGTTGAAGGTGAGTTTTCTTGAATTCTATCGCAATTTATTCAATATTCACTTTTTTTTCATCTTATCTGTAAAACTACACTGTTCTTTGATAGTCCATTCCAACTTAACTAATATACTTAATATATAAGATCTCGGTTAAGATTGAAATGATTTTAAATGTTGACCCAAAAGGGCTTCATTACAAAATTCTACACTGTGCCTGAACAGGATGCATAGGTATCTGCAAAAGTTAACGACAAGATTTTTTTCTATTTGTGTGGAATTGAAAGAGGCTCGACAGCCAGCGTGTTTACATCAAACGACCCCGTGCCTACTTAGGAACAATAGTTTTTTCTTTTATAAGCATTTGTAAGTCGGTAGGTACCGCTCTCAGATTGCACCTTGTCTATTCCCAATTTTCATTTAATTTATTTCGAATAGGTAGAACTGGCGAAGCTCGCAAAGTACCTACCTACCTTTAAGAACCCGTCTTAGCAAGCCATCAATTGTTTTACTAGTTATTAAAATGTTACCTCATGAAAACGTTTTTAGGCCAATGCCATTTTTAGCTTAACTCCATGTCCATGGCTTAAGGGTTCACTTCTAACCCTGATTTAGAATAGATTAGAATGTATTTATTTGCTTGAACATAGGTAATATATGCAAAAAGAAAAACTATCCAACCGGGGCATACAACACTTTCTCCCATAGCTGAATTAAATTTGCCACACAACCAATTAATTATTTAACAGAAATTTCAGTCCTTTAAATATTCTTTGATTGATTATAATGTTTTTTTTTGCAATTAAGAAATTTACTTCTGCTTAAGCTCAGCGACAGTCAGACATAGAATATTTTAGGAAAGTTTATTTTATAATAAGAATTGCGATTACTCATTTGGCCTGAACATTTGTGAAAATTTAATGACAAGATAATGGTACATCTCTAAGATGTAAAGCACCCATACTGTCAGTATTTTCAGGTCTTTGAACAGCGGCCTACAAGACATAATCTGTGGGATGTGGACTATTTCTGAGCAATAAAAACTATTCATTTGCACTATTTGATCAGACCGGCAGGCCATGCCTAAAAATTGAGTATACAAAACTGTGATAAGCTTGAATAGCAGTTTTTTAATTAGTTGATTGCATGTTTTGTAGCTCTGCCTACCCCACTGGGAATGATGTATGTATGTACATAATGTATGTTATTTTGCATAGGCACCGAAGAGCAAAACAATTTATCTTACCACACACTGTTAACATGTAGTTTCTATTAACATTTATCATCGATGATGATTCCAAGAAGGATTTTATTGTTATTGTTGCATTTAATATTTGTATTATTTTTCCTACCAAATTTATTAGAAAATTGTATGAATGTCGTTTTATTAAAATATTTACTTTAGCCATTTATAAATTTAAAATTAATTAAAAAAATATACTTATTTATTATGTTACATTATGTCATGTATATTTTTTGGTATAATTACTGACATAATATATTATATTATCTACAAACTAAGTGTAAATATGGTCAGTTAGATCTCGTTAATCATTTATTTACAGCAGAAGTCAGAAATGATAAAGGTCCTAATATGCTACCCTGTGGGACTCCTACTCCGTTGTGAGTAATGACAAAATGTACCTACTTAGGCTTTACATATAGGTATTGTTTATGACTAAGCCTGGGGTAGGGTAGGTGCCTTGTGTTGTATTACGTTCTTAGGTTCTTACCTATTTAAAATAATTTCAGTTCTTTATCTCCTGATTTTAAAGGAGGGGGAATTATAGAATCCCATTAATGGTTGGAAACGGACGTAACCTACCAGAGCCCTGTTTCATAAAGCTACAACTTACAAGCAGACGTCTATATCTAACTCCTTTTGCTAGAAAGAGACTTGCGCTTATAATTTGTAGCTTTATAAAACAGGGCCCAGTAGTTTCCTAGGGGACACATCGTAATCAAGTTTCCGCACTTAACCGCGCCATCTATCGATCGTCGGGTGGGACAACTTTACACATGTGATAAGAGTGTGGTACTTTACATAATTGTGGTATGAGAGATATTTTTTCATTTCATTTGTTGCTGCCCCACCAGACGATTGATAGATGGCGCTGTTACGTGCGGAAACTCGCTAGCGATGTGTCGCCTAGGAAACTACTGGTAGGTTACGTCCGTTTCAAACCATTTGTTTTATAATTAAATAGCCGAATATAGGATTCTACTATTGTAGTATTCTATAATTAATATGCAATAGGTATTAATTACTCAATCGATTTGATGGTATAAGGATAGAGATTATTTTCGACTTTAACCTAAATGTTCCGTTATCATTATCTAGTGGTGGTAGGACCCTGTGCAGGGTCCGTCCGGATCGCTACCACCATCTTATCCATTAACCAACCGCCAAGCAACAGTGTTCGCGTTGTTGTGTTCCGGTGTGGGGATAAGAGAACCGGTGAAATTACTAGCATAGAGACATTCCATCTTAGTCCTCAGGGTTGGCAACGCATTTGAGGTCTTAGGATTATAGTCTTGAGAATTCAAATGTCTATGGGTCTCAGACTCCACTTACCATCAGGTGGCCTAAGTACTCGTGTGCCTTCACCTTAACATAAAAAAACAGGGGGGTTTTTAATTTAAATTTGGCAGCGCCCTAATTACCACTTTAATTATTGAAAATTATACCCTATCCTATCTTATAACCATAATTCATAGTGCTGGTAAAAGCTGCATATACATATACTTACAGAATATGCTGCCACAATCGTAAGTTACACAATGAACTTGATAATAATTCATTTTATAACCTATTTATTCTTGGACTATAAAAAAACACACATACAATGTACTCCGTTTTTTGAGTTGGTTAAAAAGAGAGTTGGGAGCATTATACTATCAAAGGCTGCAAATGAGCTATTCTGGTTCTAGTAGTAGGTACCCAGCTATTGTACGCTGCTTAACTGCATGAGTTAAGGATTGTGAGGCTGAAAATTTAGATAAAAAATGCGGTAACTTTTCTCTCCCCTTAAACTTTGACTGATGTTTAGTAGTACGTTTTTGCTACTAAACCCTAAGAAAGGCTGTGTTAAGAACATAAACTACAATAGAAAACACTCTCAAATCCTCAGACAAAACCAGGGCGAATGTCAACTTTGCTTCATAGATACTCAGGTCTTTGTTGCGCTGTCAACCGTGACGGAAATGTCCGTCAATGCCGTTGAAAAGGATAAAAAGCTATTTAGATTAGATTGGGAGGGTGATTTCGCCTGACAGACATACCAATATGGACACTAGACTATATTCAAAGATAGCATACGGTGATAATTTTCATGTTGCAAAACAAATGTATACTTAACCCTTATCCTAAACGACCACGTTCTCGAAAAGGGCTCTAATTATAACGATGATAATTGCGGAATCGGGTTTCTCGGGTCAAAAATCGATCTTGGGGTTAGTATGACATAGCTATCCAGTTCAGTTTACGGCGAGCGAAAATGACAGAGCTATAGAAGTTATATGACTCTGTTCTTTTTACTCGGCTTAAACTAACTGCATAGTTATGTCATAATAACTATTTATTCTACTGCGTTATAACGACATCGCGTTTGACGTGTTTTAGAATCGTTTACGTCACAGTCGGCATTATTGTAAATGACATAACAGTTATCAAAACGTTGACAATACGGAAACACGTCAGAGACGATATTGTTATAACCATGTAGAATCCTAGCCCTGTCAAGGCGTCATGTCCGGGAAAATTCGGGTTCCGAGGTATTTGACATATACATATAGGCGACTCCATCAAATTGTGATATAATATAATAGTGTCGTCTACATACACCCGAGGAGAACCCGGTCGCCCAGGTTCACTTCTATAAAGTAAGAATTAAGTGTCCATCATTGGTCCTTGACTATTATCGGTTCCATCACCTATGTTGACGAGTTTTTATGACTACTTCATTTACTTGACGCTGCTAAGATCAGTTTATTAATACGACCCTGAGGTGCAAGGCAGACAGAAGAGACGTAGGACGAAGATGCCTCATTTACGTGGTGCCCCTTTGATGAGCTTTCTTTCAAAATGTTTACAAGCGCCTCTCGTGTTTATGTATATTTTAGCATGGTTATTTAGAATTTTGTATGGAAGTTCATTACTTAACAGGTTTCTTGTCATACAACAGTGCATTTTCATCGTCGTACGTCCGATGCTTACTTGATTAATGTGATTCTTGGGGCAGGAGACCTGTTAAAGAAGCGTGTTACGGGGTCTTACATCTCTTCTGTCTACCTTGTCCCGAAGACTGCCGATTCTTTAAATATGCGTCGAACTCATCTCTTAATCTCACATTCTCTTTTTTTCAGAACATATGGTAAGAGCAAAATGGAAAAATCTAAGGGACTGTTACAGAAAACATCTAAGGGCGAACGCACCCGATGAAACAAACAAGAAAGTCGGAACTTACAAGCGTTGGCAATGGTCTCAGCAGTTAGAATTCTTACGGCCCCACTGCGATGACACTGCGGCTTATGCAGATGAAACGATATGCTGCGACGACAATGACGAAGAACTTGAACTAAAGGATTTAGAGTTAGAAGACCATAAATATGATCCTATGTATAATTCTGAGAACGTCGAATGTTATGTTGATGATATTGATGAACCGAAGGAAAGGAAACGAAGAAAGATTAGTCCAGACACCAAACCTGTACAAGTTTTCTTACCGGAGGAAGAAACGATTGGTTTCGATGCAATTGAACACATATTCTTAGGTTATGCAAAAACAATTAAGACATTACCCGTAAAAAGTCAAATCAGTGTTAAAATGAAGATTGCTAAAATTATTATGGAGGAGGAGTTGAAGTGCCTAAAATAATACAAATCAAGGGTTTTTTAAGACGTTAGAACAATTGTAAAGAATATTATGTGTTACAATTTTTTGAAATAAAACTATAAGAGACTTTTTTGCATATTTTTTAAATAAGGGCGCAATAGAAAGAAATAAAAGAAAAAATAATTAAACGAAATCAAAGTTACACAAAAACATTATATCCCATCTAAACACAAACCTGAACTTAGCCTGTTATATTATATACTATAAGCGCAGGTAAAAAAACAAGTGTTAATTGAATGTCTTTTTTTTTTTTTTTTTTTATGGCTTCAAGAAGGCAATAGAGCACACAGGCCACCTGATGGTAAGTGGAAACTGTGACCCATAGATATTCGCATTCACAAGACTACAATCTTGAGATTGCAAATGCGTTGCCAACCCTGATGACTAAGATGGAATTTCTCTATGCTAGTTATTTCACCGGCTGTCTTATCCCCAAACCGGAACACAACAATGCGAACACTGCTGTTTGGCGGTAGGTTAATGGATAAGATGGTGGTAGCGATCCGGACGGACCCTGCACAAGGTCCTACCACCCGCAAAACGACTGACGACACGTGACTGATAAGTACGTCAACAGCGTCGTAGAGTTGTTGTTGGCGTGAAATAGTTTGTTCTCACATGAGAATATTATAATTTGTAATTGCACCTGTCACCAAGTCAAAACTTTTATCAAGATATCAAAAGAATGTAATTTTATGGAACTATCGATGAATCATTTAACTGCGTTGATTGCGTCCTCCAAGCCCGGAGTCTCATAGTTTGTGGGGAATTTACTTTTCAACGACATTGACGGATATCTCTGCACCACTTGACGGATATTTCCGTCATGATTGCCAGCGCAAAATAGACCTGAGTGTCTATAAGGCAAGGTTGACGTTCGCGCTGGTTTTAAGCTGTCATCGGCGTGTCAGTGACGTCTTTGTATTTGACGTAGCGTTGAAAAGGTTAACCTAGTCGTTTAGGTGTATATTTCTCTATATAAGTATTTATGTCGTTATATATCCCTTAAGGGTGAAATTAAAAAGGCGCTGTGCAGTTAAATAAGCGTTGATGCTTGAAGATAATGTCTACTTAAGAGCACTACATGTGAAAATAAATACTGTTATTATCCGAATAAACTGCCGTCATGATTACAAAGTTGTAATCACGACTAGATCATTGGGGAACGCAGTCTTAAGGTAGTTTCGCAAATGAGTGCACGCGATAAAATGCTATGAATCACGTGTCTAAACGGTTTCTATCTAGAAGCAGATATAATTATGATGTTACTCGTGATTTGTAGTTACAAAACCATCCTTGCCATCACAAAATTACTGATCACATTTTTCCCTTGTACTCATTAATTGACATTGGCTCGAGAAACAGTCGTTAGCGACATCTAGCGAGCTGTGACTGTGCCGTTATGCTATTGATCTTTTTTTATAAGGCATGGAGTTGGCAAACGAGAGCAATGTCATTGTCTGGATCTTAAGAATGCAAACCAAAGATCGAATTACGTTGCCAAATATGAGGACTAAGTTTGAATGCCTCTATGCTGGTTTACCCTTGAAATATCGACAAACTTTTAATCGAATTTCAGTTCAAAGTCAACGTTTCGCTTATTTTCATTAGATCGAATATTCCTTACAATTAAATGATGTATTTTTAAAACACCTATTTTTAATGTGTATAATTATTATTTACTAAATACTTTGTCACAGATCTTTATTTTTTACTTTATTATCCAATATTTTATTTTATGTTGTTTATGTTTGAAAATCATTTCAGCATTGTGTGTGTGGCATATTTTGGAATAAAACAAGTCGGTTCTGGCGCTCGCCGGCCGCTACCGCGGCACGCTCGCTTCGTTCCCTCGGCTTCGCGCGCTGTTAGGTCGCAGTTCACCTAACACGCTCCCGCTTCGCTCGTCGTCGCACCTATTTGTACTCTGTCCAATAACAAATGTCTGTTTACATATCAATGTGTTGCAACTCAAACTAGTTTTTAGTAATAGTAATTATATGTATTTTATTTTGTTGTAGGTACTCTGTCTCTTATATAGTTTATGAAATATAATTTTAAGGATTTAAAAGTCCTTGTACCGTTGTTCTAATAATTGTTTTAATATATAATGAATAGTCTATGAAGCCATAATACTACAAGAGATAATATTTGTACTAAATATTCTATGAATCGTTTTCGATGAAATGAAATTCGATGTAAAGTTTGTCGAGATTTCAAGGGGCGACCCTAGAGGGTTGGGTGAGTGATAGGACTAGCATAGATGCTAGACCTATCACCGGTTCCATTTTAAAGATTAATTTGTAACCGAGTACCTACATTTGATTGATTAACATATGCGCGCGGTATCCTGACTTGGCAACGTTCCACTCAGACACTAAAATTCTCCAAAATAAGACCAGAGGGGCAATTTTTGAAGCTCACCGACGAAAAATTACTAACTTTGAAATCAATTTGTGCAGCAATTTGATCTACGAGCGGGCCACCTTTTGGATTTGATATCATAACGCGTTTATTTTTATCTGTTTTTACGTAGAAATCGCTGCACAAATTGATGTTAAAGTTATTAATTTTTCGTCAGTGAGCTTCAAAAATCGCCCACCATTAGCCGAACTTGCACCCGCAAAAAAAATAAAAATTCCGTTACGGGCATTTTCAAAATAAAGTGTACCCTAGTTAAGAAAAATGAACAAACGTTAACTATGGTCAGTTTTGTGACTAAATTATGGCTAATTTCGTGACAAAACTGACAAAAGTTAAGGTTTTTTAACTTTCCTTAACTAGGGTACCTACACTTTATAATGAAAGTGCCCTTACCGTAGGTGCTACGGTATAATGCCACTGACGCGAGCGCCGAATAAATTACCAAAGAAGGCTCACTGCTATACCCGTACTGTGTCTTTCTCTTTCGTGCATGCGTGGTTCAAGGCCGAACGCAAGTATCTTAGTTTTGACGGTAGTGTGATCGCTGTCAGAATGACGGTAAAAAATCGCTACAAGGCAATCTCGTTGATTTCGACCGACCCTACCTTTATAAAAATACGGCAATAGCCGTACAGTCATATATAAAAATTAAATCTTTACGGTTATGTCTGTTACCGCGCTCGAACGTGTTAATTGAATTATTTTCATGGGAAGGCAGTTACATAAATGAAACACACATTATTTTTAACACATCATATTTTGTTCAATTTTAAAAAACTTATAAATTACATATCACATCTTTTTATGCATCTGTTGTACACAGTAAATAATTTAATGCTGGAACAGTGCTCAAGTGCTAATTTAAGTAGTTCATACAAAATAGTGCTCTAGCCGTGCTCTTACAAAAATAATGCACTTAACTAAATGATAAGCAGGAACTAATTTAACTCGTATTATACGCAAATTAACGATCGCCCATACCGACGCGTATATAAGATACGGTGACGTTGGGTAAATAAAAGAATTAGTCATACTAATTACATGATGTACATTTTGACGGACTATAATTTATGCACCGTTGGGGAGCGACCACACCGGAGCTTAACGGTGCGTAAATTACGGTCCGTCAAAATTCACACACGCACATTATTTTGTTAACGCAACTTCACCGTATTTTACGCGTCGGTGTGGTCGCTCCCTTAAGCTCCGGTACACAATCATTCTTATATCACGAACATCGTTAAATCATAAAAATTACCTTCGAAAGTCATAGCATGAAGACTAAACGAACAAAGTAAACACACAGAACTCACAATTCCCGAATTTTAAATTGGACGCTTTTACGCAGAAGAAGGTGAAGGTCAAAATATTGTTCGTAGTTAAGGATTTCACAGAGACAACGTCCGTTTTGTTTTACATAAATGCAAAAGGTATCTGTTTTTTATTGATTATTTAATTTAATTAATTATGTCACTACGTAGGCAGGTACAATATTTTTAACTTTACCCAAAAGTAATCAACCGACAATTTATTTATCAATTTCGGGTCATTATTGTGTGATGAAATTTAATTGCTAAAAATGATATCTTTTTAAGCTTCCAAATGGTTAAGAAACTTGGATATGATAGACATTTAAACAAAAAAAAATCTGTGTAATCGCCATGCGAATAAATATATAAATTGCTAAAAATCGGATTCTTAGGTAGTTGCGCTGAAGCGTAAAATTATTTGCGAGAAAATGAGGAATGACTAGAATAAGGTTTTATGGAAGAGATCGCTAATTAGCGATAAGACTGCCTGTTATACCTACAAAGTTAATTAAAAGTGCTGTTCCGTGATTTTGTTGGTGTTCAATTAAAATTATTTGTGTTGTATAATTACCGCAGGAAAATTAATTCCCTGCATAACGATGGATTACAATATTTAATCTATCTCTTAGCTTCAGTTATTCATGTTATCATAGCTAGATATTATGTATAGGTGTACTTTATAACCAGTCTCGTCGTCCTCGAAAATAGTTCATTATCATCAGACAGTAGGTAACTGTAAATCTAAACAAGAGCTAGATTTATTATTGGAATCCGCCGTTAAGGCAATCAATTATCTGTAGGTAGTTCAAGGTCTAATATAAAACGTCGGTACATAGGAGTTTGAATAAATAACAATTTCTAAACTTTGGTGTTTTAAGTATACCTACTATACCTACGAGTACATATAGCAATCATGCCTTGTTTTTTAAAATATAAAAAAAAAACTTGTTAAAAAGACATTAAATAACATTTCAACGTTTTTTTTGAAAGAGCAGATATTTGTCAATACGAAGCAATTACTTTAATAATTTGTAGAGATAAAAATTGAAGAGAGCAATTTGTAAGAGGAAACAGCAGGTATTAAATTGTACTATAATTAGCTAAAATAGAAAATTACAAATTTGTTTCTAGAAAGATTTTAAAGACAAGGTAACGCTAAACATCTGTGCTATTAGAAAAGTTAAAATATCATTCATTAAATAGTACTCGAGTTAGGTAATAAAGTGGAAAGGTAGATTCACAATGAGGTATGCACGTGAAGTTAATAAACGCGATTTAATGTAGCTTTATGATTGTGAGCACTCCTCATTGTGATTACATCTTAATGCAATAACTTTTTTTACTATAATACATCTATTATAAATAACATTCATAGTGTATTGCATTGCAATTGCTTTATGGAAACGCTCAATTTAATTTGTATGAATAAGTTACAATTATAATATACATACATACATAAATCACGCCTGTTTCCCAAAGGGGTAGGCAGAGACCACTTCTTTCCACCTGCTACGATCCTGACAAAGCTCTTTCGCTTCTTCCACATTCATACATCGAGTCATGCATGCACGTCGGTTTCGGGTACTTAAGATTCGGCCCTTTTCCAGTATTTCCCCGATTTGATTAAAAAAAGTACGCCTAGGGCGCCCCCTTCCGACCCTTCCACTCACTTTAGCACTGTAAATTTCTTTCGTCAATCTTTTTTCATCCATCCTTTCCAAATGACCGAACCATCGAAGCATGCCCTTTTCAATTTTAGTCACTACATCTTCTTTCAGACCCCACTTCTCTGATGTTTTCATTCCTTACTCTATCACACAGTTTCACACCACACATACTACGATTATAATATTTGAAAACAAATGTGACACTTTAAGTCTTATTGATGATAAAGCTTTAGGTATTAACCCTGGGTTCCTATGTACAAAAAGTCTCGTTAAAATGTGATGTCTCTTTAAATTTGACACATTTTGTATGTAGCAAATGTCAAACTTTAACGAGACGTCACATTTTAACGAGACGTTTTGAATATAGGTAGCCAGGGTTAATAATTATGTATGAGATTTGATCTCAGTCTTTTGAAGTATGCTGTGAGATTTGCTTGAGATTGAGAAAGTTTTTATGATTCTATGTGTTGCAGTTGGACTAAAATAGTTAGTAGTAACTTATGTTTTAAAAATCGATTTGAAAAAGTTGATTTGATGGTAAAGTATGGTTAACATATTATACGTTTTGTTTTTTACTCTGTAAGCATAACACAGGATTTTGTTGGCAGGTTATAGAAACGCATATATATCTAATTATTTTTGTCAAAATCTACCTACTTTTATACATTTATACAGACTTAAAAAACTATTGATAACTTTCCAGATTTACTAAAAACAGCTATTTCATTAAAAAATTTCAACATCAACTCACTTAACAAAACTCCTATATAACTTTTGATACAAAATTTGTGTAGTTAAAAAATCTATCTAAACATGTATCCTAAAATTTATATATTCATTACATTTTGGTTTAAATGCGACGTTACTAAAGTACTTGTATTCCAAATTTCGTAGCGTAATTAATAAGTATATTTTATTTAAAAATAACTTTTAACTATTTATTCTTTAATATTCAAATACTAAACGATCTTAAAAATATTTTTACGTAAACTAAAATCACTATCGTTTAATTGGAAAACATTGGAAGAAATGAGGTTTTGCCAGTGGCACTGTGCGACGAACCATTAGTTTTACACACTGGGTGTTACATTTCGAGGAACCTATCTACATATTATGTAAAAGTCAACTGGCTAAAGCATGTTTACATGCATACGTAAGTAATCTCAATTTAAAAAAGAGTTTAGTAGGATGGTAAACGGTTAACAAAATCATTTCTTACGGAATGAAAAGTTCACTCTTATGTAAGGATAGGTGAATTAAGAACGAACGGCTCAATGAACAGACCGATATGTTTCAGGTAACAGGCTACGTATCGCGAGCAGTTCGTATCGGTTTTAAATATGCGAAAACCGTGTACTGACCTCAATAGATTATAGATTATTAGACAGATCTAGTGTTTTTAACATTTTGTGGACTATTTAAGAATATTATCAAGATGGAATATGCTTAAAATAAATATTTGAAAGCCACGAAAAATATTTGTAATTTGTAGCATTGGCTGGCGTAAGCGAGCATGCTTATGGTGAATTTCACCAGCAATCAAACAGATCGTTTAAACGTCTCTTCGTTGTCAATGTCCAATTGAAGTAGGCAAATCGGTTGACTAACTTTTTATTTTAAAAGCCTGTCATACATTTGTTTCGGACTCAAAAGAAGTTATTCATCAGGAAAAACAATATGGACCCGCATCCCCAGAAGACATTGAAAGTAAGTAAACCGTTTTTCCGTCTACGTTTAATGTTTCACGAATATTGTAAGTCTGTTAAATACGACATACTAGGGTAGGTACCTAAATGATGATTCACATAGGTGAACTCACAGTGTTAAATTGCTAGCGCGACTCTAGGTGAGATAAATAGCCACTATATTTCCGATAGAAAATTAACAATGTGAATCCACCTTAATCTCTTTAACTCCTTTGACCAAGTGCTTTCTACTTGATCACAATATCGTAACGCGCAGTCAAATGCTTTTAATCTAACTATCCTATGTGGACGACATCTTTGGGTAAATGTTTATAAATTTATGCACCTATACAATATAGTTAAATACAAATCTGTCATATTATAAATCACAATAAAAAGTGCAACACTTGTGGAATACATTTATGAGGTCGCTCATGAGATTCTTGTAAAACGTGATGGAGTTTTTAAAACATTAATAATATTATTGCTTCTCTTCCCTATAAAAATGCCTATCAACTTTATAGCTAACGCAAATTCGCTTTTTTGTTGGCAAAGTCACGTATTGGGTTTAGGTCAAGTACCTAAATGATTTATATCCTTTTTTATTGACGATTAAACGTCGTACGCCCAAAAAAAATGTATTTTTTGTATTAATATATATAATAAGAACTGGTTAATTGCATTCCCTAATCGTACCATATACAAAAGTCTTCTCTCTTACGTCGATGATATCAAAGGAAGCTCCGCGTAACGAAAGGGTTGGCGTTGAGCCCGAGTTGCGAATAATATTCGGCCATGGCGTCCCGAATATTAATTAAATGGCAACGGCCAAGGCCTCTATTCAACTGCGTTATAACGATATCGTGTTTGACGTGTTTTATAATCGTTTATGTCACAGTCGCCATTATTGTAAATGACATAAGAGTTATCAAAACGTTGACAATACGGAAACACGTCAAATACGATATCGTTATTACCGTGTAGAATCCCAGCCCTGGGCCGCCTTTATCGTGGTAGATAAAGCATGCGTCACTCTCGCACTTTGCTTGTCGGAAAGTGACGGATGTTTTATCCACGTTTTGTCACGCGATAAACACGGCCATAATAAACCCCCTGGTGGGACAATTTTGCCAGCGTCTAATGAGTAAGGTAAGTTACACATTTAATAAGGAAAAATGGGGCAATGGTTTGGCGGGTAGCACCTATCTATTACGGATTTATTTTGTGATTTAGGAGCGGTATTGATAGTAATTTCTTAGTCCAGTCTAACTGTTATTACGAGATACTTTTAAATAATTATAAAAGGATTAAATTATTTCGGGACCTTGAGCACTTTCTTACTAACGGCTGGCTTAAAGGCACTTTCACTAGAGGTCAATTGTCAGGCTAGATGCAGTCTAAAAAATCCATAGAAATAATCTGAAACGGAATTTAGTACTAACATGAAAAGCTTGTTATTAATTAAAAATTTTTTTTTAGGTTTTTACAACTTCGTTATCAATTCTCGCATGGCAAAAATAGATGCTTACTCCATACGCAGTTTCTCTAAAACACTATTGCAAATTATAATTGTTTTTAATAGGATTTTCAATACCTTGCAACCCTGCCTTGGGAACCTTTCTTAACTTCTGATTTGGTCCAACCTTTGTGAAACCAATCGCTTTGGCCGCCATTTTCCTACAATCTAGTGCTCTAACTTATCCCTTAGTTTAGCGATGCAGCCTGAAAACCGGCGTCAGAGGCTAAGCCGTTACGAGGCCTTGTGTTTCTTCCGCGGAACGCGGTGCTCCGTGGACGAATGGGGCTTCAGTTCTCGACAGTCCAACTGCAAAGATAAAACGACATTACATAGGTACGTTGTGTCTATAAAGATTCTCCGTGCGGTTGCCGGGTCAAAATAGTGCCACTTCATGTCTTCCCGTGGATGTCTTAGGCGACTAAGGGAATATAAGGGATTGTGGTACTGTTACGCGATGGTCTTGCAACCTTGTCATTAATACCCTGGTAAACATCTTGGCCTGATTGTGAAAATGTGGGTACAGAATTATCAAGAAGCCTTTTTTGAGTTGTTGATATTTCTTTAGCTCTGCCTACCCCACTCTGGGAATGAAGGCGTGACTGTTCCCGGTGGATTTTTCATTTTATGACCTTCTGACAATGACAAACAACAAAAAAAGAATTAGCGAAATCGGTCCAGCCGTTCACGCGTGATACCGTGACTAAGGGCAGAATCGGTGGTCAAGAAGACAATCGTGCTAAGTGCATCGAAGGTCTAGAAAAGAAATGTGCTAAGCGCAAAGAAAATAATATGCACTAAGTACATTTTCCTTCTAGGTCATCCAAGGACTTAGCAGGATGGTCTTCTAGACCATCGATATGGATTATACTGGGTGATTTTGGGGTCATGATCCGGAATGGCCAAAAGTGAATAAGATGTAAAAAAAACTCTTACCAAAATCTCATCGTCAGGCACCCTCGACAGCAAGTCTAGGACTTCGTTGTTTGGTATCGTGTGAGGCCGAAGTATCTTGCGCGTGAATTTATTGACACCTGTTCAGAAATAGACTAGAATAGTTATATGCAGTGGGTAGGTCTTGTAAGTACTTACAGCTGTAAATTTTAGTACCTTTGCCGCAGCTATTGATATACTAAATTTAAACCACTCTCAATGTAATACGTTATCGCTAAAAGGTACTATAATGTACAACTATTTATGAGTTCAACTTTACAAGTACAGTAAGCGTAAAACAGGCAATATTTTTTTTTCGAAAAAATAAGGGTTCTGTTCAGTGTGACAAGATCTGATGTTTAACAAAAAACTAGAGAACTACTAGGGAATACCTATTGTTAACCTTTTCAACGCCATTGACAGATATTTCCGTCATGGTTGACATCGCAAAATAGACCTGAGTATCTATGAGGCAAAGTTGACATTCGCTCTGGTTGTGTATTAGACGTAGCGTTGAAAAGGTTAAACACGGGTATCATCGTTCAAATTTCATTGCAGAGAACGGTTTGAAGAAAAACAAATACATGTAGGTAGTATGTTGAACTTTAATTTTTTACAAACAAAAAGAAAGATGCTAAAAATGTATTAAAGGTTTGAATAAGTTACTAAAATGTGTATTGTTTTATGTTGTCAATCTTTGACGTCTGTTACAATATATCCGTTTTAAATGACTAAAAAATTACCTTTCCACACTTACTGGGGTTATAGGGAGGTTAGTCAAGTACTGAAAATATTGAACACATTTTTTTATTTACACTTGCTGGTATTTCAACCTCTTTGCTTTTAGACAGTTTACAATTTGTATAACCAGGGTTTTTCTTTAACACATTATTTAATTAAGGATAGATTTGTCTGATATTTTGGTGTGAAAATAACACAGAAAATAAACGTCATTATTAATTAATTATTCGAATGTATTTTATTTTTTACCCTTATCGGGCGCCATGAAAGTTGAACGTTGATATCGACGTTTACCCATTGAAGTTCCACTTGTCCAGGTCAAGACTTTTTTTGCAGTCTAATTCCACGTTACATATAAGGGCGGTTTTCAAAATACACATTTAAGGCGACGGGTAGGGCAATCGTCTTTCCATACATTTTTTTTGCAAGTTTTTTTTTTTTGTAATGGTTAAAAATTGATATTACCTTCACAAATATATTTTATATCACTTTAGTTGTACGTCTACTTGAATTTTAGATTTTAATGTTATTTTCATTTGTATATTATTTTATATATAAAAAAAAAAAAATTAGGTTGATGCACTAATTTAAAAATATTGCACAAAGTTAGTAAGTCGAAAAACTTTGCCCTACCTACCTGTCGCCTTAAAAACCGACTTTAAACACCATTTCTAGTCCAAATTATTTATTACCTGCGTACAATTTCGTGTATAAATACGTACTCACCCCAAGCCATAAGCAAATACCGTAGAGGGATGATGTAAAGAACCACCATGGCTCCGAAAAGCATGATGATGGCGATGTAACTAAGATATGGCACCGTGAAGTTCACTAAACTGTAACAACAGAAATAAGGTACATTACTTGCAATGGGTCGTGTCAAATAAGGTATAACCGCGACATAACGAGGGGTAGGGTCTGAACGTTTGTTTGCTAACGCTTAAGGAAGGTACAAATTAGAGCAGCCTCGGGTTGAGGCACGCACGGCTCACCTATTTTGCTCAAATTCATACGCGCTCACGCGTTGTGCGCGAGCAGCGGGCGAGCGGCGCGCGGCGAGCCGCCGAAAAAAGGTCTTTTAACCGTGCTCGGTGTGCGTCCCTCGCGTAATTTGGACGTGTATTCGAGCGTGCTGCGGGCAGAACGACAAGTTCTAACTTGTCTGTGGGCGTGGCGCGTACAAATTTGATAAAGTTGCTGAGCCTTTCCACCACCTGGCGATTTCTTCTTCTTTTTGTTAAAAACTCGGTGAATGATAAACGCAAGCGTGGCTGTCATCGTGTTCGACGCCATTTTGACATGTCGGCTCGCGGCAAGCACACTGCCTCACCTGCGCATGTTTATGTGCAATAATTTGGGTCACGAGCAGCTCACCGCGCGGGGCGAGCATGCCTCAGGCTGAGCCGCTCAGATTCGTACCCAGCTTAATATTACAATCAGACATAGAAGTATTTGTGGCATGAATAAAATTGTCCTAGGGAGTTCCAAACGATGTTAATCTATCGATTGACTATGAGATAACGTATAATATGTACATGAAATCACCATACACCGTAACTCAAAACTTAAAAGTGGCATGAACGTAAAGATAAAAATAAATCATTATCTACCTATTAGGTACATGTTTTAAGTTTGAGTCCTTTCCATACATTTTCGAAAAACTGAGTACCTAGGTAAGGATTATAATTATAGATTATACCTACTATTATGCTACACAATGTCATACAATTTACCTAAATAGGCCTTTTTTGTTTGGTTTCAGTTTTGTATGGAAATCGATTGAATAGCATTAAAAGAAGTTTTTGTGTAAGAAACCCATCGATGGATAGTGATCAGCATTTTAGTTACTCTATTTTATCCGGTGAACGATACCTATCTACTATGAAATGTCACATTGAAATAAGTATTTGAAACAATTATCGATAATTTTAATATCGGAAGGAAGTTAATTGACGTTCCTGCCACAAAAACTTCTGTCTGATTACAATAGAAAACATTCATGAAAATCAGAATTGATTTCCATTCATACGATTTGAAAGAAAATATAAAAAAAACATAAAACGCAATACACTAAGTTTTGACCCGTTTATTAAGATTTTACATAGAATCAAAACTTGTTAAAAAAATTAAACTTCTTTTAGTAAACACTGTTATTTTCGGCATCCTCATTTTATTGACGTAATATATTAATTCAACGATTATATCCTTATATTTTAAACATGGAACAACAGCTGTGACGTCATTCCTGTCGTCGATTTTGTATACAGTGTTTTTGCAGGGAGTGTGAACTATGACTTTTTAAAGCTTTATATCTTTTGAAAAAATATACCACAATTATTTTACGTATAAGTACAGTTATTCCTTTACAAGTTATTTTAATCCGAATCTTAAGTACCCGAAATCGACGTGCATGCACGACTCGAAAGAGATTTGTCAGGAACGTAGCAAGTGGAAAGAAGTAGTCTCTGCTTAGCCCTCTGGGAAACAGGTGTGATTTAATGTATGTATGTATGTACACGTCATTTTAGTGGTGGTAGGACATTGCGCAAGGTCCGTCCGGATCGCTACAACCTTATCCTTTGACCTACCGCCAAGCAGCACTAGCCTCATAAGCCAATACGCAGTATCTCAATTTCAATGGCCAAAGCAGATTCAATCCTATGGCCTAAGTAATAAGGCTACATTTGCTACAATTTGGAATTTTGGAATTTTCTCTGAGTTTTAGCTAAGTCTTCTGAGTTGGTAGATTTTTGAGTGCAAATGTCTATGGGTCACAGATCCCACTTACTATCAGGTGGCCTGTGTGCTCGTTTGCCTTCTCTATGCCATAAAAAACAATATGGGAAATACAAAGTAGAATCAAGGCCCAGTTGTACACTACTATTGTAGGTAAGTATCTATTGCCATTTTTCACGCGTAAACAATGCAGTAAATGTAGGTATAGGTACCTTCTACGACGACGACGCTGTTGCGTTAGTTGGTAGTGACCCTGCCTACGAAGCTAGCGGTCCGGGGTTCGATTCCCGGTCAGGGCAAATATTTGTGTGATGAGCGCGAGTATTTGTTTCTGAGCCTTTGGTGTTTTCTATGTATGTAAGTTTATTTCTCTACATAAGTATGTTTATCATTGTCTAGTTCCCATAGCTTAGTTAGGGACTACGTAAGTTTGTGCGGGATTGTCCATATTTATTTATTCACTACGGTTATCGCTTACTTTTTAACAGCTTCTCCTAAACTGGCGACGTAGCCAATAGCATTTTGTACGGTCTGCGTCACCTCCTGGATTGCTTGCAGTCTCTCTTTCAGAGATTTCTTCTCTTCCTGTAAACGTAAAGACATGGCAATTAGATAAGTTACAAAGATTGTCGAAGATTAATCCTCGTGGAAATTCCGCCTTTTCGAACGAAGCGCTTGCAGTATGAAGAATCTGACTGTTAAAAATTATTGTATACTTTTATAATATAACACCCTGGCCACTATTGATACTGTATATCTCACATGATATATATCACAACCTCATTACTACCAGTGGGCCGAGCACGCTGTCACGGGTCAATTTTTGACATAGGGTCGGTACTATAATTCGTCTATTCCATATTCCAACGTAAGAATAAAAAACAAGGGTTTAAAATAAAAGTGTGTTTTCTGTGATTTGAGACCTTTTATTACTAAGCAACTTAACCCCCGGGTGGCTGTCATTTTAATAATTTCATAATAATATTTGACACTAGTTCCCGTTTGACCTCATTTGACACTAAGTCCCGTGGCAGCGTGCTCGGCCCACAGAGAGGATTGAATCTGCTCTGACTACTGAATTTGAGATACCGCTTATCAGGTAAGGAGGACAGTATGGAAGGGCTCGATGGGGTTTACTCGTGAATCACCGATACTCATAGAATGTTTTTATTTCATCGACAGGCAATATCCACGTGCAGGAGTTATAATTATTTGGTGGTCACAGGTCTAACTTAACCTAATGTATGTAACCCATACTTGATAACCTAACGACAATAAGGTTTCATCGATGAAATGAGTGTCGGTGGTTCAAGGGTTCCCGCTCGATGGCGACTGCGTTACCTTATCTCCTTCCTCTTCATCATCTTCCTCTGCTAATAGATCCTCGTCATCGACTGGTGCAAGCAGCGGGTTTCCTCCTGGTAGATACCACAGTTTGTAATGTAAGATTGCAGTGGGTTTAAATTTAAAACTGTTACAGATGTGGCGCATAATCACAAAACATCGTATTTTGTCAGACCAGTTGGTATTCGTCTCGCTTTTTTCTCTTAGCTTACCGACCGCTTCTAAAGCTGACTGAGAAAGACGTACAATAAATACGAACTTTTCCGACGATTCGAATGTTGTACCTATCTAAGAAATTAACAAGAAACAATCGTCCACGGACAAATGTCAATCTCGATTCTTCGGCTGTATTATGAGCTCTTAAATCAATCAAGTTCCAGCCAGAGAAATGGATAGAGCTGCTGGAGTCATACATCATTTCCTATTTTACTACCTTTAACTGGTCAGGTTTTGACCGCTCATAAATTCGGCCGTGATTTTGTCTTTCTAACAAGAATTCGAGTTTGACGTTTCGATTTGTTTGAAAACTTCTTAGCTTATACAATACGATTTTGAATTGGATTTAATAGTAAAGTTGAAAGATGACAATAGGCATAGAAATGTGTTATCGCGTACAATAGAGTGGATTGAAAACCCAATAAGTACGTCTAAAACATAGTCGATGTTACAACACGTTCGGTAGAGCACAGTTTTTAAAGCTTAGGCCACGCTTAGGAGCCGTTGACGCGTTGAGAGAGGCGTCTTGGGGGTGTAATGGAGCGTTTATGGAGAAGTAGCGCAAGGCTTCTCTGTAAACGTTCCGTATCACCATATCGTCCCTTTACTTTCTCAACCTCGTTTTTGAGTTTGATAGAAAACTAGTCTTAATTCTACTTAGACATAATCAAATCAAATCAAATCAAATCAAATAATCTTTATTTGCTTAAAATGTGGTATAAAAGGTCGTTCACAGTGCAAGTGGTTTCACACATTTTACCAGCAACTGGTATGCAAAATTTATATTACAATTAATCTATAATAGGTAAATAACAAATTCCATAATAATAAATAAGCAATATCCCGAGTCACACTAATTTTTGAAATTATTTCATTTATCCTATTCTACTACTTTAATATCATTATTTGTTAATTTTCTATAGTCATTTCAAAAGTCAATTATTTTTATATATAATTATTAATTATATCAGTAATGTCACTTCCTTACTTAAAATAGTCAAAAAATTCGTTAACAGAATAAAAACAGTTTTGTGTTAACCAGCTTTTGAGTCTCCGTTTAAAAATGTTTAAAGGCAAGTTTTTAATATCATTTTGCAGTCCGTTGTAAATTTTGACAGACATACAAAATGTGCCTCTGCTGTACAATTTGGTCCTTTGAGCGGGTATGACGAGTCTATCAGGAAACCTTGTCCTAAAGTTACATACATCTTTGCATGTTTTAAATAGCCCTGGGTTAGTTTTGACGAACAAGCACACTTCGTAAATATACATATGAGTACTATTCCTACTAGGTAATTAGTTGGATATGATACGAGGTTGAGAAAGTAAAGGGACGATAGATTTGATGTGCCCGCGCATCTCATTGCGGCGCCTCCCGCATCGTCAGTCCCCGAGCGAGGCTTTACCTCCGCACTCAGAGACATTTTAGAGAAAATTAATTTCTTTTTCAAACATCTGGAGGGTTAATATGAGCTACCTTTGTATTTCATTTTACGGTGAGCGTAAAGGATCTGTCCTTTACGCTCGCTATGGCAATTATATAGCTCTGTCTTTTTTCTGAGCGTAAATAGAATTGCATAGTTATGTCATAATAACCCCTATCGTCATGACTCTGAATGCGGTTGTTCGTGCTATTAAAAATGATCAATCAATAGCTGACCGATCGTGATTAATGAGACCTGCAACATGCATGTTAGTTAGAGATTTAAGCCTGAAGATATTAAATAGGCCACACCATCCATTTCGACTTACTTCCACAATTTTTTGGCATGTACGGCTGAAGGACTCGATACATACGGGTGTTTTTGAATTGAACTATAATTTAACACAAAAAAGAAAACAATAAAACAAAGGAAAAACAGGTATAAAAGTGAAAATCACTTGTATGTTAAAGGGTTATTTATACTCATTACTCGTACTTGAAAAACAATTGTACAAAATGATTACAAATTGTCCTATCGCTCTGATATTAAACTAACTACTATAACTTCTCAATTCAACGGCAACCAACATTTTCAAAGTGATGGTTTCCGAATATGTAAGTGCCTCATCAATATTATCTATCTATTGAATTCTACTGTTCCTTCAACCTTTTATACCAATCGATACAGGAATTATTTTAAAGGGACCAGTTAATTACGTTAACAAAAGACCAGTTATAAAGAAACCCCAAATATGAAATACTAAAAAACTATTAAATGCTACAGTGAACAAATGAAAAAAAAATACCTGTAAGCCTGTAGATAAGCCAATTCCTGGTAAAGAAGACCAGGAGAAGGAAGGGTAGCATCCACATCTCGTAGCCGTAGCAGAAGGCAAGCCACACCAGCAGACCGAAGAATGAGCGAATCCGAGACTCCCACTCGAAACAGTCCCTGAAGACGACATTATTGAGAAGTATGATCACGATGCCCAGACGGCTAAATATCTATTGAAATTGTACCTACTATTTTGACACTTTTCTATAGTTATTGTAAAAACAACCAGTTTAATTTCGAATTGAGAATTGGATTTACAAAATGTTTACAAATCATCCTACAGAAAATGTTTTATCGACATTGTGTACCTACATGTTTGACAAAATATTTTTTTCTAAGACCAAGAACATGTAAGATATGAGTATCTTCATTGGATGCCTACTTCAATGAATCTCTATGTTGAACATTATTGCCATCATCATCATGAAAGTCACCACCGCACCATCACCACCAACATCATGTTTACAGAATTATAGTATTTCGATATAATAGTAGAAGTGACAGTGAAATCCATTTTCTTTGCCCTCTACTCCAATTCATAAAACTTACTGCAATATCTTTCCGATCTCGATGAACCACATGATAATCGCTTTCAGCCTCATCACGTTCCGGATGAAGAGTTGCCTCTTGAACTTCGCCTCCTGGTGCATGTACTTCGGTTCTATCGGGTTCACCACTCGTATCGCGGCTTTTAACTGAAAAAAACACAATTATGTCCTAAATTAAATGTGATTCCAGAGGAAACCTTTACTATGTACTCGTACCAACAAGTTTCTGTTTGGATTATATTAAAATTTAGTTTGCGTTGTCCGTCAATCAATTGAGTTTGCTTCATTGTTGTGAGAGTTAATAGGCATTGGCGAGTGTATACCATCATATATAAACGCGTTAGCCCTGTTTTTGAATAAAGAACTTAAACAGTCTTAAATTTCGCCCGACGCAGCTAGACACTATGTAGAGTAAGGAAACCTTTGCGAAATCCGACCAAAGTTGATCCATTACAATACTAATGGCTTGCTGTCCAGAAAAAAATATATAATGTAGAAATAACTTTAGCCATGTGATTGCCGGGTTAGAATAGTGCAACTCCATGTCTTCCTGTGGATGTCGTAAGAGGCGACTAAAAATAATAAAGGCGACTGTAGGCGATGGACTTGCAACCTGTCACTAATACACTGGTAAAACATCTTAGTCTTATTGTACAAAAAGTGGTTATTGCTATTTTTGTAGCTCTTCCTACCCCACTCTGGGAATGAAGGCGTGATTTTATGTATGTATATGTATGTAGAATAACTTCAAGCTTGATATTACCTGGTTCCATATCACAGTCATCTCCAACAATATCTGCGGACAGTTTCCTTTCGCTCTTGCCCGCATCTTCTTGTCTTTCAGGGCATACCACCGTTTCTCCCCGTTCCTGATGCTTAGCAGTGGCACCGCCAGTTTCCCCAGGAATTCCACCTTGTGGTCATGGTCTTCGTCATATACTGTCAGTTCAAGGATCGAACTTATGTCCTTTACTGTACTGGAAGGATGAATTTTGTGCTTAGTTTTGTAGAGATTTGAGAACATTGCTAAAGTCTTAATTTGAAAACCTAAACTGGTTGTATTATTTGTGCGCGCATCGCGATGTATTTCTTCTTGAGTGCCTCATACTTAGCATTATTGGCTATTTATAAGTTTTCTCAGTCTCTCAGCGGAGATACTACTTATTTACGCTAAAAAACTAGAAAAGGGAAGGAACCCAAGACATTTCACTAACTAACTCTTTAAATGAGGAAACGACGGTATATTTTTAACCAATTGCGATGCGTTTTATTGTATTTCTTTCATACTGCATTTTAAAGTTGTTATTTATGTCGCGGTCGAGCACAATCTTGGGATTTACTGTCATTGTAGAACAAATTATAACCACAAATCCAAAAATAATAATATTGAACACTAACAGTCAAATAACCTTAAAACTGTTCAAGTACAATATGATCATCGACAAACAGCAAAATTATAGTAATTGATTAACTCGTTATCTTCCTTTTACCGTAGGATCTTAAGATTGGAAGGCGAACCAATAATATGAACATCAAAATTGGAGAAAAAGCTCACAAAGTAAATATCTTGTTCCAGTTAGGCGTCAGGGTCTTGTACTCCGTATGCGTCTGCAGCCTCGCGTTGCCCAGCTCCAGCACGCAGAAGGGGTCAGACTTGCCGCCAAGGTCTGCTGCTGCCAGACCCTTGGCTCCATACACTTTCACACACAGCCAGCCCACGCCGCTGGCTTGTTCGTTGAGGTAGTACCATGTCTGGAAGAAATGTAATGATGATCTGCAATAAATATTATATAAAATATCGGGATTGTCTCAGGGATTTTTCATCAGTGTATGAAAAATTTCACTAAGGAACAACTTTGTTAATTAAGTGCGGTCGTTAATCAGGGGGAAATGTCATCACACACTCAAAAAAAACAACTAAAGGTCTCCTGTGCCCCACATAGAAGGTATTGCATGGACATCAAACATTTTCTGCGTAGATTTCTGTAGGTACGACTTTATTTACTTAATAATACGAGTATTAATACCATGTCGCTAATATGACTAAAAATAAGATATTTCTCATAATGCCTAAATACCAAAAGACCCCATTTTTGTTCCTTCAAATTCCAGATTCCTAATATTCCAAAACGCCTCAAATCTAAAATGACCTAATATCAAAACACGTTAAGTTCAAACAAATTGGTTAACCTTTTTCCATGGCTGCGTTACTATCCTGTCATTAGTTTGAAATTTCGAGATTAACTCATATTATATTGCCTTTCAGATGTTTATTGTGATTATGTCGTATCAAATTCAGGCCTTTTGGAACTTAGACGATTTTGGATCAGTCATTATGAAATTTCGGGTATTTAAAAAATGAGATAGTTTGAAATAGCAGGTACTATGAAATTCAGTTTCAATCAAACGTACAATTTTGTCTGACTGTCTTAAGCCGATTCCGCGTCTACAAAATAATACAGGAAGACTCGGAGGCGGAATTTACGAAATTAACAATACAATTGTGATCACTTTATGTTAAGATTACCTTCATTATAAAGGCCATTATTTTTCAAAAGTGTTCATCAGAAACTTATCCTAATAAATAGTACATACATACATAGTAAATAGTATTACGAGTATAATTTTTATTTTTATTTTATTTATACTTTATCTTTAACTAATAAATAGTTTCCGCAGTTGAAACGATATTTTTCAGTGTTATCCTTATTCTCTAATGAAACACGCTATTTTCCCGTTATTAATTATTATTCTAATTTTACATTTAATTCAGGCCTACCAACGAGTGATAATTTACAATCGGGGCAACTATAATCCCTGGGGCTATCCCGGATTTACTCTAGTGGTTGACGATTTCTGAAACATTACAAATCTTTCCTTAACTGTGAAAATTACAGATTTTGAAAGTTACATAATTAGATGGAAATGATTCCAAAAGTAAAGATTACAAGTAAATTTCACGAAACTTTTCCGTTACTTACGTTGCATGCCGAAACAATAGTCATTTCCATTGCAAAAATTGAAGTGAAAGTTTCACTTATGAAACTTTTAGAATAAGTTTTGCTCACCACTAAAATCATGACATGAAATATAATTCCTGAGGCTGCCGATTTGTGTGACGTTATGAATAAAATATCACCTTCCTTAATTGCTTAACGAACAAAGAACTTGAAAATGTACAAAAGATATACACTTAAAAATAACGTGTTGTTGGAACTGTCTTTTAATAAAATGGAACCAAAGATTGTATCGTCAATAAAAATGAGACATGAAGATTTCTTTGATAACAGCAATAAATCAAATAGTTTGTTTATTGATTCGGCCATTAAGTGTTAGTGGATATGTCCGTTTTAAAAATAAAATTTTAAACGTGGAACGATTATTGATTGTAATAAAGATTTAGGAACTGAAGATGAATCTATTCCTTTCAGATATATTTAAGTAATGAAAAGTAATGATTTTACTTACAAGTCTACACGGTAAAACCTTATTGCCTTTGACTTGGCCACCGTTACTGTCAAGTAAATAAGAGCTATTAAGAGATGTTAAAAGTAATATTTTTTTACCGTGTTGAATCCAGTTTCAAATGAGATAAAATTTCAGAACGACGTTTTTCCTACGCGACTCTGTAACGGCATTAGGAGGGGGGAAGAGGAAGATCATTTCCCCCTCTTCCTGAAAGCGAAAAGTAGTTCAACAGGACCGGAAATCAGGAAATATACCTAAATAAATACTTTTGCAAGGTCTGACCTATTTGCTGTGCAAATGAGGCATATTAAATTAATGGAAACACTCAACATATATCTAGTGCCTCCACTGTTACACTACTATAATACTTACATATCTCTGCTCTATGATCTCGAGGTCCCTTGGGTTCTCCTTGTAACTGGTGAGGTCCGTGATGGTCTCCGACTGGGTGGTCCCGCTGATGGTGAGCAGCAGGAATATCTGCCCATTCCCGTCTTCCAGATCCTTCCAGATGTTGTGCGTCTTCTCGCGTTCCAGCTTGGACAAGTCTATCGAACACCTGGAAGTAACAGCGATTCATAATGATTGTGGACAGGTACAGCTTCAGGTCTAGCGTTTTATACTTAGCTTACTATTTTTCCTTAAATATTTAAATTAGCAATATAATTGTGGATATTATAGTCACTCATATATATCAGAGATAATCGTTGAAAAAAAGGACAGTTCCCAAAGTCTTCCTTAAGCAAAAAATAAACAACTTCTACGTAGACGGAGTCGAGATCAAAAGCAAGTCTAGCTACTGTAAATTCGTACTAAGTTTAGCGTAGAGGTTGGTTTGGGAGTTGGAACTACATCAATTTGAGTTAGATTTTTCTCTGGCATTTTTGTCAGGCTGGGGAATGAGGTTGGATTTGTTTTCGTTAATCACCCACCATGCCATAATTACCACTAGCAGACATCCTTAGAAAACAGCATGGTACCGAATGACACATCGCTCATAAATTTCCTCAAACACCGCTCTCCAGCAATAACCGTAGATCGTGAAGGCTACCTTGAGAAACTTTTTTCGAGAACATGGACTGATAAAAGTTTTTTACCTTCCTAGGAAGTCGTCCTTAGCCTGCTTGTCCTTATCCCACACGGTGACCTCTAGTATTTGCTCCTGATCGTCATAGAGATGCAGATCGAACTGCTCCAGCCAGGACGGGTGGAGGGACTTCCAGACCACTTTGCTCTTGTATTTCTCATTTCCTAACCTGCAACAATATACTAGGTGGGATGTGGGAACAATAAAGTGATTTTGTTAATAAATTGGCCACATAATGGCTCTTTTACACGTTGATAATATAAAGTGAATCCAATAGCGCTTCGGACAAAACCATCATTGCAAGAAACTCAAGCAGGTCAGTTTTTAAACCATGAAATACAATCATACTATACATAGATGATTATATAAAATGATGAAGTGGTTGGATTCTGAACCTTTTGCAGCAAGTTATCGTAAAAAAGCAACTGTAGAAAAGTAGACTTTTGGTGATTCTGAAATAAGCTGATCTGCCGAGGCTTCTTCTTATCGGTCTTTATCCCAACATATTAGTTTCGTTCGGTAACTAAATGAGATATTTGTGGGCAAAAATATTGTTACAAAACAACCTTGCAAAAAAGAGTAAGCCTTGGCAGACAAACTTATTTTAGGACCACCAATGGTCCATTATTCCTATAAGTTACTTTTTTCCTGAAACTTGATAAGGTAGGACTTTGAGCGGCTGGCTCTCGGATTTCTTTAAGGTAGGTTGTTCAGGATTTTTTAAAAGACGATTTCGTAGAAAACATTATTTATTCATTACACACGAATAACAAAAGTTAACCACCCGCCAAGCAACAGTGTTCGCATTGATGTGTTCCGGTGTGAGGATAAGACTACCGGTAAAATTACTAGCATAGAGGCATTCCATCTTAGTCCTCAGGGTTGGCAACGCATTTGAGGTCTTAGGATTATAGTCTTGAGAATTCTAATGTCTATGGGTCTCAGATTCCAGTTACCATCAGGTGGCCTGAGTGCTCGTGTGCCTTCTCTTTAAAATAAAAAATAATTTAAAAAAATAGTTAAGTGGCTCTCCACAAAACTCCGTGCACGACTTTATCGTCACTACGGGGGAGTACGAAGCCAATCACTTAATCGCGTTAAATAAAGTAATAAAAATCGAATACTAGTGAAAGTTACGGTCGTTTTCTATTATGCTCTGTTTTCCCTACTTTTGCTTTGCTAAGAATTAGAAACGAAGTAAGTATTATATTATTAATGTACCTATACATTTTATAATATTAAGATGCGAAAGTTTATGTGTGTGTGAGTTAGTATATTTGTTCCTTCTTGGCACTAAAACGGCTAAAAGGGTTTTTATGAAATTTGGAATTTAAATAATGTCCTAAATTAACACATGGGCTTGATGTATTTATCCCAAAGAAACGCTTTTTCCGTGGGATGGCCAACGTGAAATTAGTCGCGTGCAGAAGCTAGTAAAGTTATTAAAATTTAGTACTTGTGAATGTAACGGTCGTTCCATATTGTTTTTTTTTAGTGCTTAGTTACTTTAACGTCACGTTTGAACTGCTGCACTAATCTGCCAAAGGCGACAAGGTACTAATGTGTGTCGCTACTTATAAGGCCGACTGTACCGTCAGCACCAAAAGTAGCTAAGCAGAATAACGTACTCGAAATGATCTAGACACGACGTTTTCTCTTGACAATAGAGTCGAGTGCAGATCATTTGAGCTCTTCGGTTGGTTAGTTGGTTGGTCTGCTGCTGACTGTACCTAGTAAAATTCTTTCTAAAAATATGTATAGGTACTGCCTCATAATAATTTATAAGATGCTCATGGTCCTTACCTAAATTTACAATACGGGTCGCTCGACCTCGTGTCCAGATCCATTGCTGGCAGGTTCTTGGCTTCCACAAGGACGATGGTCACCACCGAACTCCAGATCTGCGCCTTTAACCTCTTGTTCACGTCGCTCAGTCTTGTGTTTTTTAGCAAATACTGAAAAATAAGATGAGCTGGATGAGCAAAGGAAGTTGGAAGTTGGTTAAATCACAAAAAAAAGGCCAGAATGTCAGCAAATTTTAAGATGAAATTTTTGTATTTTTAAGTAGCATAAGACTATATATGGGTATTTAAATACTTTGATCTTAAGTAAGATGCTTGTCTTGTCAGTTGCGTCAGTTTTCTTTGATTAAACGTTTTAAGTCCATTCGCTTAGACATTATTTTCGCTTTTGTATCGCCCCGCCTTGGCACGCGCGGCCTTTTGTTAAAGGATGCCGCCGCGTAAACATAGAATGCGCTCGGCGTACCCGCAAGTGAATTTGGCAGTTTACATCGAATTCAATTCGTATTTTATTACAATAACCACAAGTGCGTGCGGGTGTAGCAACACTATCTAAGCGAATGGAGTATACTTTGACGTTAGGCAAAGATCAATATCAGAAATTAGAACAAACATTTAACAGTAGGTATAATATTATTTTTTGGGTGCACCTGGAGTTCTGTTTTCGGTTGGGCGTGAAGGTATGTAGTAATTAAAATAAGGGAAATTAAGCCCATCATCATGTAAGATTTTTAAAAGTGATGTATAGAAAGAAAGTTAGTGGATACGATTGACAATGAAAATTATATATTGCGTTTCATATAGTAACGGGAAGTTTTTAAGTATCGAGATATCCTTGTACAACCCAGTTTCATTGTTAGTTTTAGGATTTACAGTTTGTTAGTATCGACATCCTCTTCTGTTTTACATATTTATATAACCTTTCCCGTTACAGTCACCTTACTAAATTAAAATATTATTGATAAATTGCAATTTGTTAAAATCAAAATGGTATTTTATATTTATCCTATTGCTTTATTTTCAGTAACCACATTATGTAATTTTATTAGCCATAGGAATAAGGCATGCCATAGAAGTGAACCCTGTGGAATAATACCGATAAATAAATTTTATTCCCTTCTTGACGGGGATATAAAATATTTACGACAACCGTTATTTTAAATGGAGAGGATGGCAATTATTCAAATGAAACAGATTTTCTTAGAATATTTTTTTATAAGGTGGAGGGTGAATGCAGGAAATCAAATAAATGGAGCCCTGCACTCCTTCATGAGCAGAAGGGCGTTTCACAAAAAGCCCGACTGGCTGTTCACAATGGAGTGTTGGCCTCTACTCTGATGTATGGTAGTGAATGTTGGGTGTGGCAGGATAAGCATGAAAGTCGTATAAATGCAGTAAAAATGCGCTCTTTGCGTAGTATGTGTGGTGTGAAACTGTGTGATAGAGTAAGAGAGAAGTGTGGTCTGAAAGAAAATGTAGTGACTAAGATTGAAAGGGGCATGATTCGATGGTTCGGTCATTAGAAAAAAATGAAAATGAAAAAAAAAAATATTACATAAAAATAAAACTACAAGGTGATGCAGCTGCTCTGGGGACTGAGCTAGGATGCCCTGTGTTACAGGCCCCAGATGAATAAAAAACAAGAGGAAATAATACAAAAATAAATAGGTCAACAATCAATATTTAACTGATTAAACTTTAAGATTACATTATTCTAACTTAGGGTAACTTATGGGGGGGGGGGGGGTTAGGGTGGGGTTATTTGGAAAGGATGGATGAAAAACGATTGACGAAAGAAATATACAGTGCGAAAGTGAGTGGAAGGGTCGGAAGGGAGCGCTCTAAGCGTAGGTATTTTTTTGAATCAAATCGGGGAAATACTGGAAAAGGGCCGAATCGTACCCGAAACCGACGTGCATGCATGACTCGATGTATGAATGTGGAAGAAGCGAAAGAGCTTTGTCAGGATCGTAGCAGGTAGAAAGAAGTGGTCTCTGCCTACCCCTCTGGGAAACAGGCGTGATTTATGTATGTACGTATGTAATTTTTTATATAAGTGTTAAATTCAACAATAAGACTAGAAGGCAGAGTAAAATTTTCATCATACGATGTTAACCACTTAACAGTCGTTTAGAGCGTTAACAGTTGTTAAAATGTATGAAGTAACAGTCGATAAACATTTATTAAATTTAACATCGTATGGAGAAATTGGTACTTAGTGCCAATTTCTCCATACGATGTTAAATGTTCATCGACTGTGAGTTCATAAATTTTGACCGCTGTTAACACTAATCGTTTGTAAAGTGGTTGGTGGAATCCGACATTAAGTTAAGTATATTGCGGTTAAATATATTGCAGCATTGTATATGGCTATTCAAATACTTACGACGTTTTTACTCAACGTCATTTGTTAAAAGCATTTTTCTTTTCATAATCTCTCAATTTGTATGTACGGATCCTGGGGAAGAATTTCTTAAACCAGGTTTATATACGGTAGTAAGGACAAATTCGCATCTGTACATTCCTGTAAGTCTAGTCAAGATGCAAACGTTTATGTTTTCTATCTCGTAATTATATTCTCTTTTAAATGTACTATAAAGGTTGCATACAAGCAGACACACCAATAAAACTTCCGCTGCATATAATGTCAGTACCCGACATGTCAACGACACACAAAATATTATATTAAAGGAATGCTTTTCAATACTTACTTTTTTCTCTAAACAAATAACGCTCCGAATTATAATGTAAGTACCAACAATGTGTGCCTAAAATTCATACAAAATCACGAAACTCGAACTTCTTAGCAAACGAGAGTACCTACACAAGCTCTTGTTTGTTAATTTGACATACGAGGGCTTTTGACGTACTTATTCCGTTATAGCGTAGGCGTTGCAGGCATAAGCAATTAGTACCACTGAAACTCCGTGACGGCGAGGGCTTTCATGAAACTTGCCAGACTATAAGCACTGGGCGGTCACTACAAACTAAATACACGCAATGCGATAAGTAGGTACATTTACAATGTGAGTGTGGGGGCGTCTGTACACGCGCCGATGTGTGCGTTACCTTCAGAGGGTTGCCTCGAACGTGCCTCGTAAATATCATAAGTACAAATGAATTTTTGTTTGATGTTACTAATTTAGGTACCTTGTTATTTTTGACCATTACCATTTGTTATACCTATCATTTATTTTAAACTACTGAAAGGCGGATTGAACATTACTTACACGGATTGACAAATGCAATAACACATTTTTTTAACCAGAAGCCCACTTTAGTTTGACTGACCTATAACCATTTGAAGAGAAGTTATTTTTTTGGTTTTTGAAGGCGGTTAATTGTTTTTAAAAAAAAAAATTTTATCTTACACTCTTTTCTGACGAACTGTACAATACTATATACTACTCAGTCACTTCGGTAATCCGACAACGAATTCCATTACCATTAAACTAAATTGTAGTACACACGTGTATTTCTCGTAAAATATATCCAATAAAATGGCAAATCCCAATGTTATTTACTATTAAACATTACAAAAAGTTAACAACCACATTGCTATCGTTACATATGACATCATGCTGTTAGCCACCATTTGCATATTGTACCCTATGCAGTCTGTCTCCTTTACTCTTCAGCTTTGGGAAGCGGTTGCCAAGTCTCTCGATCAGGTCGGTACAGGCGTTCTGGGCAACTGGCAGCTCCAAGCGGGCGCCAGGAGGCAGGCTCCCTGATCGGGGACGAGGTTCTGTCCTGCAAGTCGAAGAATATTTAGCATATGCTACTGAGTTACATCTTGGCTAGAACTCTATTGAACCGAAGCTGTTTGAGTGCATTATTTTGATATCTAATCGCTGCTCCTTTATGCATTGTTATTTGAAAACATTTGTAGTTCAATGTGACATTTTTTTTTGAGAATCTTTACGCTGTTTAAATAAAAATATACCATTTTCTACTAATACTTCTTAATTCTCAGTTCTCTTCCCTTATGGAACTTTTCTTGTTTTACATTTACATGTTCACAATAGTTATTATGTTTATCATTCTAACTAGAGGTGAGCGCATATTTAAAATTTAACTACGTATATAATTAGGGTGCCTAGATTTATTTCCTGTGGAGCCAGAAATAACTCAGTCTCGGTCTCGGAAATATTGGCACGAATGATCGAAATCAGACTATTGTCGATCGAAGATGAACGTACAACTAAAAATAACAACGAAATACGTATTTGCAAATAAAACTAATTAAAGTGTATGAATTTACAAGTACAGATAAACTTAAATACTTAAATACCGCTGATGATTTTATCCCCATGCCGTGGAAGCAGGATAAAAAAATTATCCAAATATAGTATTTTTTTACAAAATCTTAATTTCAGAATAACATTGAAATAATGCATAAATTGCTCCAGCAAAAAGGCGCCACGAATCCGAATAGAGTGTAACAAGCAAACAAAATATAGAATCATGATTTGAGAGGTGTATTATTAATAGTAGGTATTAATAAAAATTTGCTACCTTTCATCGTTGGATGACAAACAAGATACGCAGGAGTCTGTAGATCCATCTAAATCCTCGATACCGTACGCTAGATTATTCGCTGATACACTTCTTCTAGCGCATAAAACATTATTCTTCTCCGAGTTTAAAAAATCTTCGCAAACTTTAACCGGATTCAATTCCTTAGGTTCATCGACAACAAAACTAGGTATTGATTTTTCTATGGTATCATTAGAATCAAGGGAGATCTTGTCAATAGAACTAGCATCGTCTTCTCTAGAGCTGTTATCAATAGAATTCTTCTCGCTTGATAAATGTGAAACAAATCGGGAGAGTTTCGAACGTTCGTATTTAGTATGAACATGATCTTGGATGCCCTCGACTCTGTCTTGAATCTTTTCATGTATTCTGATCAGGCGGTTCTTGAAACGTTCCATTTGGTTTTCTTTATCCATTTTCTCTTTCTTTTCTTCAAGTAACATTAATTGGTTAGCTAGGTTTTATTATTTTGTGTTCAGTTCAGCTTTCCTACCAGTCAGTGGAATTGTAGTTTACTGTAATAATTAATAAATTGGTCGACTTTTTTCCGTGAATTTTGTAACTTGGGTGTAATTGATTTTCTTCGACCGAACCACTTGATTATTTAAGCTGTTACTATGTTTCTTAACTTTAGGTATTAAATAGAAGACCAGCTAAACAAACGACTTGACAACTAAAAAAGAGATATATAGTTTAAATTCATCTGAATAAGAAACTTGAAAAATGTGTTTTATGGGAGCCCCCATTAAATAATTGTTTTATTCTGTTTTTAGTATTTGTTGTTATAGTGGCAACAGCAATACATCATCTGTGAAAATTTCAACTGTCTAGCTATCACGGTTCATGAGATACAGCCTGGTGACAAACGGACAGACATTAGACAGCCAGACAGACAGCGGAGTCTTAGTAATATAAGATGATAAATACTAATTTCGAGAAAGGCAAAAAATAAGGAAGAAGAAGTAAGTAGTCAGAAACGCGACAGCGATCCTATACATTGGTGTTATATAATCAATTATGTTTGTCCAGCAAATAATTACTCTAAAATAGTCGAAGAAACAATAATTGTTTAGCACAAGTAAGAACTGTTTATAAACATGGATGCGAATTATCTCCAACGAAACGCAAGTATTAGTAGATTCAACAACATAACCATTACTCGCTCACCTGTTTATTTCTGGATTTTACAAGAAACATAACAATTCATCAATGGGAAGCTCTTGCAGGTTTCTGAATTCCTGGTACGCACGAAGCTTTTTGCTAACTTCTTGTTAGATAAATATTATTGATTGGCGTTTTCCAGTAATATTAGTTTCTAGTTATAAGTATTAAAAAGTAAACGATCTCATCGGTGAATTATTAATATATAATTTTAAAATAACGTTATTATTATAGAGCGTGACATCGAAGACGTGATCAGAAACCAGTTTTTCAGACTCGGTAATTGATGGCCATCTTCAAGCAGTCTCCCCTTAATTAAATCACCGATTTAGTAAATCATGGTTACCCTATTTTTCGAATCATACCCCCCCCTTTGGATCCTATTCGGACTATTTTAATTTAATGACACTTCAGTCACAGTAACAATTTAAATCAGTCATTGTCATTTATTTGTTTTTTTTTTTCTGTTTATCTTTGCATTTCTTTCTGTCAAGTAGGGTGACCACACTGTTTAGAATAAATTATTTACTTTTGATCATTGCGTGATTAAGTCTGAATACTACATCTAAACACCTATATACCTGCTCAATTAAGTCATATCACATTTGATCGCGTCTTTGATGTCACCCTGTATACGTTAGACGTACGTCTTTTACTGCACTTAATTTCGCTGGTTCGTACAATACTGTTATTATGATTTTTTTAAACACTAATGATGTTTAGCGCTTTGACTACGATATTTTTTATAACGTTATGAAGGTCTGGGTACCGCGAGCTATTTTTAACTTCTGATGCAAAGAGAGGGGTGTTATAAATTAATGAATGTCCTCCTCAATCCTACAAAAATCCACCGATTTTTATTGTTATTCCAGTAAAAACGCGGTGTCATGTGGTCACGGTCAGACGTGAGATAAGTTGACACGTTCTATAATCTAACGGAAACTATTTATTATAAACACTATAATTATGTTACTTTATGTAACTGATACATAATGAGGGGTGTTAAAACACGTGTTTTAAAGCCTAATTATGTACAGTTGCATTCATTATTTTATATCTACACACATATTATATTATAAGTACTCTAAGACTTGTTCTAAATCCGAAGGCCTGCATTCGATTTAAGTACTCGTACATGAAATTTGTTATGGATATTGAAATACTTTACATTTAAAAATAAAAAATGGTTAAAAAACACAGATATTCTTGTGACTCGCGCTCAACAGATTTTAATGAATTAAACTGAACTTAAACCGATTAAACTAGCTTTCTTTTAAACAAAACCACGTCTAAATCGGTCCATCCAAAGATTTAAAAGCTACGTTCCCACACACAGGTACATAACGACACACTAGCCTAGTTGGTAGTGACCCTGCCTTCGAAGCAAGGGGTCCTGGGTTCAAATCCCGGTAAGGTTAGATATTTGTGTGATGAGCACGAGTATTTGTCCCTGAGTCTTGGATGTTTTCTATGTATTTAACTATATATTTTTCTATATAAGTAAGTTTAACCCATAGTACAAGCCTAGAGCTTAGTTTGGGACTAGGTCAATTTGTGTGACATTGTCCTGTGATATTTTATTTTATACTTTTAGTGGTCATAATACGCTGTTCCGCAAATGCTAGACTTGTTACTAAAAAAACTAAAATCGCTATATGTTTGCCTTCAATATTTGAGGAGTTCCCTCAATTCCTTACTGATCCTCTCATCAGATTCAGATTTGGTGACAATGTGACCACCTCGAAAGT
Source organism: Acleris holmiana (assembly GCA_949316455.1). Taxonomy (NCBI): domain Eukaryota; kingdom Metazoa; phylum Arthropoda; class Insecta; order Lepidoptera; family Tortricidae; genus Acleris; species Acleris holmiana. Next base: position 4,592,094 of record OX438785.1, read on the forward strand.
AAACTCTATGAAATAAAAAAAAAACATTATCGGTCCACAATTGACGGAGTAATCGGTGAACATACATAAAAAAAGTAAATACAATGGAACGTATAACCTCTTCCTTTTTTGAAGTCGGTTAAAAAGGCAGAGTGCCCGTATACGTACACATAGGGGGAGTAGCGGATTACTAATTCGCGTACGAAGTTGCGGGCGTCTTCTAGTTCCATAATATTTTTTATTGCTAACAATTTTATATCGAACTAGCGACCCGCCCTCGCTTCGCTCCGGATTAAAGTATTATACATATAAACCTTCCTCTTCAATCACTCTATCTATTACAAAAAACCGCATCAAAATCCGTTGCGTAGTTTTAAAGATTTAAGCATACATAGGGATATAGGGACAGAAAAAGCGACTTTGTTTTATACTATGTAGTGATGCGACTAGTCTAGCCCCACAGATTAGTTCGCGAAAAACCTATAACCTAACAAAAAGGTAAAGGTATTTTATGAATGCAATGACGATGTTAACATTTTAGCACAACCCTAAAACGAAAATGTTTTACCCTTTCCGAATTTAGGATTACATTTAGATAGGTATTGCACGGAACCAATAAACCTAAACATACCGCAATTTATTACTTACCAAGTTTCCACCGCCGCGTCGTACATAGGTAGTATCTAGGGACACAGAGCACCGTACAATGGCGGCCATGTTTGAATTGGTTGTGCGGTTCCCCACGGGTTTGCTATTTTTAATAAACTTAAGTACTATTATTTTCTAGCTTCTGTATTGTCAGCAATGAAGTCAGTACGAGAATAAGGAAATTAGATTGATTTTACCTGTAACGAGTTGTAAATTTGTTGATATTTAAAATGTGAATGGCCTAGAATTTTCGCCGCCGCGCCACTCCGTCCGATACTTAGCTTGTCATATTTTTATAAGATGAAGTAAACTGACAGTTCATGTACAATTTATATCAATAATACTTCTTATCTTATCTGTTATCTTCCACTAAAAGAAGGACTTGAGAACTTTAAATAAACCAGAACGACTCCGTCCGCTATTCCCTCGGGAACTGTCAAATTTTTCGGGATTTAACAGAAAGTTAGTTAAAACGGGATGGTCCTTAACTAGGTTTCATCGGTTGGTATTTTTAAAAGATATCAGATTTGAAAGACGGAGTCGCAATTTTATGGGGGTTTATATTTATTAAATAGTGGTTTTACTTCTTTTTATGTTAAGGAGAAGGCTCACGAGCACTCAGGCCACCTTATGGTAAGTGGAATCTGAGACCCACTGACATTGGAATTCTCAAGACCATAATCTCAAGACTGCAAGCCTAAGACCTCACGTTGTATGCGTTGCGTTGTTGTTCAGTCTTGGATGTTTTCTATGTATTTAAGTATATATTTCTTTATATAAGTATGTTTATCGTTGTCTAGTACCCATAGTACAAGCCTAGCGCTTAGTTCGGGACTAGGTGAATTTGTGTGACATTGTCCTGTGATATTTTTTTTTAACCCCAAGGACTAAGATGGAATGCCTCTATGCTAGTAATTTCACCGGTTGTCTTATCCCCGCACAGGAACACAACAATGCGAACATTGTTGTTTTGCGGTAGGATAATGGATGATATATGGTGGTTGCTGTATTATTTTTGAACTAGTTACACTATCACAAACTTACAACAAGTAGGTCGTGAAGTCCACCATACAAACAGGGAATTTTTGGTGACTTGGAATTTGAATCTAACGGCAAGTGAATGAAGTTCAATATCCTTTGCTTAAAATGAACTTTAAGGGTTTAGATAGCAAAACGATTTAGGTCTTTGGACTATGTCGCTTTGCGAAATCCAATTTTCTGACATAGCATAAATAACCTAATGTATGCGATGCACTGGCCAGCAAGTAAGCCACGTTTAGTCTAGTTGGTTGTGTAGTAAGTAAGTGACCCTGGCTACAAAGCTAGCGGTCCCGGGTTCGATTCCTGTATGGGTAATATTGGTGCGAGTATTTGTTTTCTGAGTCTTGGATATATTTCTCTACATAAGCATGTTTATTGTTTAGTATTACTCAATACTTCGTTTTTTTTAAAGATGATAATAATAACGGACATATGCGCACATGTTTCCTTTAATAACGTAGCCAATACTGAGAAATAAAACTTCAAATGTCGTAAGGGACAAACGCTTACTTTTCAGGGGAGCCAGAAAACAAAATTCCATTTTTTTTATATTCATAACTTGGAAACTACTCATCCCATTAAGATGATTCTTGGAAGCATATTTTTTAAATAACTTCGCCTACCCAGTGGTTTAGGAAATAGTGTCCCTTACAACAAAAAAAGAAAAAGAAAATGTGTGTTACACCTCCGAAAACACAGTATTTATCTGACAAAATGTATTCTTTTTAGTGCCTTACAACATAGGAATTTTAAAAATATTGAGATATACGATATTGCGCTTAATGAAACAAGACGTTATACAAAAATATTTGACGATACAACATAGTGTTTTAAATATTAGGAAGTTACGACAAACTTTGACCAACTCATAACTTTTTTATTAGAAGTCATATCGAAGTTTCAATACAACAAATAGATAGAAAAAAAATACTGACTTCAATGGTATATTTAGTGTACTTACGACAAAATGTCCCTTACGACATTTGAAATTTCCACCGTCGACATATTCTAATTCTTGTTATTAATTACTTGGAGTAGAGACAATTATTGTTAATGTCTAATTTTGACTTTGTTAAATGCAAAATCCGGTGCAAAATACGGACACTTATTCTCATCTTAAAAAAAACTTAGCCTTAAGGTCCTATCCTGTTACCACATGCTGGCAAACAAGAAATTATTTTTTTGATTTAGATTTTCGGATAATAATGTTTTGACGAGGCGACTTAAACACGCCTGTTTATCATGCAACAAATTGAGTTTGGAAGAACAACCTGAGAGGTATACGTGCATAATTAATAATAAAACTAATAAAAACCTCTGGTCATCGTTTCCTCCCATTAGCTAGTAAAAAGTGGTTAACATAACCTTGAACGTCGATCAGTGACGTAAGCTCCTGTGAGTTTACGACTCATTAAACGGTTTAATTCATGTTTACTAACTTTATGACGTCTGGGCAACGTCTAAGTGTAAAATTATGGTTAATCACATTGACGCCCTTTCATTACGGTCTGAGTAATACCGCCGCCTAGCGCTACAATACTGGCGTCGCGTCGGTGTATAGATAAAACTAACTGGTTGTGTCGTTAAATATACGAATAACTTTGCTCGTCTTAAACTGGAGCAAGTTGATTGCAATCAATTACTCGAGGATGTCTGCTATTTCGTCCACGTAGATGTCGGTTTCCGTTTTTGGAATTTCTTCTCGTTAGGAAATGAATTTAGTACAATCCGTGCTTGGTGCACTGCTAGCGTGCAGTCGAGTACAAAGATTTGTAATCAGTTTTTCACGTTATTGCATTGTAATAAGGTTCAAAAGCGGAAATTACAGTTACATTATTATTTGTTAGGTAATCTTTAAGCAATTTAATAGCTGTACGAGTGTCAATTCAGTAAACATATTCGAGTATTTCGTACTCTAGTCTAATTAAGCCTATACGTATATGTAGATGATCTTTGAAGCAGGTTATTTTGGCAAGGACACGTAGAATGAGGTAGTTTTTTTTTAACCGGGTTTGTAAAAACCCGGTTTTGATTGTAGTGACCTCTACGGGTAAATCAAGCAGTTTGAACTCACTTGATATTGCTAAGTAATTTTGCTGAAAGTTATAAAATACTTTGCCAACTGCTTTGTGACTTTATTTCATCCCAATGATATAATCATCTTACGATGTCTGACGTCATTTCTGGTCAAAGTCCGAGTTTGCGGTCGGTCACTTGAGCATTACGAGTCTATTTTTCATTGGACCGATTGTGTCGTCAAATTTCAAACATATCTTAGAGTTCTAGAGCTGAAAATTGGATTTTCATTTGAACTTCAAGACCGATTTTAATAAATAAGGTAGGATAAAGTGGTTCGTTGAAAACTCCGAAGCGGTCAGCCTACGAAGCTGGCTTCGAGTCTTGGGAGTTTTCTATGTAGGTATTTTAGTATGTATTTCTATAGAAGTATGTTAATCTTTGTCTAGTACCTACCCATAGTGCAAGCCTAGAGCTTAGTTTGGGGACTAGGTCAATTTGTGTAAGATTGTCTCCTGATATGTAAAGTTCGCAGAAACAAACTTGTTTAACGCCACAGTTCAAGCTAAAACTATGTCTTTGTGTCGACCTAATTACCCCCCTTTTTACCCGACTGACGAATAAAAGAATGTTTATTAAGGATATCATTTAGTTCAAAGGAAATGAAATGCAGGTTGAAATTTAATTGATTTATTTAGATTTTATAACAGGTGCTCGAATTGCTGTCCTCCGACTTGTATGCATGCTTGACACCGTCTTTTAAAATTTCTAGTTAGTTTCCTTAAATTAATTTCGGATATGTTTCGTGCTGCTTCGAACACACGCCGCCGTAGCTCCTCTTGGGACCTTATTGGTTTGGAGTAGACTTTATCTTTTAGGCATCCCCAATAATAAAAATCTAGTGGGTTAAGGTCCGGGGAACGCGGCGGCCATGCCACTGGTCCCAATCGGCCGATCCATCTTCTTGGGAATATCTCTGAGAGATGATTGCGGACATCGCGAGCGTAGTGTGCGGGGCAGCCATCTTGCTGGAACCACATCCTCATTCTGAGTGCGAGCGGTGTATCTTCAAGCCAAACTGGCAGATCGTTTTGTAAGAACTGCAGATAATTTTGCCCATTCAAAATGGCTGGCAACTCGACCGGTCCTATTATTTGGCCATTGAATATTCCCGTCCACAAATTAATTTTAAATTGGTGTTGGGACCGGTCTTCTCTTTTCTCGTGTGGGTTTTCAAGTTGCCAGCTATGAATGTTGTGGAGATTGAAATAGCCATCTCTTCTACACGTAGATTCGTCGCTCCACATGACTTCGTTGAAAAAGTTTTCATTTTCTCTCATTTTTTGCAGCATTTGTAGGCAAAATTCAACTCGAGGGGCGTAATCTGTCGGAAGAAGAGTTTGGACTTTGAATATGGTACGGATGATATTTGTTACGTTTCAAAATTCTCTGTGCTGAGGACTTAGGTACGCCAGTTCTTCGTTCCATGATTCGTAGTGAAATTTCTGGCTCTCTCCGTACCATATTTAAAACAACGTTGTGGTTAATAGTCTGGAATCTTCCTCCAGCACCAACTTGTCCTGGCATTCTGCCGTTGCGATATGCATTAACAACTCTCAAAATCACTTCGTAATTCGTGGCATTACGATTGGCATATCTTTCATTGTACAATCGTGCAGCCAATCTTGCATTGTATGAGATATTTCCTCGATTCGTGACACGCCTAGTTTCTCCATAAATCATGTGCATGTCACTGAACTCACGATGGGTGTAATTGTTGCGATTTGCCATTGCAGTGAAGTAGTTCCACAAACGAGAAGAGTGCCGAGTCGTCGTTTCCGTTCCACAAGCCGTCCAAGTCAAAAAGAAATCAGAGTCCAGTTGAATGCCAAGTCGATTTGTTTAGGAACACAAAAACACGAAAGCAGAGAAGCAGAGAGAGCACAAGTGTTGCACGAAACGCAAGGTAACGAACTAATTAGGTTTAGCATTCCTGAATGCTTAGAGATAAGGATGAGGCAGATCTCAAGCTTGCCCCACTCCTGTTGTTTTCGAAGTGGGAAAATCCCAGGTAGTAGTCGCTTGTGCAACAAAGCGATGTTATGGTGACTCATTCTCCTGATAAGGATGTTCCATCTCTTTCTTTTAGACATTCCGCAAACAGTGAATGGGCGTTTATCCAGTCTGAGATATCTGACCGATTGCCGATTTCCTAGTTTTAACTTATTTTTAAGGGCATTATTATTGCAGAAAGGTACATGTATCATACCATTTTTAAATCTGCATAAAATGTTTATTTAATGATATTTGCTCATTACTTTTCTAGTAATTTTTTTTCACGACTGGTGGTTAAAGTCGAAATTAATGTTTCGCTGTAAATTAATTCATGATTTAAACTAGTATTTTTTTTTAATTTTACTTAGTTTTTGGATAAAATACTATTTCTGTAACCTTAATTAACAATTCATGTTACCGTTCACATAAAAAAAACTAACCTTGACACCTTTCGGAGTGCACACTGGCACTAATAATGTTAGAAACGGTCAAAATTCATGAAAAACTTTGATTCGACAATAAGTCAAAAACCGTGCCACTTTTACTGGGGTCATGTTAGGTTGGTTGGACTCCTCTTGAGCTGACCTACCTCCAGTGTCACTGTGACGTGTCAGTTTTGGGACACCCTGTATATCGTAGGATGGGGATCCTATCATTTCACAACAAACGTTTCTAAAATAATTCATTTCACAAACATATACTTGAGAACCCGCGTTTTTTCCCGAAACTGTAAATAATTCTGGACTTATTTCAGGACCAGCGTGTAGAACCCTATAGGTTAGGTTAGTTTCAAAAAATCCTGATATATTTGTGGTTAAAAAAAAAAAGCGGGTTGGCAAATTAATTAGTGGCGAAACGATGCATTTGTCAAAGATTTGTCGGCGAAAAGGCAGAGAACCCTTAGGATGCATTGCTATAATATATATTTTAGCATATTAATATAAAGGTGATTTGTTATTGCATACATTGCCGTTAACAGGTTATACCTACGAGTAGTAGACCTTATTGGGAGGAAATTAGGTCCTGGCCGAAAATTATTAGATTCTGAGATACTGATCAATTTAAATTGAATTTTGGTAAATTACCTTTATTTCCATGTCACGAAAAATTAAAATATCTCTACATGACCGGAGCTCTACTATAACCTCATTACGGGAATGTATGCAATAACTAATCACCCTGTATACCTATTATAGCTCCGAATACGACGCGCCATACATTAAGTACCTACCTACATTGTTGCTGAATTAATTTAAAGTAACTACTTACTGCCCGCATTTGTTCGTAATAAAATTGTGAGGCATCGACCTCAATGTGATCTCAGATTAAAAAAGAACGGGGATTGAAGCTTCTAAATTTACTTTTACACATTCGTACACTGCAGTTACAATATGCATTGGAATAAAACATCGTGTACATCGGCTGACATTTCACATTTTACAATATGTATGTCTATACATATACCAAAATATATGTGGCTATAGTGGCACGTCGGCTGAGACTCGGGTCATAGTCCTCAGACTAATAACCAGTGATCGGGTTTCCCGGTGCAACACGGCGTGAATGGCCTCAAACAAATAATACGGATATGTCCCAGGAATCCGGGACTTATGCTGTTATTGGAGTATAGTGAATTAATTTTATTTTAAATCGTATCAATTGAAAATACAGGTCTAATTTTGAAATAAATGTTAAAAAAAAACATCTTGGCAGATTAATTAGTACCTAATAAGAACATACTCGTACTTAAAAAAATCGCAAATAACAATACAAAAGTAATAACGTAGGTAAGTCTCATACCAATATTAATAGTAGATTGTTTAACAAGGGACTAAAACAAGCCATAATGACACGAGATGTTTAGTTAGCCACGCGAGCGAGCTTGCGAGCGAGGGTGGCTGTAGTTCGAGTGTCATTATGGTTGTTTAGTCTCGCGTTAAACAATATTGTTTTTTAACAACGTACGCTCAATGCAAGTTATGAACATCTATTTAAAATACAAATAGGAAAAAAAGTTCCGCGGTTTTTTTGTAAAGTGATGTTTTAAATGCTTGCATATTTAGCCAACAGATTCAAACTTGGAAGCCATTTTAAAAGTAATTGGACCACGCATAATAAAAGAGTTCGGCCTTAATATGATTAAAAGATTCATATTCGTAATAATTAATCATGTTTCACGAAATTAAAACCTTTTTTTTATATATTTGCAACATATTGAGGTTATTTCGACACCCAAAAATATGGTCCATACACAATCACTGAAAATGGCGATAATCCTCCATTCACAAACACCGTGAATGGTTGTTAGGGGTTTCCAAAGTAAATTAAAAAAAATATACTTTAAACCCTAGAGATTAATAAGGAGCTTTAGTCCCGATTCGCAGAGATTTAAGTAGCATTTTAAGAGCATGAGAAGTGAAAAATATTTTATTGGCTGTAAAATGAAAGGCGGGAATTTATAATTTTCGCTGTATATTTAATATTTATAGGCATTTTGTATACGAACGCGGTCGCGGGATTAGAGTCGCATCCATATTAAGATTACGACTCGATATCCCGCGAATTGCATCCGGAAATCCGATCACTGCTAATAACAATACATAGACAAATGGTAGTATATACCGCGTGACACCGGTGGCAAATAAACAGTGTTCATTAATATATAAATTAATAAACGACAAAAGCCGGACAAGAGCATGTGGACCATGCGCAGTATAGGGTTCCAAAGCCGTTAAGTACTACAAACATAATTTTCTATTTAAAGTCATTTGCTGCCGTCTTAGATGATTTTAGTAAGTATAAACACTTTAATCGCCTGTATCTTAAGAACCAATGATGTCAACTTTTAAATTCGTTAACCGCGCTTACATTTAAGTTTTTTTTCTGATTTTTAGTACTTATTTGTAGTTTTGGCTGTAGGGGGGAGGGGCACTTGAGTCTAACAAGAACTAGCTAACTTTAAGGTTTCCTAGTTTAACTACGGAAGCCTAAAAAAAAGAAACCATTTCAAACATTTTGCATTTTAATTACTTTTACTTTATTCGTTTCCCTTAATTCTCTTACTTACAAGAATGTGTTGTTTTAGAATGCTTTTTGAAGGTACTATAGGTAAGTATTCTAATTACGTACCAAATGTAAACCTAACCGTACGACCGATAACGACCTATGTGTTAGTGTTACGTTATGGTTACTGTAATGTAGCAAAGTTGGTTGTAAATAGCACTTTAATAACTCATAAACGGTACTAAATCGCCACAATTGCATCTATAAATAGCTAATGCTATTTAATAATAACATAATAACCTCTATTATGCCCCTTCAACCTGTTTAAATCAAAACAATCTCGTATAATTGTTAATTTGGTCGTCTTTAATTTCGAGTAACAGTGTACAAATAGGCAAAAAACAGGACACCCAATGTTAATGAATGACTCTTATGTCTATGTTACACGTTTTATTTTTGCCTAACGCACAAGTTTTCCAATGATATAACATTGACCACAGATTAAATAAGAGTTACAAAATGTACACGTATTTGCGAATTTAATTAGCGACGTATTAGGAGCCATTAGATAGAACATGTGGTTAACACATGGTAAACATTCGCAATAAAAAACAATGAACCGCCTTCAAAACCGCTTTGACTGACTTATGTATTACCAGATTCCGGTAACCTTCGGAGAGGGAAGATGGCCGATTAAAAGATGTCCGGCTTTTGCTTTTGATTTATTCTGTTCACTGTTTTACTCTACTCACTTGACATTGGCGAAGTCACTGCGTATGTCGCGGTGGACCGCCATTAATATAAGAAAGAAGAAGAAGACTTATTACCATTTTAAAAGGAGGTTTTTAAAATTTTTGTTGGTCTTTAAAACAATTTATTTTGATTTCATACTTTTACTTCTCGATGAATTAGAAACTACAGGATATTACAAGCTCGCCCCGGGAAAATCATAGTCTACCTATACTAAAAATCGTTACACAGTTTGAACCGATTTTGTATTTTCGGACTACTTATCGGGTATTGATACGTTAATTAACGTCCTTAGTTCCTCACATGCAGGTATTTTAGTGAAATTGTTACATATGCCACTGTTAACCCGAAAAAAATTGGCCATTTTATGTTACAAGCTTGGCAGTATCAGTATTTAACTTTATGAAATGCGGTTTACATGAATCATAAGTAAGTTACATAGGTATTGCTCTAACACATTTCATCTCCGCCAAAATTGCCAGTAGAGTAGATCGGTCATATACACTCTTAAAAACAAAAGTTGTCTCTCCTGCGGTCAATAGTTAAGAGCTTGTGTGCATATATAAGTTATGTTTTATATGATAGGTCTAAAGCAGTCCTGACGGTGTTTTTGCGGGAATGGGCTTAGCCAGAAAACTAGGCCTTAAATTTTTTAACTTTCCGTGTGTCCACAGGAAAGATGGTAACCTAAATCTGTGTATGACCCAGGTATCTGAGGAAGTACCCTGAAACACTGCCATTCCTCAGTGCGCCGCTGAAGCATACGCGTAGGCTGAGATGACAGTTGACTAATTGGTGACTTTGCTTGTAGGTACAGCGCGTATGAGAATTGGTTTAATTTTTGTACACATATTTACTATATGATCTCTCAATGTAATTTTACTATCCAATACAAGTCCTAAAAATTATGTTTTATAACTTCCCATAATGAGGCTCTTAGTACTAGAAAGCTGTAATTTGGCATGAATATGCATATAAGTCACGCCAACAAAGTAGTAAAATAAAATGTAAAAAAGGGGCACAATCGTCTTATTTTTTGTGTTTTTGAAGGCGGGTTTTTGTTTTTTTTATTTATATTAACTTTTAAGATTTGCTACGCCCGCTTTGGACTAGTAGTGGTCGGAATGACGCCATTTTGTTTGTAACAATGTTTTGCGTTTTTAATTCTGGAACTAGCTGTTACGTAAAAAAGACCATGTGGCGTGTAAGTCATTAGCAGAAATTTGTTTCATTATAATTACAGTAAATAATGACCACTAAAAATTGCCTTTGAGCATTTTTTTCATGACACCTTTAAAAAAGTTCCTATCGTCAATTGTTATTTAAAAGCGATAGAACCCGAAAAAGTAGTTTGGTTGCGACCTTACTTCTGTATGCAACCTCTGTTATTAAAAGGCGCCTGATCATTATTGGTAGGTATAATGAAAGGGACGACCTTTGGAAGTTTTATTTCAAGTAAGTAGGTACCAATGCCTGATCATTTCGATTTCGATTCGAAATGGCCGAAGGTCAGGACAAGTTGACAGACCGGTTACTGTGGTGCCATGGCCCTGTCAGACCGTACAAAACTATAAATAAAAAGTTGAAAATCTGTTTCAATCAAGAAAAAGAGACGGAGCCAATGTAATTTTGGGATTCGTTTTGCCGTGTAACAGGGCCCTAGGTTTTCTTTTTGGTTTTTTGTTTACCTGTTTACTTGTATTGCGGTTTTATCTGTTTTTTTTTAGTTTAGTGCGTGTGCTATGTGTGTGATCTGCTGTGGTTTCACTGGATGGTTCCAACGGCTTTTATGCGAGCTTAACGCTTAGTTGGAATCATTTCGTGACAACATATAGACAAATGTTGTCAGTAGTTTGTTTCTTTTTGTTTCAAAAACTAAACCTCGAGTGGCGGCTAGCTTGACGCACCCATATCCTATCCTTTATTCTTCTTGGTTGTCGTTGACATGTTATCATTTTGTCAATGTTACGATAGCTCTTATTTACTTATTGTGCGCCCAGGTTAAAAACAATACGATAATACGTCAAAAGCAATATAGTTCTACCCGGTAGAACAGAGGTCTGGTTACCAATATTTATAATATTAGTGAATGCGTTAGGGCTCGTAATGATTATCAGTAAAAATCCTGGAATACCTAAGCGTTTTTCGGGCTAAGAAATACCAATCGATCCGTCAACTCATCTCAGAGGATAGGTACTCAGTTTCAATGGCGCTCGAACTGGAGTACATACATGTTCATTTTAGTGTATTGTTGTAGCTACTGATAGCTATACTAAATTCATTCTTGTGTTCGACTGTAGATACAGTCGACTACAAAGAGGTGTATCCACTTTTTCACCTTATTGAATTGTACTCGTAATAAGGTTCAAAAGTGAATACCTATATCCATAGCTGCGTATTAACTCGTTAATCCGTTAATCGTTATTTAAAGAAGTTAACGTTCAAGCAACGGATTAACTTTTAAGATGTTACGTTAACTTCCGTTAAGTTTCCGTAAGTCCGTTAATCGTTAATCCAGTAAGTACCTACTATTTACTAAAAAATAAGACGCGGTATGCGCCGCGAAATACACTTTCAGTGTCGCTTTTAGCCCTACTGCATATTAATTGCAAATTTATGAAGGAAAATATCCACATTATGCCAGATGACCAAATTACACACTCCAATTTTATTATTCACGTCTTTTTATTTTATTATACACGTATTTTTAGTTCTTAACCTGTTAACTACAAGAACAATAACGAAAAGATAAAAAAAATAACTTTCATCACGTGTTAACGGATTAACGAGTAAAGTTAACCTGCGTTAAATCTTCCGAAATGTAACGCTGTAAGTCTGTAATTTTTAACGAAGTTAACTTTTTTACTAAGGGATTAATTAGTGATTAACCAAGGTATTTATTTGATTAACGGTGCCCAGCTATGGATATATCTCTTTGTAGTCGTCCTATCCATCAGCACTACAGTTAACTTGTAGGAGGAGAGGACAATAGAGAGATCTCTCTCCAGGCGGGTGTTGTGCCTGGAGACCGAAGTCCATATAAGTCAACCGACTGAAGAAACTACGTTAGCGCGAAGTAGCGCACTGTCAGATTTAGTTGCGCTGTCTGACGCCGGTGGCGCTGTCGAGTTGTTTGTTACTAGATGTCGCTAGGTCGCCACAAACTGACCATTTGTGACCTTGTCACCTTACATTAAGGATCACTGGGTGGTTAGTCAGCAGTGATGCTGTTTGTACTAATTATTAGATATAATAGTGTATGACACTCAAACGTTCTTGATTACACATATGACACCTAGTTTATTTTAAACCGGTCTAAAGTTCAGAAGCCTAAACGGTTTCGACCTTGACCACAGCCGTCAAATAATTGTTTCTTTAATCAACTTCAAAAATAGAGGATCATTGATTTCGTGTATTGTTGACTGATTTATGAAAATTATGACTTTATATTTTATATGACTTAACTTATTTAATTTAATTTTCTTAGCTAGGCACAATTTGTTAGAATAATTATGTGTGTGTAACCTTCCGTGGTCTCGTCTGGTGGTTCCAACGGAAGATCAGCGCTGACAAATGCCAGCATTATGCTGAGTTGGAACCATTTCGTGACTACATTTTTCTGTGCGTATTTCTCTGTTATTTGTTAATGTTTGTCACGAATAAATGTATTTCTTTCTTTCTTTCTTTCTATTTAGAAAATTATTACTTTGTTTGATAAGGTATTCTTCCAACGAGGTAGCCCCATTGTCACCCAGTCAGTACCTAGGTAGGTACCTGATCTGGGCATCAGTAAGGAATTTAGGGATCTCCTCAAATAATAGGAATATACAGCGATTTTGGTACTTTCGGTAACAAGTTAAGCATTTGTATTCATAAAGTCCTATTACCTATTTGGTGAAGTGAAACTGATAATGTCCACCGGAACATCTCAATGGTAACTAGGTAGGTATTATGCGATAATATAACCCCATTATAATAATAGTTGAACGTATGAGAAGCACATTGAAATGGTTTAAAAATATTAAAGGCATTAATAAGTCTATTTGATGTAAATCGTTAAGTAAGCAAGAGATAGTTAAAACCGGCCGTACCATTATCTTACAACATTAAACACTATAATTTATTAGTCTACCTGTTGCCATTTTTTATTGTTTTGTTTTATTAGTTAATTCTCTACTCAAAATCTCTTCACTGTACCTACTTTGCATGTATTTTTTTCATTTTATTATTTAACTTAGTTTTGTAAGTCCTCTTACGCCTGAAACACAGGAACTTCCTAGCTCAGGCATGCAAGTCTTTTGTTATTTTTAGCCGTGTTATATATTGTAAAATAAGTGATATAATAAATTAAAAAAAAAAACGAGCAGAAAACGACAAAAACTCACGTTTTTTGTATCCCCCCATATATTTTTTCTGTTTTTAGTATTTGTTGTTATAGCGGCAACAGAAATACATCATCTGTGAAAATTTCAACTGTCTAGCTATCACGGTTCATGAGACGGTGACCGACAGACAGACAGACAGACAGACGGACAGCGAGTCTTAGTAATTGGGTCACGTTTTATTATACCTTTGGGTAGATGCCTAAAAACGTATAACAATACATAGGTAGGTACCTACTTAAGTGCCTACATCAAGCATTTCACCGGGTAACCTTCAGGAGGGAAGATGACCGATTGAAAGATGTCCGGCTTCTACTTTTGATTTAGATATAGGTACCTAAACCTACTTGACATTGGCGAAATCACAGCGGAATCGGAATACCGCGGTGGACCGCTATTCATAAAAAAGAAGAAGACAAACAGGTATTCATTTTGCTCGTTCGTCTATTTCGTGCCATATAGGTACTATAACTTTGCTGTAGTATGAATAGCACAAAAAACCCCAGAGTAGCACAAAACGTTTCATGGTAGGTAATGATGCAACGAGGTGAGTTAATTCCTCTAATTTGAATGATTATCTACCTACACGGCCATTGCAAGATCGTTTCGAAAACAAAGTTGCATCGTATACTAAACCACCTGTAATTACCTATGCCTAGATTCATCAAGCACAATTTGATACGCTGGGTCTTCTATTTAGTACCATAATTCATTAAAAACTGAAGCAATCCTTGACTTTTTAACATAACAACCACATAAAACACCTTTCAAGCAGGAAACAACACTTAAACGAATGATACACTGCCACTTAGAAACCGTTAGAAAAACAAACGAATTCCAAATTTCAGCACGCGTTCTTTATCACTCGCGCGCATTTGTTTATTTACTTTTCGAACAAGGTTATCTTAATAATGAAGACGCGGCGTGCGCCTGCGACGCCGTTTGAACACAGACTAACGTAAAATTACTATACCGACTTGAACGCCATTCGAATGAATAACAATCGTTGTGGTACTGCACGGTATTGGCACACGAGTTGATTACTTACTTACGCTATAATTTATAGTTCTTACGGCATTTGAAACCCAAAGACCGTGAAAAATAAATTGTTTTGTTTTTAATTTAATATTGTCAAGATGATTTGATTATTCAGTAAGTTAAGTACCTAGGCTAAATTAATTTGCATAAAACAAAAAGAAAAGCTTTTTAATTGTTGCCGAAAAAAGAACTTAAAAGGACAATTAAATCTATTTGTGGCGTCAACAGATTAAAAACTCAACAGAATGCTGAAGTCGGTGGACCGCAGCGCTGATTTTCTGTTCGCCACAATTCATTGAGACAGCATATTTGTAAAATTTCATTAACCCAGTATATTTGACAAGTTATTCAACGGAATCAAAAGGATAAAATTACTGATAAACAAACATTATAAGATCTTAATGTCACATAACATGTAGAGAGAAATTCGAGATAAAAACAGTATTCAGAACAAACAACTTTTAAAAGCTCAGTCGGCTGTGAGAAACTTAAGTACGTTCAGACCTCAACTACCACACAAATGTCTTTTTGAATACTTTTTGCAAAACCACCTAGACATATTTTTGTGCCATAGTCTAATCAACTAAAAGGTTGTTAAACTTCGAAAATCTAATCGAAAATGTGAGGTCTGGATTTAACAATTCGAGACCATTACAATTTAATACCCACCAAAAATCACGCCACAACAACGGCGAGGTTTTGAAAATGGAATCGAAATTGTGACACATTTTGTTCAGTTGATTAACCCAAAATTAACGGTTTTTGGCTAAATACGGCTGCGTTCAGAGCCAGTTATTGAAAAATATACTCGTAACACAAAATATGTTTATTCAATAAATAGGCCGCACGGGTAGTGTTACAAAATTCTACCAGCGCTTCCCAAGAGGAGACCATTGCTGAGAAGAAACGCCGCGAGAAACTAGTGATGTAGGAACTTGTTGCAATAGCAATATACGAGTATATCTAATTTTTACCTCATCTGTAAGTATTAAGTTATCGAAATACGTTTCAAAGAACGTATCATTTCTCGCCGCATGAGTTATTTTTTTGTAGTCACAAGTCTAACCTAACCTAACCTACATAATTAACTTTAAAGATGCCCCGAAAACATCATGGTTTCAGCAGAAATAAGCGTTCGATGAAATAAATTTCGATGTAATGATACAAACGGTAAAGTCAAATTGGATAAAACGATGGGTTATCGTGACTATCTGCTTTATGTTACAATAACCCACCCCATACCTGCTGGGCTGAGATTCTACACGGTAATAACGATTGTTCCTTTGAAGTGTTTCCGTATCGTCAACCTTTTGATAGCTCTTATTTAATTGACAGTAACGGCGGCCTAGTTAAAAACAATTTCAGCCAGTTCCGCCGTGGCAGACTGTCAAATTCAGACGTAGCATCACTTTTATGGGAAACCAAGCATTTCATCGCGGTATCAAGTCGGCACGAAATTTTGCAGTTGGCTCTCCAATCAATACGTTAAGTTAACACGTCAAATGCAATATCGTTTTATCCCAGTAGAATAGAGGCCCTGAGCACAGCCCTGAGGTCGTAGCCAAGATGCGTACGCTATCTGGCGTTTATAATCCTTTTGTTTTTAAACCAATCCCAACATTGGTAGATAGATCACGTGATACGAAAAGTCAGTCTACCAGTGACGCGATAGGTTTAAAACAAAACGAATAGAAACGCTAGTTAGCGTATGTAACTTGACTACGGCCTGCCTGGCATATAAACATCATGCCATCTTACCTGGTCTTTGTCTTCTTGACTCTTCGGCCAAAGTGTGACATTCAGCACGATCTCTCCCATGTCCTGCTGTGGCTTGTTGGGGTCTCGGAGACATAGCACCAAGTCCTGGGTCCTTCCAAGCTCCAATGCTGTAAGCTCCAGGTGGCAGGAACCCATGAAGTCATCTTGGAGGCCCCAATCGTAGTCGAAGACCTGGAAGTGGTCATGATTATAGTGTCCTACTTTGGTGAGATCACTAACACGTAGCAGTCTGGATCAATTTGGTATAATTGGAAAGATTGAATGGAAAAGCCTGTGATAGATCTAAGAGATCAAATAATATAAGTTAATATATTATAGCCCGTGTGGTTGCCGGGTTAGAATAGTGCCACTCCATGTCTTCACATGAATGTCGTAAGAGGCGACTTAGGGAATAAGGGCTTGTAGTGCTATTAGGCGATGGGCTTGCAACAGTTGCAACCAGTCACTGATACACTAGTAGACATCTTGGCTTGAATGTGCAAAATGTGTTTACAGAATAATAACCAAGTATTTTTAAGTTGTGGTATTTCTGTAGCTCCGCCTACCCCACTCTGGGAATGAAGGCGTGATTTTATGTATGTATGCAATATATTATAGGGGGCTATTTTAGACCTGTCAAGATTTGATTGCAATGTTTTTATAAATTAGCTACCACAATATTATTTCAATTAATAAGTATTAACTTATTTTAATATTTAATTCAATAACACCCGCTCCAGTCAACCTATTTGATTCCTAGGCCACTTTGGTTGGACTATGTCACGGACGTTGTAAACCAAATCGTAAGGAGTTTTTAACATTTTGGTTGACGACGTCAGTTTAACACAGTCCTTAGTGGCCAAGGAATTAAATTGGTTGACTGTACCTTTTTACTGGTGGCTACTTTTTCAATAAGTTACTCTGCAAAAAGTCAATTGTTATTAGGCTATGTCATATGTCCTATAACCAAAGAGCGGAATTCCTTATAGCAAAAATCAAACTGTCAGAGGGATTGACCTAACTGTTTTATCGACTTATCGATAAATATTTGTCACTTAACGAAACAAAGTTAAAGTAATGAAATCAGGCTTTTGGATATACATACAAACAAATTAACGGTGTCCCTAATTAGCTGACCGCCACTGTATTTTAGTATAATAGTAAAGAATAAAACAGAAAATAAAAATTAAAAACAAATATTGCTAAGAGTAGGTAACTAATCTTCATTCAAAATAACAAAGTCGAAATCTAAATCTGTACTAAATATGTTTTCTTCATCTTCCCTGTAGTAAAAGAAAATAGTCATTATTTTTTCAACATTGTCACCTTTCAAATTACTCATTTTTTCATTGTAGATCCATTTATAAGATGAAAACGAGCGTTCTACCTCAGTCGAAGTAACAGGAGCATATTTGTAGTACTCGATAACGGTGTTTTGGCTGTAATCACCTTTTTCTATAAAATCAGCATATTTGCGTATCATGTCGTAGTCCGGAATTCTATCTAGTACTTTTTCAAGTTTTATTTGCACTGTCTGAGATCCACACCAATTTAGAATTACTTCTCTCCTGGTCAAGTATTAGAAGAGAGTCTAATAAGGATAAACAGGATGTTTGTAATTTGATTATTGCGTCACGTAAAATGCCATAACTTTATTTTATGTACAACAGATCAATTTCTCAAATTATTGTGCTTATGTACTCTTTTAGCTTCTCTTAATGCAGTCGACTCTTTTGAATTCAATTTTGAAATTACTTCTGTAATACATTCCAAATATTCTGCATAATATATAGCTGCATTAAGCCATGTGCCCCACCTAGTTATAATAGGTTTTGGAGGCAATGGTACGGATGGATTTACGTTGTATATTAAGGCATCAACACTTTTATATTGAGATCGTATGTGCTCGCAGACTCTATGTAATCCATGTGCCAGACATGTAACATGTAGTACATTTGGAAATGTAGCTTTTAAGATTTTACCAGCCTTTAGCATGTACGCGGCACTATCAGTGCTCAAAACAAGGACATTTCTAACATACTTCCGATTAAGTAAGATTTGCAACAAGAATTTTTCTTTAGTTCTCTTACAATCAAATTAGTGACACTTTTGCCCATCCTATTTAATGTTTCGTCGACTGTTATCCATATATATTTTCCTATCAGGTTCTTGCGTATGTCTTGAACTGTTTGTTGGTAAACTATATCTAAGTATACATTTCTCAGCAATGATTCATCCGGAAGTGATTTTGATGTACAGGAACAACATATATATATTTTTGTTTTTTTTTTTTTATAAACTGGATTGTTAATCTTTTTCCATGGAATATTGCACGAAACTAAAAATATTATTAAATCTATATAGAATGTGCCTGAACTCGTACTTTTTGAGCATTGTGACGAATGAGTTTTACTCACTAAATGACTTTCAACACAATGTTTCTTTAGCTGATGTAAATTAACGTCACATTTAGAGCATTATATTGTGGAAGAATCTTCTTTGAAACTAAGAGAAGAATCTTTCTGTATCCATTTTTTTATGGTTTTTCATTTAGGATTAACCATTTTAGTAGCACGGCACGGAAATCACTCATGAAACTCAAGTGAGATGACATATGTGACGCTGACATGATTTACTTTGATATGGAGATGCAAGTTGCTTATCAAAGAGGTCAAATGTTACAGAATAATCTTTTAAGTTGATTATGGATACCTAATGCGATATTATTCCGTAACATCGATAAGTCGATAGAACAGTTAGGTCAATCCCTCTGACAGTTTGATTTTTGCTATGAAGAATTCCGCTCTTTGCCTATAACCACTCTCTGATTTCAGAAAATACTCAATTTTAATAGAAAACACAACAATATTACTGAGATTACTGAGGGCGCGACTCGACGGACCGCGTTTGCTCGGTGGCAATTTTATTGGTTAAGGTACTTAAGGTGTATTCAATCTTGTTTCATTTGTAAGTTTGTACCGTGTAAACTAAAATAATAATAAGAGGCTTAATACTGACAGCTGACCTTATTTCAATATATTGACGCATCGACGGAGTGGCTTGGTTAATAATCGCTTTATGACTCGTCAATAAAACTAAAACATGGATTGAAATTTGCTGAACAATACTAGGAACCTACCTAGTAAAAGTATTTAGTTTTGTATACCTTGATTAAATTAGAGCAATCGATGATGTGAAATAAATTCAATTTACTTTATAAGGGTTATTCCGCATTATGTTCGCTGCATATAGGTACTCTTCTAACCATAAAAGCGATATTTTACCGCTAAAGTTATAGTAATATCTAAGAATTTATAGTATGGATAAGCAAGTAATAGTCTAAGGGCATCTTGTCTATAGAAAATATCTCTTGTTCATGAAGATGCGTACGCATCTTCATACAAAGTTGCTATTTTCTATAGACAAAATGCGCATCGGTGCTGATGGATGTGATTCCACCCGAACCGTTTACAAGACAAGCACAATTTATTCAACTAGGTTTCGCTAACCATACGAAAACCTCACAAAAACTCGTACGAAAGCATAAAACCCAAGCGCTGCGTCATCAAACCATTCCCATTTTCATTTTCAAACAAGGGTTCCATTTTCAAAATAGCACGTTCCATTTCACAGACACCCAATACCGCGTCACTGTAGTTGTGACCCACAACGCTCAAAGAGGTTGTGCGTATTTTTGGGCTGTATGTTTGGAGCGCAGCGGTCTGTGGTATCGTGTTTACGACACTCCATATTTGTTTTAACCTAATAAGGCTGGTACCAAGTTTAGGCTATCATTACAAAGTGTGTTAATGTTAATTTCTGTTATATTATTCCATGTTAGTGAATGACATCAAAAAATCGGGCAAGATTATGTCGGACCAGGCTCATCAGGCCGTTACTAGAGGCAAACACAAAAATCTATCTAAAAACCACAAGTATCAATACTTTATTCGTCTGTATCTAATGAACCAATCAAGTCTACCTACTTAGTCGTGATAGTTATTCTTTTAAACGTTAACTAGCGTTTCTATTCATTTTGTTTTAAAACTAATCGCGTCACTGGTAGATTACAGTCAGTAGGGCCTCTGCCCTAGAGAAATGGTGATTTCTGAGACATAATTGTTGTAGCAAATGCTACATAATTGCTAGCGAGAGAAGGGTGACTTTGCTTTGGCTATTGAATTTGAGATACCGCCTATTAAGGTTAAGAGCAATTCGCGGGATATCGAGTCGTAATGGATGTGACCGCGTTCATATGAAATTAAGCATACGCCTTTTTTAACGCCTATAAATATTAAATATACAGCGAGAATTATAAACTGCCGCCTTTTTTTACATTTTACAGCCTATAAAATATTTTTATAATGAATGATGGAAAGACTTACCTATGTTTTGCTTCTGTTCTTAGTCGTGATATTGTTTGTAAGTATGTAGTTATTACTAACTAATCCGCCGAAATTATTGTTGAAGACAAATATTATAATGATATTTTTATCAATAATGTTAACATTTATTTTAAAAGCTGATTTGTACTTTTAATTGATCTAATTTAAAATAAAATAATTTAATTATCCTCCAACAACAACATAAGTCCCGTAATCCCGGGACATATCCACATTAGCATAATGTTTTAGGTCATTCACCCCGTGTTGCATCCGATCACTGGTTATGATATGAGTGTTTTAGTTACACCCTGTACTATTGGAAGTAGTTCTGCAAACGGGAACCAACCCACAATGATTTGGCAATAGCATGTCAACCGTCATGATGAATACTAAGGGTTGACATTTTATTGCTAAATCATTGACGGTTGGTTCCTTTTTGCAAAACTACGTCCATTATTGGACTTACCTTAATCTGTACAGCCTGGAAGGGGTCTTCAATAGGCACGGTAAAGCACTCGTCCCACACCGGGTTAAGGTCCCTGTACACAATCTTCGACTTGTGCAGCATTCGGCCGGCGACCTTGAACTTCACGTAGGGGTCACTCGTGCCTGACAACAAGCCTGATTTGGACCCCACAAGGCGAATGTTAGAAGAGGAAGAAGCAAACCGAAATAATAAGCTAGGGAGCTATGAAATTATATAGGTTACTATCTAGTATTGCTAATTCTAAACCTAGAGGTTATTTGATGGTACAACTAGAAATTCGAGTATTAAGACGTCTTTGCAGAGGCGAGCTGACTGCGATGCATTTTTAAGTTTTTTAGGGTTCCATAGTCAATGAGGAACCCTTATAGTTTCGCCATGTCCGTCTGTCGGCAGTTGAACTCAGAGACTCTTGGTACTAACTTGGGACAAAGGTATAATTTGGCAAAGTTGTAGAATAAAATATTAAAACATACATCGAGCAAGGTATGCATAATTTAATAGCATTTAAAAATAATTATTTATATGTTATCATCAATTTTATAGATTTGGGGAACGTAAAAGATTATTGTTTAACTTAATTCATATAAATTTCTCAGAAACTCTATTGATGGTTTCTGAGAAAAAGTGAATTTGACATACAGACAGATAGACAGGCATGGCGAAACTATGAGGGGTCTATTTGACTTCAGAACCTATTTTTTTATTTTCAATACTACTCTCGACTTCAAGCTGAAATATGTCGTGTTCCAGAGTCTTGGGGGCAGTGTACTAGAGCCCTTAGTGTAAGTTGCTAATATAAAAAACGTCTTGAATGCGTTTGCGTTTTTCATATAACGTGGACACAAACGCTGCTTGCCGCGTAAACAGCTCAGTTAACTCTACCTTCATAAGCCAATATGAAACTAGTAATAAGGTTGCATTTGCTACAGGAGTTTTCTCTGAGATAGGTACTGCAATTTGTCTTAGCAGGCAGACTTAAACTCAAAGCTCAGGAGGAAATTTGACGTCAACTCTTTGTAAACAGTTCCACGCTGATAAAATATGATGATGTCTATAGTTTATTTCATTCGCTAACGCAATAATGTCTAGGTGTTTTTTTAATCATTAAAGCACTTAGTGACATTTCTAAATGGGAATCTCCCTTGTGATATTCATGAGATGATGAAAAAAAAATTGTTTATACCTTAGTCATCCCTTGAATGAAATAATGAGCAATTTTTTATGTATTATCTACAATAATACTAAGGTTAAATGATACGAGTTAAAGCAAAAGCTATAGAATTGCAAGAATATAAAAAACATGCAAATGATATTAAACATAGAATTCCAAACTGATATTTAACAATGTAGATGTTGAGTGTTCTTACTAAGCAGATACAGGGTGTTTAATTAATTTTTTTCCTTCAAAAACTAAAGTGAATTGCTATTGAAACATTTGCGTATAATAATTAAGCTTACTCTGTAAAAACATCTTCGTTTTTCGGCAGCGATATAACATACAAATTATGCTAACTGCTTAAACCTAAGACAGAAGAACCATTTTACCATTGAATTAAGGATCAAGGTTAACACCCGTCTCTTTCGCATTATAACCGTTAAAAAGAGACGAGCGACAGTGATTCGTGACCTCTGATGACCAAGCAGATATTTAACTTGTGTTTTAAAAATAACAAGCCGCCAGTGTCTATGGAGCAGAATAAATAGAGTGGGAGTAAAAAGTTGTTAGATAAACCATTCAAGTCATTGTTTTCAAAACGACAGTTAAAGTTTTAGTAAGTTAGGCCTAAAAGCATTCTGCAAAAGCAAAAAATTTACACGAATGCACGATAAACTTACGTTAATACATATCCTAGGATTAGTGCAGACGTTTACGTATGTTAAATGCATTTTTTTTATTGTTTATACCCATATGAGCTCAAGCAGCGTGCAAGTAACCTTTTCATTTGAAGATATACTTGTAATAAATAAACCTTTTTAACATTTATCGGTTGAAAAGTATTTGAAATACAAATGAATTAATATTGTTTACGAATCGTTTTCAATGTACATTGTTTTTGTCTCTGGCTACCTTTTCCTTATTTAGACAAAAGAGTAGGAGAAACAGCGATAATGAAAACGATCGGAAACGATATAAACGCAACCTCAACTACCTAATAAAACATTATTGCCATGTGTCACCCTTGTAAACACTTGTCTTTTCTGTGGTACGTAGTATTTCGTGATTGTTGTGCAGTGTAGTGGGATGCTGAATGGACACTTACCGTTTTTATCCATCGCCACTAAATTCTGCCCCCTTTTCAAGTGCACCCTGAGCTGGAAGAACGAGTATTGTCGTAGCTGCTGTTCCCTGTGACGCTGTGATTCATCTGGTTCCTAAAACACACATCATTGTCAGTATCGGGCTAGTTTGTGTTCAAGTTGTCAGCCATGATTATTTTTAGTCATAATGTGTTTAGGTCATAATTATCCCAAGTCATAATCATCAAAAGTCATTGTGTCAGTGTAACCATTGTACACGTTAATCTTAACTTTATGTACGACATTTCTTGTAATTGTTGTTTTTTTTGTGCAATAAAGTGTTTACATACATAACGTATTTTTTTAAGAAACAATTTTTTTTAGTTTTTTTATAATTCATACCTAACCTAACCTAGCCTAATCTACACGTTAGATATTTTAAAAAATCTGAAAAGGTTATGGTTTCAACGATGTAAAAATTACGACCATCAATCATTATGTAAACAAAGACATACCTAATGTAATGACCAACAAAAAATATGTGAATCAACGGGCTCCGCGTTCTAAATATCTTAAATAAAGCTTTAGAACGTATTACGATATTTTAGAGCACCTTGTATTTTTAAATATATTTAATTTTAGGAACGTAAGGTAAATTGCTTTAAATCGTTGGTCGACGTTGTCTACACTATAAAGAGGAAAGATTTGTTTCTTTGTATGTGTGTAACGAAAAAACTCAAAACTAATAGAACAATTTTAAAAAAATATTTTGTATTAGGCTACATTATCACAAAGTAACATTTGCTGTTTTATTTTTCTTCACGGACAGAGTGGCGGGCAACTGCTAGTCAATACTAATATTGTAAAAAGGTAAAGTTTGTAAGTTTGTGAGGTTGTGGGTAATCTCTGGATCTACTGAACTGATTTAGATGAAATTTATTATGTAGATAGTTTGAATCCCGAGAAAGGACATAGGGTATACTTTTTATCCTTGGTTCATTCACACTCGTAATAACAAACGTTGTCTTTCCTATGGTCAATAGTTAAAAGCTTGTGTGCATATATAAGTTATGTTTTTATATCATAGGTCTAAAGCAATCCTGACGCCGTTTATGTGGGAATGGGCTTAGCCAGAAAATGGGGCCTTAAAAACGTTAACTTCCGGCGTGTTCACAGGAAAGACGATAGCCTAAATCTGTGTATGACTCAATTAATAAGGGCGAAGCCAAACGTACTTTTTCAAGTTGGGAATCGCGTAAATTCTGCTTCTTGGGTTTCAAACACAAGTCCTGGGCCTCTATTCTACTGAGTCTAACCATACATTGCCTTTGAGATGTTATTGTGTTGTCAACGTCACAGTGGCTCCAATTTACTTGACAGTAATGGCGGCCGAAATAAAATCCATACGATAACAAAGGCAATTATCATAATAATATTAATAATAAATATCACGGGACAATGTCACACAAATTGACCTAGTCCCAAACTAAGCTCTAGGCTTGTACAATGGGTACTAGACAACGATAAACATACTTAGATAGAGAAATAAATACTTAAATACATATAAAACATCCAAGACTCAGGAACAAATACTCGTGCTCATCACACAAATATCTGCCCTTACCGGGATTTAAACCCGGGACCGCCGGCTTCGGAGGCAGGGTCACTCCCAACTTGACCAACGTGTCGTCCCCTACATACGGTATAACCCTGTTTGGTTTAAATTAACAAGGCGACGCAAAATAAGTTTGACTTTAGTTTAGTACGCTCGTTTGGTTTTAAACTCGGCTCGTTTTAAGCTATTGCATAGCTTCTATCGCGGGCCTTGAGCGCGGGGACCGAATCCAGGAATTCCGTAACGAAAAAACCTCACGCTCCCCACTCCGACGGGCAAGGAGGTGTGGCTTGAAGGCCGTGCATCGTCTAACGTCGTTTCAGTTCGGCAGTCTTCGACACGGCGTTGTGTGCGATTAGACGTATTGTACGACTTTACGAAACTCGCACGAATCGAGACGAGCTGCTCCGAAATCGGACGAATACATAAGCAGCTGTTTATGAGAATGAATGAGAATGATGAGTCCACAACAAAATATGGGACCACCATTGACGCGGTATTTTCTAGGTATTTAGAGGATATTAAGTCGCAAATTTATGTTTCTTATTTCAGTTATCATAAACCTATAGTTTCAATGATAAATATTCCTCAATAACCAACAGCTACTGTAAGATAATAAAACCCACATGTATTGTAAAATAATAAAAATATTTTAAACAATATTAACTTTTTTTATTTATTTAATAATAGAAAAAATTGTTTTCTTATCGGTCACCACGCTCAAAAAGTGTAACTTGAATTAATATCAAAGAAAAAGAAATACTGCATGAATAAAATAAATATATAAAATTATAATTGCATAAGTTGATACAAAATGCTATGCAATAGCTTTACCGCGGCAGTCCCCGAGTGCCACACGTCTTTTATTATTTCTTTATAAAAACTAGTTAAAATATTAGGTAAGTACGTCAAGATCACCTGTAGATGTGAAAGGTTTTTAGCGGCTCGCCATTAAGCACCTATTTCTTTTACATTGTTTTGGTTGCTGTTACAATTCAATTCAATTATTTATTGCCTTTTCACAATGGTACAGCTTCATAAGAAATAAGTAATAACACTATGAACCCTGAAGACTTCAGGCTGAAGTATATACATTAGGAGACAGGAGGGCATATTGTTAAAGCGAGACTTTAACAATACCTCTTTACTTATTATATTGAAAATTGACCGTGTGGTTGCCGGGTTAGAATAGTGCCACTCCATGTCTTCCCGTGGATGTCGTAAGAGGCGACTAAGGGAATGAGGGTGTCTAGTACTGTTAGGCGATGGGCTTGCAACCTGTCACTAATACATTGGTAAACATCTTAGCCTGTTTGTGCAAAGTGTGGTTACAGAATTACCGGTAACTCTTTTTGTAGTTGTTGGTTTTTCTGTATATCTGCCTACCCTGGGAATGAAGGCGTGATAGTATGTATGTAAGTATGTATAATGAAAATTATTAACCATCGTAATAACAACTAATTGTTAAAAAATTGGTAACAATTCAAGTTTGATTCAATAACAAAGTTCTCGATTAGCGCTATTTTAATAAGAATATTGGATGTTTTTATCGTTTACGGTTAAATCGTATAAGAAAACCGAATCGAAGCCATCGCAACAGTGTAAACAGGGTCTAACGAATAGAAAAGACAAAAACAAGCACATTGCCACATTTATATTAGTGTAATGAAGTAATGATGGATGGTAAGAGTAACGCGAAGTCAAATGTCGCTGTGTATTTAAGTACCTTGTTACAGTAACGTATTAAAGTGAGAGTGGTTTGAATTTGGTATATCATTAGCTGTGACAAGATACTGTAGCATACTTTTAAGTTAGACAGTACAGATAAACGCCTGATGAAGTTGTGAAGCAACGAAACAACAATAACAAAACAGCTAGGCGTCTGTGGAAAAGCACAGTAAACAGTTTTATGACAGTAAAAATATAGGGGTTAACAAAAATTCACTTTAAAGCTTAATATTTCATAAAACAACCCCGTAATATTTTTGAAAGACCTATCCAACGACACCCCACACAATAGGGTAGACGAGAAAAAAAAATACATCCCAACGTTACGATGAGAGGAGGAACCCTAAAAAAAACATTTTTTTACATTATTGTAAGTACCACTTTGTTGGCGTGACTAAAAGACAAATTACAAATTTCTAGTACTAAGAGTCTCTGCGCTAGGCTGCGGACGGAAGGACGGACATGTATGGCGAAACTATAAGGGTTCCTAGTTTGACTACGGAACCCTAAAAACCCGACTGTTTTGATTATAATACAATACAATACAAAACACTTTATTATCCACCAAATAAAAAGATTACAGAGTAATAGCACAACAGGCCCAGGTAAACAACAGGCGGTCTTATCGCTGATTAGCGATCTCTTCCTAGAAGGGATAAGGTGTCACATAAAAACATTTTACACAGTAGGTGGTGCAGACTAATTGCGAACAACAACAAATAACTTATGAATTATGTCGTCTATAGAATGTTGGTTACCTATATTTTTTTTATTCATACTCCTAATCTAACGACACTGGCTCTTCAAAATCGGTCAAGCCGTTTAGGCTACAGGAGGTCACAATGGAGGGATATAGTTACATACACACGCGTGAAAAACGTTACCCTCTTTCTGGGTAATAATTTAGTTTAGTGTCATTGGAATACCGTAGATACGGGTCGATTCACAAGAGAAGCCACGATGGATGGATTAAATAGGTAAATTAATAGTTGTTTATGCAACTGATACATAAGGTATGGAAATAAAGTAGTAAATAAAAATAGTAGCTATAATTATTTTTTGTTATAATGTTAAAACACATGGTCATGTTAATTGCAAGTCATAAAGTTTTTTTTTATAAATTTACCTTTTCAGGATTTTAATAAATCAAAACCAACCTAACCTAACCTTAGATATCTAATAAATTCTGTAAAGTTTACGGTTCCGTTGATATAAAAATTATGACTATCAATAATTATGTGAACAATGACGATATCACCAAAAAACTTATAATAATCATACAATTTCAACTAATAGCGTGAGTGCATTAGCACTTCATATCCTGACCTTGATACGTGAGTAAGCCGTCTATTATGCACGAAATTATAATTGACGAAAAAAATATCTTACCAATTGTAACAACTCGGCGGGCGGGGATCTCGCGTAGTGCGCGGGAGTACCCGAAGTGGACGGCGTAGGCTCCGCATTGTGGCGGTTCATCGATAGATCTGTCGACAAGAAATAACCTAATTTAACTAATAGGCTTTGGACTATTTTTATCAAATCAGAGATATATCGAAATAGTATATATAAATAAATATCAGGCGACAATCTCACACAAATTAACCTAGTCCCAAACTAAGCTCTAGGCTTGTACTATGGGTAACAGACAACGATAAACATACTTAAATAAAGAAATGCATACTTAAATACATAGGAAAAACATCCAAGACTCAGGGACAAATTTTCACGCTCATCACACAAATATCTGCCCCTACCGGGATTTGAACCCAGGACCGCTGGCTTCGGAGGCAGGGTCACTCCCAACTAGGCCAACGTGTCGTCTAAAACAAAGTAGATAAATGAAAGAATGATGGGTGGGCACAGTAAGTACATGATACTTTAATCTCAAAATATTGGTACAGGACTAGAAAGCGTCGGTGGTCTAGTGGATTAGAGTGACGACTCGTGATCGTAAGGTACCGAGTTCGAACCCCCGCGGTCACCAAGTACTAATAAGTGTTTCTTTAGTCAATTAACCGATGCTGCTTACGGTGAAGGAAAAAACATCGAGAGGAAACCTGCACATTCCTACAGCTGAGTGTGAAGACGAAGTGTGACTGAAAGGGGCCTATCTGTAAGATAAGGTAAGATTAAGATGACTATTAATCTTGGATTTTTTTTTAAGGATTGGAGACGGCGATTTAGCACACAGGCATATACAACGGAAAAACCATATTGCTTTTGACGTGTTTTAGTATTGTTTTTAACTCGGTCGCCATTACTGTCAAGTGAATAAGAGCTATCAAAACGTTAACAATACGATAACACATCAAAGACAATATGATTATTACCCAGTATCCGATGGTAAGTGAGATCTGTGAATCATAAATATGGATTACAATTCTAACACTAAGATGTAGCCTCTATGCTAGTAATTTTACTGGTTGTCTTATCCCCGGTTCTCTATAGTTTGACCGAATTGCATATGCAATAATTTCATTTGCCCGAATTACATATGACATAATTTTATATGCCATAACGATAATTTAAACGGCATTTTTCTGAAACCGTGCGATGGCATGTAAAAATTACCTAAAAAAATTACGAATTCAGAAAAAATGTCTTTATGGCAAATAAAATTATGGTATGTATTATTAGGAAATATGAAGGTCAGCCAGTGACAATTATGCCAAATGAAATTAGTGCAAATGATATTATGAAAAATGAATGGATACGCTTATCCCCACACATGAACACAACAATGCGAAGATGCTGCTTGGCGGTGGGTTAAAGAATTACCTAGATGGTGGTAGCGACCCAGACAGCTGAGCAAGGTCCTGCCACCGCTAAACGAAACGAAATGAGTATTGCAAAGAAAATACAGTTAGATAGACCTAGAAGTCTCACTATAAGAGTATTTTTTTGGTATGGAACCCTAGACAGAGCCCATAAGGTTATTTTTATCGTAATGAATACTGCAATACTAGAGTATTGCAGAGTAGTGTAACATCGATTTCCTATCGTCTGGGAGTTCAAATTGTCATTTCATTGGAAAAACAGTGTTACTATTGAAATTCTCGTCAACACAGTCCCGTGAAACGTGATTAAAATCTCGTTATTTTAAGATAGAAATTGAAAATCTCGCCCTGGAGGAAATGGAACGAAAGGGAATTAAGAAAACGAAAAGGCGTTGAGGTAAAATATAAATTACTTCTCGCAGAATTGTTGTTTCCTGGTATAATGGATTTAAATTTTCTTTAAGAAATATTCGGAGTGAGACTATTTTGCTAGCTTTTTTTAATGCACCAATACTCAATGCCTTACCTCTCTTCTTCAACTTCTGTCTTGTGAATATTCCAGCCAGGGCCTCTATTCAATACAGTAAAACCATATTGCTTTTGGCATGTTATCGTATTGTCAACGTTACAATAGCTCTTATTTACTTGACAGTAATGGCGGAAGAGTTAAAAACAATACCTAACATGTCAAAAGTATGTAAAATTATCCATGGTATTGTTTATGATGTCGACTTATGATGTTATGATTAACGAGAAGTACTGCATTAAATCCCCAGTAGTCGGTTTAGGGTTCCGAAAAGTATCTAAGAAACCATATTATAAAACGAGCGGTGGCACACACCTGGCAGCTAGTTAGCGCGAGATAGACATATGTTCCAGCTTCTGAAATCCACAAAGGATTTCACCCCGGTAGATAAAAGGGTTAAGTTAATCTCTTCCCTCTAGTTCATGTCTTGCTCAACTCACCCTCCTTCTTCCGGAAGAGGCGCATTCTCCGCCACTTCCTCACAGCAGTTTTAAGTTTCTTCATGAGAACACAATTTAGAAATGCACTCGCGATTCTCCGCCGCCATATTGTGCACATCTATCGTCTCTGGCGCAGGTCTATAGTCCATATTAGCTTGATATGCATTGCAGGAAGCTCTAATGTTTCCGTCTAATGGTAACCAAATTATAAAGAAGGCGGCCTACTCAACTTTCTAAGCGTTTTAATTACGACAAGGTCAAAAACGTGGAGTATAGTTGTGAATAATTAAATACAGCATGATAATATTTCAGCATATTGTTTATCACTGAACTAGACGGAATACAGTCGATAAAATAAGATGTCTACTGGGTGATTTTGGGTTAATGATCCGGAATGGCCAAAAGTGAATAAGATGGTCATACTGAACCACCTTTCCTAAGGGACCAACCACGAAATCGCCAAAAATGACCAGCTGTTCATGACCCCAAAATCACCCCGTATATTCTTATTACTTCCTATCAGCTAGAAAGACGTTAACGTCGATACTTCGAACTAACAGACACATCCAATCAACTATAACCTCAGAGTATAGAATACTAGAGTGAGGACAAGCCGACAGCGGCCGCGTCGCAGTTGCTAGCTCAATGTGCATACTCTGCCGCTAGTTCACCCTCCGTGTAACGCGTGTGCACGCGTGCTCACAGAGAATATTACCATTCTTCCAAAAATGACATGGATATGATGCGCGTGTATTGTGCAATAGAAGCGTCGGTATACAAGTGTGTGTGTGTGCTTTAGATGTGCGCGTGCTTTGTCTTGTCAAATACTTGTGCTTTGTGTGGGTTAGTCAACTTGCGACAGGCGTGCTCAATACAAATCGGCCGGCATGTCCAAACTCCTTATATTCATACATCTGTGACTATAACCAATCGTTTCACTGAATTTATACCATCGAATGCTATTTACTGCTTAAACCATATTTTTTCAGGATATCTTAAACATTAAGTACGTAGGTTGGATTAGACTTGTGAGTTGTGACTACCAAATAAATTAACTCATGCGGCGAGAAATGCCTTACGATGAAATGAAAATTGAAAGGTGTTTCGATAAAATTACAGTGGCCAATTACGTTATATTTTATTGTAATACGACGTTCAAATATAATTCAAACTATGCGTGACAGGTTAGTCGATTCACTGACTACAAAGGAGTTGTTTTAAATCAGTGTATAAAAACATAGCGGAGCCATGACAATGAGATATGAAAAAGTATTTCAAATTTCCCATTTTTTTTAAGTTATGTCAAGATTAGAATCCTAGTTAAAGAAAATTTAATCACTATGGTGAACCCAACTCGTAAAATATTCTTTTCAGATTTAAATATAAAAAATTCAAATGAAGAATAAGATGGCGACGCTCTGAGAACCTTAACTCAAGCTTAATTAGTCTTTAACTACATTAGTTTCAGACCTTTTAAATAAAAGAACAAAGTAAGAAGAACTCGGTCTTATTTAGTTAAAAGAAAAAGAAAATAAAATACGACTGAACCGTGTACAGATTTCTAATGTCTCGCAGTACACAGCTTATTGTGATAAAAAAATCCATCTAATAAAATGTGAAAAGGGGAAATTTCGATCCAGGGGCTTTTTATGAATAAGATATTTGAGATGTAACAAAACCCCTTTAGTGAAGTTATTTTAATGCGCCGTCGTTCCAGAGCGCGCAACAACAAGCTACAAATCAACTAAAACTTGGACTGAAATTGAGTTTGGCTTTTCTCTTTAAGTCTAGTTTTTGGGACCCTATCATTTCATAACCATGTTTCACAAATGATTCATTTCACAAACATATCATTTGAAAACCCGCTTTTTTCCCAATATGTATATAATTCTGGATTTATTTCAAGACTATCGTGTAGAAAGGATCATATAGGTTAAGTTAGGTTAGTTTTATAAAAATCCTGAAATATTTGTAATAATAGAAAAAAAGCGGGTTGGCAAATGATTAGGTTGCGGAACGATCCATTGTCAAAGATTTGTCGGCGAAAAGGCAGAGAACCCTAGTTTTTATTAGCGATTCATGTACTTTTTTTCATGTGATTTTGGCCTATTTATATTTAGTTGGATACCACTAGAAATAAGTTTCGGTTTGCTTTATTAATGCAAGTGCTAAATAAAAAAAAATCGACACCGTTATCATTTTAACTAGCTCTAAGAGCTGTTTTAATCTGTGTACTGCACGCACGTCGCGTTTGATGTACTAACAACGTTAAGTGAATTGGCTGTAAAGTGAATTAAATTCACACGAGCTTATGGCTGGAGGTTCCCTCGACAGCTGCATTTCACTGCGTATCCACCAGAGCCGTGCGAGGAAAAAATCCACCAATAGGAGAGCTGCGCTGAGTGAGGCTAAGAATTCTAT
Organism: Acleris holmiana; assembly: GCA_949316455.1. NCBI lineage: Eukaryota > Metazoa > Arthropoda > Insecta > Lepidoptera > Tortricidae > Acleris > Acleris holmiana. The sequence continues at coordinate 4,625,384 of OX438785.1, forward strand.
TGGTGGATTTTTCCTCGCTACCGCTCCGCTACCTCGCACAGCTCTGGTGGAAACGCAGCCTTACCTATTCTACGAGGGCTGAGCCTAATTGCTTTTGACATGTTACAGTATTATCTTCGGTATTATAGCCCTTATTTACTTGATGATAATGGCGGACGGGTTTAAATGAATTTGAAGTTTGACAGCTAAGCATGTTTTATTTGACAGAATGAAAACTTTTGGCGATCTCCCTCTGGCTGGTATTTAGTACAAATTCTAATTTTAATTAGTTTTCTTTTGCGCACGTGATTTGTGTAATTGCGTGTAACTTTAGAGCTTTTACTAAACTTACAATTTGCTACTCAATCACCATGTGTGAAGTCCTTTAATTGGTTTTGCGTTTCCTATTCTTGTTTCATATGTTTTGTAACTGTTACATGACCTACAATAAATAAATAAAAGAATTAATACGTGTGGGTAGTAGTAAGTGTAGTAGTGTGGGCAAAGTAGAGAAAGGCAAATTTATTATTTATGTATTTTAAATGCTATCGCACTGGGAATAGCATTTAAAATATATAAATACATAATAAATTTCTGGGGACATTCTTACACCAATTGATCTAGTCCCAAACTAAGCTCTACGGTATACAATGGGTACTAGGCAACGATATAAATAATTAAATAGAGAGAAATTCATAAAATAAACCCAAAAAAACTATCTCAAAAACAACAAGTATGAACTAATTTTATATTTACATAGTTAGTCTGTCTTAGATGATTTGTAGTAGGTATAAACACTTTACTTGCACTTTCATGAAAGATATTTTTTAGATTTTTGGAATTTGTAGTTTTGGCTGGGGGAGGGGTGGGGGACGACGACATGACTCACATTAGCACTCTAAAGCTTAACTTTCAGTTTACAAACAGATCCCTTAATCGTAAAATAGTTCGCACACCCCACCGCATGAGGTCGACGAGAAAAAAACACCATAGCCACATTATGTGTAAGGGAAGTACAGTCACCTTCATAAATAAGTGATGATTTCTGTACCTTGTCGCTTTTAATCGTTTGACATTTCAAAAACGACGTTTATGTGACAAGGTTTATAAATGATAACTTGCTACACCCTAGTAGGGTCCATGTCTTGTACTGGCTTGTATGGAAATTAACATCTTGTAAATACCATGGTTGCAAGGAATAAATGAATATGAAATGAAATGAAATATATATGCCGGTGACTGTGCCCCAATTTTTTTTATATATTTTTTATTTTACCACTTTGTCGGCGTGACCTGTATGTATATTCATCTCTAATAATAGTTTTATAGTACTAAGACTCTCTGAGCTAAGCTCTGGACGGACGAAAGGACAGACGGACGGACATGACAAAACTATAAGGATTCCTAGTTAGACTACGGAAGCCTAAAAATTGACTATTGTTGAAGCTAGGACCACATAAAGATAAAGAGACATTTATTCGCAACAAAACAAAATTACATGAAATAGATACAAAAAGAACAAGACATAAATAGTTGCGAAACGTAGTTAGTAGGTATTATAATTGAAGCAACAACGTTATAAATCTGCCACATATCGGAGATGAAACCAATGGAAGGAAGAGATTGCGTCAGAATTGTAATGAAATACCTTATACGGTTTCACTATTTCCAACAACGTGGTTACGAGTACCTACTATTAAATATAATGTACTGTCACCAGCATTTGATTTAAATGAAATTTGGCATGGAGATGGTTTGAGTCCCGGGGAAAGGACATAGAGTAATTTTATCCCGAAACATTCGACTGTTCTTGAGGGAATAGCGATAAACGACTTCTACGAGGACGGAGTCTCGAGAACTAGTATTATGATATTTATTAGCAGTGACCGGATTTCCCGGGACAACACAGGGTGACCCCTAAACATCATGGGAATTCAGTACATTTTAGCCCCGTACTAATTTAGCGTCCAGGGGGCTTGTTATGGCCGTGTTTATCCCGTGGCTAAACGTTAATAAAACATCCGCCACTTTCTACCAAGTACGAGAGCGTCGAGTGCGAGAGCGACGGATGCTCTACCGTAGTAAACTCGGCCATGATACGGGCCCACAACAAATTTTATCGCAAACAATCGATATTGCAATGTCGCCAACGAACATTATCTGCTTGAAAAGTTAAAACATTCGGACAAAGCATCCGGGAATACACGATAATGCAATTTTATCGTCGAGGTTATATAACTTTAAAAGCGAATTTGGATTAGAGTTTAAAACGAAGTTGAAATGGCGGGTATATTATCGTTGGCGGTTGTGAAATAGGTTATAAAAAATATTAAAGTATTGTAAGATTATGTTTGTGTCGGGAATACAGGGTGTTTGTTTACGCTTTGTTAACCACAAATATAAAAAAGCGGGATACACATGTAGATGAATCTTGTAACCAACTTGCTTTACGAATCAACGGATGAATTATTAACCGGCGAGTTTGAGTTGTCCCATTAAAGCGTACATACAACATTTTAAGGTGTGTATTCTCAATTAGGTAGTTTTAATTCAAGACATCGTCTGAGGTTCGTTGTTATACAACTTTTTATTTTCGCGCCATCTCGTGTCGCCTCGCTTCACCGTTGGAAAAACACCTACCTACGCTACTGGTGATATCTTTTTAAATAACTAGCCCGTGAGCTCAAACATACATCGGTCGATCAGGATATATAAAAAAATATATCAGAGGACTCAGGGGACTATCTCACACAAATTGACCGTCCCAAACTAAGCTCTAGGCTTGTAATATGGGTACCAGACAACGATAAACATACTTAAATAGAGAAATACATACTTAAATATATATAGAAAACATCCAAGACTCAGGAACAAATATTCGCGCTCATCACACAAATATCTGGATTTGAACCCAGGACCGCTGGCTTCGGAGGCAGAGTCACTCCCAACTAGGCCAACGTGTCGTCAACATACATGACATCTTGACAGGCATCCCCTCCTCTCACTGCCACAGCCAGTATCGGAGTCCTTGGTGCCGACATTTCGAGTGATGTCCAGTTCCGCGATCATTTAGAGATAAGGCCAAGTCGGCCTCGAAGAAACTCGGTGGGCTCAACAGATCGAGACAGTATTTCACTCCAGCCCATCGCCTGCAGCTGTACAAGGCGCAGATTCGGCCACATATGGAATACTGCTCTCATCTGTGGGCTAGGGCTCCCCACATTGCATCCAGCGGAGAGCGACTCGAATTGTCGGCTGCCAGCGTACTTCTGATCAGCTACTCTTTGGCGCTGCGTAGAGATGTAGCATACCTCTGCATTCTCTATCGCTTGTATAACGGCGAGAGCTAAGAAATAAGGCATCCAAAGAAGATAAACCAAAAGTAATCTTACTTAAAAGGTACTTAAATCTCAAATAGAAATTCACGTTGGCTTTCAAAAAGTTCTTGTTTTAAAATAGCAACAATTTCCAATATTAAAGTACAGGCTCTCAGAACACGTGAGAGATATCCGAGCCAAGGGATTTTCTAGAAAACATCGTCTGAAAAGCCAGCTTAAATGTGTGAAAAGCTATAGCAGTTTATTTTGTACACCTAGATTCGCTGGCTCCTGAAACATTACAATTTTTTCAGGTCAAAGGAACGTTTACTATTTTTTGTTGTTATATATTTCTTGTTTGATCTATCTAACCGCTTTTGGAGAAAAGATACCTACTTTTACTCGTGAAGGTGAGGTACCAAATTCAAGCCTTCGTGGGTTGCCGTATTTATACTTACCTATGTTTTTTATACGACTGCCCAAAAAAGGATTGTAATGTTTTCAGGATTCATGTTAGTATAATTATTTGTGTTTCTTTATTATCAAACTAAACGATCATTATTATCACTAAAAGGAATGAAATAAAAAACAGATTATTGATAGTAATAAATCGTACCTCCCCTACACGTACCGTGTGGATGTATTTTTTTCTCGTCTACCCTATAGTGTGTAGTGTCGTTCCATAGATATTATGGGTTTGTAAAAACAGTTTTTCGATTATGTAATCCGTTTATGAAATATTAAGCTTTAAAGTGCAAATTTTTGTTAGACTCAAGTGTCCCCCCGTCCCCAAAAAAATCCTTAATGAAAGAGCATATAACGAATTTTAAAGGAAAACTATCACGACGAAGTTGACATCTTTGGTTCTTGAGATACAGGCGATTTAAGTGTTTATACCTACTAAAATCATCTAAGATAGCCAAATTACTTTAAATAGTAAATTAGTTATTACTTGGTTTTTTTTTTTTATATTTGTAGTACTTAACGGCTCCGGAACCCTACACTGAGCATGATCCGACACGCTCTCGCCTAGTTTTGTTTAAATTCACTTTTAGGCATGGCAGGTGTTTTTTATTATAATTTTTAAGTACATAGGTCTTATTAACTTGAAAATAATGGCTGCCGAGTAAACAAAACGATAATATGTCAAAGGCAAAATATTTTTAACCAGCAGAATTAGAGGCCCTGCACATTTGAACAACTGGATGCTGTTACGCAAAAATATGTCATCCCACAATTAATTAGCAAATAAAGGTCAACCCAGAATAATCACACTGGGGGTTGACACTTTATTGTCAAACCACAGACACAATACACGCAATAGCGTAACAGCGTCCTACGAGTAAGTGTACGTGTTGCAGATAGTCTACACTGGACATATATAAAAAAATGTAATTTGAATTTGACAAATGTCAGAGTAGGAAATAATTGATGGATTTTGTCATTGTGAAATAAATGGTTTCGTGAGTCGGTATATATTGCTGCAGCATATTTTATTTTATGTGTAATATTAGTGGCGACCGTGACTAAATAAAATGGACCGATTTCTTCGGGAACGGAAAGAGCTGCGGCGAGTTTTTACGCGATCGGCAAAGTAAAATAAGTGAGGACGCAAAGGCCGATGTAAAAAGCGACTACGAGTACTTGGGAGACGTGGCTGAAAGAATGCTCGCAGTAGACCGAGACATCTACAACCTCGCTTTGGACTCGGAAGAAATATTCAACGAAAGAGAATTCGAGAAGATAGTAGACGAGGCGGAGGCATATAAAAAGAGATGGATCTCGATACGGACAAGGTGCGAGCAAAAAGTTGACGAGGCCAAACATGAAGGAGACCTACAGTCTCAAACAGGATTTTAGTACTTTTACTTTACGCTGAGTTTTTAGTACTTTTGTTTTTTATTAATTACTTGTTAAGTGTTTTTTTGTCGAGTGGGGAGGGGTTGTTATGTTCCTGTATATTATTTTCTTTGTGGTTTGGAGGATGTTGCAGATAGTCTACACTGGACATATATAAAAAAATGTAATTTGAATTTGACAAATGTCAGAGTAGGAAATAATTGATGGATTTTGTCATTGTGAAATAAATGGTTTCGTGAGTCGGTATATTGCTGCAGCATATTTTATTTTATGTGTAATAGTACGTATCGAGTAACCTTCGGGGAGGGAAGATGGCCGATTGAAAGATGTCCGGTTATTGCTTTAGATTTATTCTGTTCAGTGTTTTACTCTACCCACTTGAAATTTTCAAAGGCATTGCGGAATATCGCGGTTGTCAACCGCATTAAAAAAAAAATAAGAACCTTATTTATAAAATCGGATAGATCTGTAGCGAAAGGGCTTTGTATAAGATGACGATGTTTTTTGTGTGAAACGTTTGTCGGTTATTTAACCGGTGAATGACACTAAACAAAGGTTTACAGGGGCCATTTGTTAATGAATTAAAAAGTAGATAGCGCGTCGGCATGTCCACTAATAGACGTCGCGTGCCCTCGTCCACATATGACATGACATGTCCATGTAGTGCATCAAGATAATAATAGTTACAATGTAATCATAAGAATTTAAGAATTAAAGTAACTGCAAATATATAAGGCAGATGAGAAGGCAATACAAATACAATACATTGCACAACCATGAAGTGCATGTTGATAATGTTGAAGAAGTTTTTTGAATGTCGTGTCTTTCGTGTCTAGAATCCTCAACACTCGCAGCAAAAACTAACTTTGGTCTCGTGTTGCTCATAAAAATTTTCACCTCAGCGAGAAAATATAACCTTAAGGTAAAAAAGACAACGTGAAAAGTATAAAACGACAAAACCCAGCCGCCCACGCGCCGCACCACTACCACCTTTATATTGTAAACAAAAATTAAAAAGTTACTAAATCAAGTTAGTATAAAAAAGTTAGTAAATTGATTTTTGCTCACTGTCTATAAACAGAAAAACCACTCTGTTTGAGGTGCTGAGGTGTTTTTTTTTTTACCTACATTATTTATTTCTTTTGGCTTCTCTTGCACGGTTTAAAAGCCATTGTTTCGTACTTATTACTGACTAGCTTTTGCCCGCGACTCCATCCTCCTAACAGTCGTTTATCGCTGCTCCCTCCCTTGTACAATTTTTAGGGTTAAAAACTATCCTATGTGTATCAGATTTATCCGTGAAAGCGTAACAAACAGACAGATAGAGCTACTTTCACATATATTAGTATGGGTTTATGTGGCAGTCTAGTCAAACAAATATGGCGGCAAGTTTGTTACCCAACTGTCTACCTAATGAACGTGATATTAGACAGTTCATTTTGTGTTCATTTTCTTATTTCATTTTGCATCTTTCACTGAAAGTGACACGTCCGAACGCAAAGTGCCTAATGAATTAATTAGTAAATTGATCAACCGATGTTAGATGTTTTCATTCGGCATCATTCATTCCCACTCCGAATGAATGAAAAATGAACAGTCTGAACACAAAGAGAACGTTCACTCGAATTCGGCCATTATGTCTGGAACCAAGACGCACGTGTCCATTCGACTCCATTTTGAAGAAAACTACGGATGAATGTTCTTTTTACGTCATTCCAGCTAAGCCGTGTGAACAATGAATAAAAAAAAGTAAAGCGTTCACTCAATAGAACATTCACTCGAGTGAACCGTCTGATATCCCCTTAACGTATGGTTAGCCTAGACAAAGAAAACAAACCATCGAGCATCGCATGTCGTGACGGCCGCCCCTGTTAGCAACATTACATTGCAGCACTGGTCAAATATTAACCAGGTTGGCTAGTATAGCTGAAATTATCGAGAAACGACTTCTACGCGTACTGAGTCGCGGGCAAATGCTAATGTTTTATAAATAAATAGAAAAGAAATAAATATGAAACCATTAATCCCACACCATTATAACTATATAGAGAAATATATACTTAAATAAATACATAGAAATATTCGTGCTCACCACACAAATAGCTGCCCTTACCGGAATTTGAACTCAGGAACGCTAGTTCGAAGACAGGCCTCTAGGCCTAGGCCAGCGTGTTCTCAAATATAGAGAATTCAACCCAAGCTTAGCTTTAGGCTTGAACCGTGGGTAGGTACTAAATACGATAAACATAATTATATAGAGACATACAAACTTAAATACATAGAAAACATCCAAGACTCAGGAACAGTCGCGCTCATCACACAAATATTTACCCGCACCTGTGAGCCTGACTTGCAGCAACGGGACAAAATGTTGACGGGCTAGGGACTGTAATCCATCTATTCCATGTAGACAAGTGCAGAAGCCTTTGAAAATAGTTAAAAGTGATCATTTTTTTTGTAGGAAATGGAATTGCGAGCTAAAGTTAATTCCATACATTTGTCAATCGAAGCAATCGCTTGCAATGTCGTTCAGCCCTAGTTAAAATGCATAACGAACATGCGCGACGAAAACAAAACCAGCGATTCTCGACCTGACCACCAATCTCACAGTTGTAAGTTATAATGGTATCATTTGGTCACGGACAAAGGTATATAGGGCGGGGGTGGTCGTTCCCAAAGGTCAGTTGCCTATCCACAAATTCTAGTAACTTGAGCTATTTATACCTTAACCTATGATTGTGTAACCATAACGTTAACCCTTTTGAACTAGTTAAACGGTTCCATAGAGCTTACCATCTCATTAGGGTTTCGGTAGTTTTATAAAGCACTTAGAATTAGCTAGGTATTGCCCTATTGATCACCTCTCTCTTTTTTGCGCATTAGGGCATTTCTGTCTAGTTACTACATTCAATTGTTAGATAGTGCAACAAGTCGAAACACTTGCGCATACAGATTAAAACAGCTTGAAACCGTTCGATTAAGTATAAAAACCGGGCAAGAGCATGTCGGACCCTGCTCAGTGTAGGGTTCCGAAGTCTTTAAGTACTACAAACATAAAAACCGGGCAAGAGCATGTCGGACCATGCTCAGTGTAGGGTTCCAAAGTCTTTAAGTACTACAAACATAAAAACCGGGCAAGAGCATGTCGGACCATGCTCAGTGTAGGGTTCCGAAGTCTTTAAGTACTACAAACATAAAAACCGGGCAAGAGCATGTCGGACCATGCTCAGTGTAGGGTTCCAAAGTCTTTAATTACTACAAACATAAAAACCGGGCAAGAGCATGTCGGACCATGCTCAGTGTAGGGTTCCGAAATCTTTAAGTACTACAAACATAAAAACCGGGCAAGAGCATGTCGGACCATGCTCAGTGTAGGGTTCCGAAATCTTTAAGTACTACAAACATAAAAACCGGGCAAGAGCATGTCGGACCATGCTCAGTGTAGGGTTCCGAAGTCTTTAAGTACTACAAACATAAAAACCGGACAAGAGCATGTCGGACCATGCTCAGTGTAGGGCTCCGAAGTCGTTAAGTACTACAAACATAAAAATCAACATGTAATAACAAATTTTCTATTTAAAGTTTAGTAATTTGATGCCGTCTTCGATGATTTTGGTAGATATAATTAATCGCCTGTATCTCAAGAACCAATGATGTCTACTTATTCGTGATGGTTTTCCTTTTTAATTCGTTATATGCGCTTTCATTTAAGTTACATTTTTAGTATTTGTAGTTATGGTTGTAGGGGGGGGCACTTAACTCTAACAAAAATTTGCGCTTTATAGCTTAATATTTCACAAACGGATCCCTTAACCAACCCGTAATATTTATGAAAGACCTATCCAACGACACCCCACACTATAGGGTAGACGAGAAAAAAAAAACATCACAACGTTACGTGTAGGGGAGGTACACTAAACATTTTTTTCCAGATTGTATTGTACGGATAGACATGGCAAAACTATAAGCCTTACAGAATAAGGGTAACCGATGATAGTGTATTGGCATTGGATTAGCTCTAAGTTGAATTAACTGTATCGTTTGTTTTATAAAACTAACGTGACCTAACCTATAGGGTTCTACACGATGGTCCTGAAATAAATCTATAATTATTTACAGTTTTTGAAAAAAAACGCGGGTCAAATGATATGTTTGTGAAATGAATCATTTGTGAAACGTTGGTTATGAAATGATAGGATCCCCATTTGGTCACGACGAAAGTATATTTGTATTGGGCTGCTGTCGAGGTCGTTCCCAAAGGTCAGTCGGCTATCCACAAATACTAGTAACTTGAGTTATTTATACCTTAACCGCGTGGAGGTAAGTGAAGGTCAGATTGGTGTTATGGCTTTATTTGCCAATTAAAGTAACGTAATATTTTTTAAGTTATTAACGATGAAGAGGAATGCGCCCGTGTGGTTGCGGGTTAGAATAGTGCCACTCCATGTCTTTCCGTGGATGTCGTAAGAGGCGACTAAGGGAATGAGGGCGTCTAGTACTGTTAGGCGATGGGCTTGCAACCTATCACTAATACACTGGTCTTAGCCTGTTCGTGCAAAATGTGGTTACAGAATTGCCAACAACTCAAGTCTTGTTGTAGTTGTTGGTATTTCTGCAGCTCTGCCTACCCCACTCTGGGAATGAAGGCGTGATAATATGTATGTATGTATGAAGAAGAATGTGCTAGATGTTCATTTTAGAAGAGCACTTTATTTAGCTACGGAAAAGCGTGGTCGGTCACGTTCCATCGCTCATCTTTAATTCAAGAGCTTTGACACATTTCTTCAACAAACAAGGTACTATAATGAAACGGTAGTATTTTCAGAGCTATTTCTAGAGCGGATTCTAATGATTATCCCACTGTTTTAGACGTTTTATTGATGCTAATAAACATTAACTAATCATTTTATCAAATTTCAATTCATCCATTGTAACATTTTTAGAGTGAACGAGTATGTATGTAAGTATTATCTTGTCACTACTTTGAAAAAAAATCTTATCTCATATTTCGATTTTAAAGAGAAATAAGTTTAGAATCGTACATCACGAAAAAGTAGATACGAGTTTTTTCAAATTAGTGATTATCTACTCGTATTTCTTGGGTTCCTTTTATTTTATCGAAACACCTTTCAACGAACGTATCACTACGCAGAATTTTAATTTAATTGAAAGGCAATCTCAGAAGTCTTTTTTTTTCCTGGAGAAATCCGTTATGGATCGCTCTCAGCCCGGGAGAAGCTGTGTACGGCTCATACAGACTCCTCACCCTCCTCAAACTCCTAGGATGTTCCACCGTTCTCTAACCTAACCTAAGCTACGTAAGTGATGTTTAAAATATCCTGAAAATTTCAAAGTCTATGCCGCAGAAAAAAAATACCGATGAAAATTAAATGATACAACCGATGAAGTGACATTCGATAAAATGATGGGATTTTTTCCTGGAAATGGTATCTGAATATTTTTGCAACAATCGCATCTAATACCGTACTTCTTTGGCAGGCTCTGCACCCTGAACGGCTTGAAGGATTTAAACTTATGACATCGTTAGTTAAATTAATATGTTAATATAATTTTATAGAAATCTAAATTTATGATCTCATCAAAAACAGCTGTTTTGTCTTAGATTAACATTTTACATTTAAAACACAACATTCAGTTTGGTTCGTATATTAGCCAGAAATCCAGATAACTACTAGGATAGCAGAATACCATGACGATAAAACACAGTTGTGTCCTTCGCCAGATTGGCAACGTTTCAACGCTGCCCCCGAAAAAGGACATTGAGAAAACGATTCTGAGAACTCCGGTTTTCATATTACCCTGGTGCTTTTGGAACTTATTTAATGGTTTAACCTATCAAAACATTTTCTTAAAACCGGACATGGCGTGGAGAGAGTACTTATTGGTATTATTTTTATTTACAGTAGCTTTAGAGTTTTTTGGGAAGGGGGTTAAGCGTAAATTTTCACCTATTTTCTTAAATAACTTTAAATCGATTTACCTTACAACTATAGAGAAAAATATACGGGATTCTCCAACAAACCCTAGTAGTGAAATTGGTACTTAATATAGGAATATGATAATTAAATTCTGCAAAAGATTGAAATTAATGTGTCGACTAGAATTAGGTTAAATGCGATTTCCTATTTTTCGTGTACAGTCGACTTCAAAGAGATTTATCCACTTGTTTACAGTAATGCCTCGAAATAAAGTCCAAAACTAGATACATCTCCTTGTAAACTTTTAATTATTAAACTTTAGTTGACTTTACAAAAGTATAATTTTTAGCAAAACATGAATGAATGAAAAATGAATTTTACCCAAAAGCTGTTAAACAAAGCTTTTATTTGAACACAGACTAATGGACAAATCTGGTTGAATGTAATTAAGACCGACAGTTTAAATTCAGTCTACTTGGTTCTACTCGTAGTCCATTTGTTTGTGTTATGTTTTCCGCTTCCGTGGAATAGACATCGCTTTAGGAATGAATTTCAAATGCCAAGGCGAAGCGTATCTACGAAATGTTCCAGAATCTGTCGTTAAACTCAAGAGATAAGAAAGCCTCTTTTATTGCGAAGAATATAGTTTTAACTTCCCAATATGTTAACTGGTTTAGGAGTTTGGTTTTAAATGTACTGATAAAGAACGCTACGATGCGGTATATCTTTGGCTTCCTTTGCTGAAAATAACTATAATTTGTGATTCTACTGAAGTATTTATCAGTATCATAAAAAAACTAAACTAATTAACACAGGAAAGTTAATCTATATAATTCTGGAGCGGTATATTATCCCTTAATATTAACGTCAAGTTCTGGGCCTTCCTGGGCCTCTATTCAGTTGCGTTAAAACGATATCGTGTTTGACACGTTTAAGAATCGTTTATGTCACAGTTGCCATTATTGTAAATGACATAAGAGTTATCAAAACGTTGACAATACGGAAACAGGTCAAAAACGATATCGTTGTAACGCAGTTGAATAGAGGCCCAGTATATGTATTTCAAGTTGTCTCTTAAAGAAGAAAAGAAGGAGTACATCTCGGCGTATTAAACAAGGGGAAAAATAAACTTAACAAATCGCATCTTTAGAATTATAGTGACCTAATCCAAATATTCGGAATTTCGATTTAGGTCTCTATAGTACTAAATTAATGACTCGAAATCGAAAACTGAAAATGTTACAATTAGGTCACTATAATTCTAAAAGTGCGAAATGTACATACAAAACTTCTTACAGATGAAGCACAACCGACACCGCTGGAATTTAGAGAGAATATTACTTGGATATGCTAGGGGTGCACTAAGAAGGGGTTTTTGGAAATTCATCCCCTAAGGGGTTAAAATGGGGAGAGTATCGGGAAACTAATTCTACGCGTACGAAGCTGCGGGCGTCCTCTAGTGTCAAATAAAGAAATTACTATAAGGGGACAATCTCACACAAAACGATCTAGTCCCAAACTAAGGTTTAGGCTTGTAGGTACTATGGGTACTAGACAACGTTATTAATACTAAAAAAGAGAAATAAATAGAAAACATCCAAAACTCTAAAAGACATACTCGCGCTCAGCATACAAATAGCTTCGTAGACGGTAACTCATGATTTTATCGAATTTCACTTCATCGAATATCATTTCATAGAACGCTATTTTCTGCTGAAACCATAACGTTTTCAAGGTATCTTAAACATAAATTACGTAGGTTAAGTTAGGTTAGATGTTTAAGATACCCTGAAAACAATATAGTTTCAGCAGAAAATAGCGTTCGATGCAATGAAATTCGATGAAAGGTGTTTCGATAAAATGATACTACCAACTAGGCTTAAGTGTTGTCAAACTGTTGTATCCCATTTTAACCTTAACTAAACTTCATGACGCAGCAAGTATTAAAGCTATTGTATCCGGTAAATGTCACAGATGATCGATTATCTGTTAAGTTAAGCTCTTACCCAAAAGATAACTCCATCCACTTACGTAACAATAACCTTCTTAGAAAGAAACAAGGCTCAAATTGCTACGAAACCTTTACAAACTAAGTTAGCTGGAGACGTGAAGGAATTTCATTATTAGCGGCTTTAGGCACAGGCTGTTTGGAAACTTAGTAATTGCTTCAAGGTACAAATTTCATACCTTTCCGGATGTATTTAGGGTTTCATTCTATTATGGAGAATACTTTAATATGTTTGATAATACCTTCAAACGAGGACACTTGGGACAGTTTAGGTTACTTTTAGAAATTATGCTGAAGATACTAAGCTGTTTAGATCTAATTTTAGTTTGAAATAATGTCTTTCACTCCTGTTAACCTGTATTTAGCCAATGTCGAGTTATTTGTAGACACACATGGATTTATTAGAGAAATAAGTCCATAGATATCACACGCGAGCACACAGCTTCATTTTTGGGACGAGCTTTTGTCGCTGTCTGTCCTTTTTTTGCAAAGTCATTAACTACTTATTAAGACTGAAGTAATGAGTCCGTATTCAACATGGTGGGTCTACCTTAACTGTAGCATAGCAAACCTTCCTACTGCAATTTTTTGATACCATAATTTTGCATTGTCATCGTGTTTAAGCATGTAAAACATGTCAATAGCATGCTTTTACCGGATAAAATACAACCTCTGTAGTAGTTCTTAGTAGGTACTTGTAAGCAATAATAGTATTTATAAATAACCGGTGGCATAAGCCAGAACAGCTTTCGGATTAACAACGTCGGAAAACAGTATTTTCCATATAACTTAAAACCCTTCTTGCATTTGTGCCGCTTCGCTGTTGTTGCGTCACTTTGAATTCTTGTGAAAAGCGCGTATAACTTGCCTTACTTCTAAAGTAGTACGTCCTACTCTTACTTGCCTATACGAAAGAGAAGGAGTGAATACGCGAGAAAATGCAAGCAGTCAGTGTAAGGTATTTCGAGTTATTCGCATAAATGGAACTCAAGTTGAAGCTTGGAACTCCTTTATGGAGTTCAGAGTCAGTTTCATAATCATTTAATACCGTGGGAAATTCAGCATTTTTCACTGAAAATAAGTAATAAATGTTTAATCTGTCAGATTTCCTCCATGAAACGTGGCCTAAAAATAATATTCACGTAAAGGGGACTTGGTTTTGCCTTGGCAATGGGGTGACGACTACGGTCGACGGTGACCGCTTTCGATCAGTACAGCTGCTATCGGCTCTCTAGTATTGGTCTTGGGTTCTGGTTAAGACATGCATTGAAATGAAAAGCATAGAGGTTTTTGTTCATCCATCTTGGTACTCAGGGATGGCAACGAATTGGTAATATTTTTAATGTACAGGTCAGAAACCACTGAGATATTTATTAAGGAGCCAAACGAACTACCAAGTTATTCATCATTACCTGGGGGGTTATCATGACATAACAATGCAGTTCTGTTTACGTTTAGAGAAAAGAATAGAGCTAAATAACTGTCATAGCTCTGTCCTTTTCTCTGGGCGTAAACAGAACTGCATAGTTAGGTCATGATAACCCCCCTGATGTAAAATGATAACCACCGCTCATGCTCAATTGTAACACCGAGAGGAATCGCAGATGCATTACCTTACCGGCTCTTGTGAAAAGAGTATGCTGGTCTCTTCAGGCTTCGTAAAGCCGCGCCTGGCGTAGAATTTTTCCGTCGGCTGTTTGAATCCGTTTAACGCTCAGTGGTAGACGGCCATCCACAGACCACCTTTTGCAAGTAGGACAACAAACGAACCTACCCACAGGCAGTAACTCAAGCAGGTTGCTCGGTACCATTTATTCTAATGAGTTGCCATCTCATATTTATTGGGATAAATGTAGGTCACATTTGTGACTTCGTAACAAAATGATAATCCCTCGGCATGAATTTTGTTCACGTCCGCTATTTGCTTTATCATTTATTATATCATGTTCTACCCACGTACAGTGTCGGTGTTCAATTCATGTGGAATTATATGCATTGTGAAATAATTCTTCTGGTAGGCAAATAGGTATAGTAGCCTCTGCCCTAAATGTAATATTTGCTATTCGGCGTCGAAATTATACTAATTATATTTCACTGCGGTATTTCCGGACCGTTACGACCTTCAAACCTTCAAGAAAAGAGCGAACTCTCATTTGAAAGGCCGGCAACGCACCTGTCACTCCTCTGGTGCTCGTTTGCCTCCTTTTTCATAAAAAAGCGGCCAAGTGCGAGTCGGCCCCGCCCATGAAGGGTTCCGTAGCAGCAAGACGATTTATGACGTATTAAAAAAAACCACTTACTAAATCTCGTTCAAACCAATTTTCGGTGAAAGTTTGCATTATATTTTTTTTAGTTTTATAATTCTCTTATTTTAGAAGTTACAGGGTGGGCGACACACATTTTAACGCTTTGGAAGTGTCACTCGCGCAAACTATTCAGTTTAGGAAAAAATTGATACTCCACAGGTATGGATTTAATGAAAAAAAAATCGAGTTTCAGTTGTAAGTATGGGGAACCCCAAAGTGTATTGTTTTTTTTTTCTATTATTGCGTGAAAATCTTAATGCGGTTCACAGAATACATCTACTTACCAAGTTTTAACAGTATAGTTCTTATAGTTTCGGAAAAAAGTGGCTGTGACATACGGACGGAAAGACAGACAGACATGACGAATCCATAAGGGTTCCGTTTTTTGCCATTTGGCTACGGAACCCTAAAAAGCTTTGGTCCGCGGGGTCCTACTAGCGCTCTAAGCCTCTTCAAAGAAGTTCGAAATAATGCTAGCATCTTCTTCAAGACAATGCCACAGTGGCCATTTTTAGGGTTCCGTACCCAAAGGGTAAAAACGGGACCCTATTACTAATACTTCGCTGTCTGCCCGTCCGTCTGATTGTCACCAGGCTGTATCTCAAGAACCGCGATAGCTATAGCTAGCTTTTTTCTTTAGTTGAAATTTTCACAAGGTATGTATTTCTGTTGCCGATATACAACAAATACTAAAAACAAAATAAAATAAATATTTAATTGGGGGGGCTCTCATAAAATAATCGTGTATTTGTCGTTTTTTGCTCGATAATATAAACGGCAACAGTTACACACTTGAAATATTTACAGAATATTAAGTTGTATATTCACTTTAAGAATAAATAATTAAATTAATATTTAAGGGGGGCTCTTATACAACAAACGTGACTATTTTAACGTTTTTGGCTCGATCTTAATACAGACACCGAGGTTGTATAGATAATGGTACGGAACCCTTCGTGCGCGAGTCCGACTCGCACTTGGCCGGTTTTTTTAGATGTAGCTAATGTTTGTATCCTAGATTCTTTTAATACTTTAATAAGATAAGTTTGACTCGGTGTGGTTACCGGGTTAGAATCCAACTCCAAGTCTTCTCGTGGATGTCGTAAGAGGCGACTAAGGGAATAAGAGCTTGTAGCACTGTCAGGCGATGGGCTTGCGACCCGTCACTAATACACTGGTAAACAACTAATAGCGTATTTGTTTAAAATGTGGTTACAGAATTATTAACTTTTTAGAGTTGTTGGTATTTCTGTAGCTCTGCCTGCCCCACTCTGGGAATGAAGGCGTGGTGTTATGTATGTAGATAAGTTTGATTGGTCGCACAGAGGTTAGCAACGCCTTTACAATTTAACGAAGGCTTTGTTATCTCTTATTTACTCAACAGTAATGGCGGTTTAGTTAAACAATACGATAACATTTCAAAGGAGATATGGTTTTCCGCAGTGGAATAAGAAGCTCAACATAGCTTCCAGAAATCGAAACCGACTTGATTTACTTATCTTTCCTTCAACATTGCACTAAATTTAAAAATGTTACATTCTTAAAGAAAACCGGAGCGGTTTTATGCGGATTGAAATTAATGTTAAGCATTTCCAGAATACAGTGTTATTGTTGTTTTAGTATGTTGAGATGACTTTCGTGTTTATTTTAATACTACATATTTATAAAAGGCATTGGGTACGTTTGTAGAATTGTCTTTTTTTCATCGTCATTACCACTTTTATAAAATGTATGAATTTTACAAATGACAACACTTTTATCCAATCTAAACTATATGTGTGGCTTAAAGGTCCACGTAACCAGGCCATAAAATCCAAAAAAAAAGAAAACTATATGTTGCACTTGTAAGAAGCGAATAAGGGAATAAGGGTTTGTATAGTACTGTTAGGCACACTGGTAAACATCTCAAGCCTGTTTGTGTAAAACGTGGTTACAGAACTATAAACAAGCATTTTTAGAGTTGTTGGTATTCCTGCAGCTCTGCCTACCCCACTCCGGGAATAAAGGCGTGATGTTATGTATGTAACTATCAGGGATCGTAAGATAATCATAACTTTTATTAATGAAAACCTGTTACAATGGCAATTCCTTCTTTGAAAGCTGAGCTCTTAAACGGCTCAACCGATTTTCATGAAACCTAGATAAAAACCATCCCGATTAAATTAGTTTCCTTTTAAGAATGCGTTGCAATCGGTTTATCCGTTTGGGGGCTATACTATGCCACAGACAAATACATACATAAATACATAAAGACACACTTATAACACCCCTCTCTTTTTGTCGTTTAAAACAATCTCCTTTACTATTAAACCAGCCATATTTGTATTTATATTTGTAACCACGTTCTCGAAAACGGCTCTAACGTTTCGAGTTTCATGAAAACTGCGAAATAGGGGTTTTAGGGGCAAAAATTCGATCTGTTAAGTCGTCACCTTCGGGAAAAATCGTGTTCCCAACCAAGCTTCACAGCATCATTCGCTGGGCTAATCTGAATAATGCCTGAAAATTTCATTAAAATCGGTCAAGCCGTTTGGCAGTCCCTAGGGAACATAGATACACATGAACCATTTAATGTGACTATAGTTGTGATGGAAGCCCTTGGCCCCAATACACAGACCAATATACGGCACGCATGTAGTGAGAGTAACCTTGGGACACCGTTTTAGTTTATTACAACTTTTATTACTCCTGTTTGTCTCGGTTGTTACTTACGCGAAGCCTTAGTGAATAATTGAGGGCCTCTTTTCAACTTGGTGTAGCCAAAGGCTTGTTATTGTATTGTTGTTAGTGGTGGAAGGTAAAATGACACTTGGTGAAATTATTATTCCATCGTAGTCCATAGGGTTGGCAACGCATTTGGGGTCTTAGCATTGCAGTCTTAACCTTGCGTATGCCGAAGGGGCTCGCACACTTGTACTCATCGTATGCCTTATACTGTATCCGTACCCGTGTCTTCCGAGACTTTATGTCAATAGAGAGCGCGACTGTAACGGTTCCTTGGGTTTAGATTGGGAACGGATACGGAGCTAGGCAACTGAGGCTGTACGGATACGGGACTAGGCATACGAAGGGTTAAGATTGTAGTCTTGAAAATGCGAATGTATATGGGTCACAAATACCACTTACCATCAGGTGGCCTGTGTGATCGGTGCCTTCTATTCTCGGGGGTTTTTTTTTTCACTACAGTAAAGTGGACCTCACAAGGTTAATGGGAAATGCATATCTAATGCGGTTTCAAGTGACGTAGAAATAAATTGGATTGTCGTATAACGCGAAGCTCTCAGAGATTGCCTCGGATCACGGGGGTTATTATGACATACCTATGCAGTTCTGTTTACACTCAGAGAAAAGGACAGAGCTATAACAGTTATATGTATAGCTCTGTCCTTTCATAATAACCCCCCGGATCATAAATTGCATGGATGGCTTTCCCGAAGTGTGCCAGGACCAAATTAAATACACGTAAGTATGTAAACATTTTGCAATATAAAAAAATAACAAAGTATAAAAAAGGAAATAGAAACAAAAGGTATGTACAAAGGCGAAGTTATCCCTTTGACCCTGGGTTCCTATATTCAAAACGTATCGTTAAAATGTGACGTCTCGTTAAAAAATGACATTTGCTACGCATAAAATGTGTCAAATTTTAACGAGACGTTTTTAATATAGGAACCCAGGGTTAGGGATCTTGGGGTACAAGCCGGATTCCTCCACGTTGGCCTAGGTGTTACAGTCTCCTTTGATCCTATCCGGGAGAACGTAGCATCCGGGCTGGTGTACCCTGGGCATGGGTTGAGACTTTCCTTTTATAGGAATCTTTCAGCCCATGGCTAATATCCGGCACATGAGGGGGGCGACGAGGGGGAGTTTGAAGGGACGGAGCTCGGGTAGGGGACCCCGTATCCCGTTCCCGGAAAGCGACCCTGGTTCGCCCAGACGTGAGTCTCGGATCTGGTGACCTCTGCTTTCAGAGGACATTTTAGACCTGAGACAGGTGTAGTGTGGGTGTTTGAAGGAACGTGGACTTACCCCGGTCACTGCGACTGGGGGGAATAGCCTGCCGGAAAGCACCCTACACTCCATGCAGGCTGTGAAGGGAAGGCGAACCCAGCTTTTGCTGATCGCCTGGACTTCATGGGGAGCCACGTGGGTGAAGGGCCCACATTGCACGGCTCCTCCAGCTTGGGGAGATCGCTGTGTGCGTACGCAGTCGTCTCCTCCTTTGGCGGTGTGCTCTTCGGAGCGGGCTGGGAGGCGCCCAGCGGTCAATGCTTTGGCAGGTCCCGCGGCGTCTCCGTTAACCAGCCAGGAGGGTTACGCCGGAGTGGTTTTAAACGGTAGTTCACTTAGGTGAGAGTCCGTTATACCCCCCATTGCACGGTCATCCTTAGGCCAGGGGGGATGCGTAAATGCATTTCCAGTTCGTCATCAAAAAAAAAAAAAGGGTTAGGGATCTCGTCTCCCCTTCTCTTTAAAGGGGAAATAGTACAAGCTTTTCAGCGTAGAAATCGCTTATTTAGCTATTCGCTCGGGAATCGTTTGATTTTTGGTACCCCGTGTCCTTCCTCGAGGTTTTAACTCATTTCTTGGCCAAATTTCATCGAAGCCGGTTTAACCGTGAAAGCTTAACAAACAGAGTGACGATGACATTTATAACAATACTATGGATAGATTTTAGAAAATATTTAGTTTAACTATTAGGTACAGCAAATCCGAAACTAGAAACATTTTCTCCTAAGATTATATGACAACTTAATTTTGTTAGTACCTACGTATACTGTATACAGCGAACCTATAAACCAATGCCACAAAGTGCAAAAATAAGCTCCTTCATACAGAAAATTGTCTGTTACAAAATTCATCGTAAATTTTTCACCACCGCGTCCCCTCTATCTTCCAAGGAAATTGGCTTAGACTTGAAATATGTACTTGAGATCACTAGCGAGGAATTGTTTTTCGCTTGCTAGTTGATATCAAGCAAAATCTGTTGTAGTACATCATACAGGCCATCTGCGATCAATGATATTAGAGTATGTTACGTTCCTAGTAAATTGCGTTTGAAAATAGACAACCTGCAAGATGTTCAATTGTTTTACTAATTAATGTTGGACAGATGGGTCATACTCACTTTTAAAAACAAAAGTTGTCTCTCCTTTGGTCCTTAATTAAAAACTTGTGTGCATAAGTTATGTTTTTATATGAAAGCAGTCCTGGCGGCGTTTTTGGGGCTTAGCCAGAAAATTAGCCCTTAAAAACGTTAACTTTCGGTGTGTCCACAGGAAAGACGGTAACCTAAATCTGTGTATGACCCAGATACAGAAAACACGAGAGTAAGAGGCTATCGTTGACTCGTTTGGCGTGAACGGAGCCAGAGTGGTCAATTGGGTCTTTTATAAATCTTCAAGTTGGGCGCGGCAGTACCACCTGAGTCTGAGATCATATACATTTGAATTCACAAGACTACAATCCTAAGACTAAACTAAGATGGAATGCCTCTATGATAGTAATTTCTTAGTTTGACTTAGTTAAAAAAATACATACATAACATGACGCCTTTATTCCCAGAGTGGGGTAGGTAGAGCAACAGAAATACCAACAACTCTATAAAGACTTGTTGGTAACAGCAACACCTTCCCCTCCCTCTCTTCAATTATCGGGCTGACAACCATGTTAATGTATCTCACAAATTAAATAAGTAAAACACTGTGATTAATTAATTTCGAGTGTTTTATTGACATATATAGGAATGTGGGAACCCAGAGGAGGTAATCAGGAATAAACCGAACCTTCGGGTTTTCAGTTACCACAGTTGCAATACTATCAACCCTAACAACTGCTTCGAATCGCACAAAAGTTACCGACGTTTCATTATCATATTATGATCAATTTTAACTCAGCCGCCATTACTGTCAACTAAATAAGAGCTGTGGAACGTGGACAATACGATCCCAGCAAAAACATTTTCATGTAAAATGTTGCCAAGACGACCATATGGCTCGCACTGTCCATAAGTTATCAGATCTCATTTTGAGCCAAGCTTCTAACTGTACACGCCCTCACTCTACAAGCCCTAACTCGTGCTCTCGTGTAGAGAACTTTCCAAACAGTATAAGATGATGACTCATTATTCACTGTATGTATTTGAAGTAATTATGTTCACGCGTCGAAACATTCACTTTTTTAAGAGAGCGAATATATCTCACAAAATCGTCAGACGGGGCGACTAATGCCTGTTTCGCGACGACTCGCGCTGCTCGACATGAGCCCGCGCGTAATAGGCCCCTCGATGTACGAGCGCCTACCCGCCACTATTAAAAACGAAACATCAAACGACATAATTACCTATGTATTTGAACGCCGACTAAAGGAACTATTACTATTAAAACCGTTGTATTCCGTAAAAGAATACAACGAAAAAACTTTTTTAGGTTTTTAAATGACATTATTAGTTTATAATGAATATTATAATTATCTTTTAGACTTTTTCTCAATTTATATCTACATAGGATGCCCTAGCTTTTATAACTTTTATAAATTTTATACATTTAAATACAATTTACTCTTTTGACATTTTAACACATTTTACTCTTTTAACATTGTACAATTTTCATATTATTTTAATTGTTTAACAAAAAACATAGCCAGTTATTCAAAGTTTTACATTAAATTTACAAGTTTTCAATTATCATCATAAATAATTACTAATTATATTAGCGCAGTAACATAGAAAGTCTTATTTTTTTTTTCACAGTTTATTTTATCAAATGAATGTTATGAGTTTGTCGTTGTCGTTAACTTGGGTACCCATCTGCGGGTATAGGCCTCCTCCATCAGTTTCTATTTTGCCCGGTCGTGTGCCGTGCGGGTCCAGACGGCGCCGGCGCAGGCCTCGATGTCGTCACGGCCGTTGGCCGCGGGCGCGGCGCTGCTCGCGCTGCCACCAGAGCAGCACGCGCTCGCTCCAACGCCCATCGGCCGCGCGCGCCACGTGAACCGCCCATCGCCACTTCAGCTTGCAGGCCTCTTCGGCCGCGTCTGTCACCTTCGTACGCTTCCTAATCTCGACGTTTCGGTGTCGATCTCGAAGACGGATTCCCAGTAGGCCCCTTTCTGCAGCCCTTTGGAAATCTTGCAGCTTATATATGATGTTTCTCGTAAGTGCCCATGTTTGGCATCCGTTGAGCAGAGTTGGTAAGATTACAGAGTCCATGACTTTCTTTTTTAAAGGAATTGGGAGTTTTGATTTAAAATATGTTTCGTGGAACAGTATTTCCCCCGTGCCATTTTTATACGTCTTTTAATTGTTACTTGTTTTATTTTAATTTTGCACTATATTTTGATTTGACTATTATTTATTTTATTATTATTCTTTATAGACTCTGGCGATCTTTTTGTGAATTCATGGTATTTTAATTTTAAAAAATGACATGTAAATTTTCAAAATGAAATAAATAAATCCAATCCAATCCAATCCACTTCATAAACTCTGTACACCTTAGTCAAAATATGTCGCACTTATAGAATTATACTGACCTAATTCAAACATTTTCAGCTTTCGATTTCGAGTCATAAATTTAGTGCTATAGAGACCTAAGTCGAAATTCAAAACGCGTGGATTAGGCCGTATTGCTACGGTCACACGTAAGGTAAAATATTTATTCAGATGAAATGTTTTTTCCCCAAATAGAAATGAGTCCCACTGGTGTATGCGTGTGTCATTGATGTTATTTTATTCGTGCCGCTGTAGGAATATCTACATACATGTTGATACAAAGGGAATTTATATGTTTCTCACGTGAGTAGCTGAACCGTGCGCCGCAGTGGAATTCCTACTTTCCTTTACCTCACGTGTGAACGTGTTGGGCGAATTGAAAAGCAAGTTGAAGCAGCAATGTATGCTTAATTGGAAGCAATATTCGTAACGTAGTGAAGACGTTGAAATTATAAGACAAGTGTAATCCATCAATATTCGTCGGGTCATTAGAAGAGTGACTAGATCGAAACATTACCACATCGCAAAATGACCACATCGCTTGTAGCCAACATCTCAAAATGACTGAGTCGTAAAATGACCACATCGCTTGTAGCCAACTTCTCAAAACGTCCGAGTCGCAAAATGACCACATCGCTTGCAGCCCACATCTCAAAATGACTGAGCCGCAAAATGACCACTTTGCTTTTTTCATTTTATGCTTGTCTTAGCAAAGTGGACGCAGCCCCGCATGGCGGGGCTGCTATTCTTGGGAAATTTGCCCTTCGGGCATTTGAAGTTACCTAACGAACCTAACCTACCTAGTAACGCAAACGAAGTGGTCATTAAATGACCACTTCGTTTGCGTTACTAGGTAGGTTTCTCAAAATGTCTGAGTCGCAAAATTTTTGCGACTCAGACATTTTGAGAAGTAGGCTACAAGCGATGTGGTCATTTTGCGACTCGGACGTTTTGAGAAGTAGGCTACAAGCGATGTGGTCATTTTACGACTCAGACATTTTGAGATGTGGGCTACAAGCGATGGGGTCGTTTTGCGAGTCGGTAATTTTGCGACCGAGTCATTCTACTAGTGACCTTATTCGTCACATGTGAACATGCGTGAAAAACAAAATTGAGTTTCATTTATACGATTAGGAAAACATGAAAAATAAACATATAAAAAGCAATACAACAAGTTTCGACCCATTTATCAAATTCAAGTTCAAATTTATCTGTCAAATATGCTTTACTTATCGATTGTGAAACACGCGGTTAGTCTATTAACTTACTAGGTATATTACTATCTAAGTCGGTTAGTTAGCTAATTATTTAGATTTCGTGTCAAAGTCTTAAGTCTAAACCTACAAACTCGCTAACTTTAAAAAGCTGCAAATCCAGTCTACAATTTCGAGGAAGTTTATTACTTACTAGTTTAAACGTGTTAACGATTAGCTAAAGCAAAACCCAGTTAATACCAGATAGAACTAGCCAAGACGCAATAATATTTTTTAACGTAATGTGTTTTAAATCATAAGTATCGCAAGTCATAATGTTTTTTAGGGTTTCGTAGTCAAAATAGGAACCCTTATAGTTTCGGCATATCCGTCCGTCCGTCCGTCCGCAGAGACTCTTAGTACTAGAAAGCTGTAATTTGGCATGAATATGCATATTAGTCACGCCAATAAACGTAAAAAAATGTTTAGTGTACCTCCCCTACACGTAACGTGGGGATGTATTTTTTTTCTCGTCTACTCGTTTGATAGATCTTTCAAAAATATTAAGCTTTAAAGCGCTTTCTTAGACTCAAGTGTCCGCCCCCCCTACAGCCAAAATTACAAGACTAAAAATCTGAAAAAAAAACTTAAATGAGAATGTAATGAATTTTTGAGGAAAACTATCACAAGTTGACATCATTGGTTCTTGAGATACAGGCGATTAAAGTATTTATACCTACTAAAATCATCTAAGACGGCACCAATTGACTATAAACAGAAAATTAGCTATTAGGTACTTGTTGATTTTTATGTTTGTAGTACTTAACGGCTTCGGGACCCTACACTGAGCATGGTCTGACATGCACTTGCCCGGTTTTTTTAAATTAAATTGTTACTTTTTCATCGTTTTATAAATAAAACCTAACAACTTAACCTAACACGTTAGATAATTAAGGAATTCTGAAAAGTTTACTATTCCAGCGATGTACAATAAGTACATGACTATCGATAATTATGCTCCCGTGTGGTTGCCGGGTTAGAATAGTGCCACTCCATGTCTTCCCGTTGTTGTCGTAAGAGGCGACTATGGGAATAAGGGCTTGTAGTACTGTTAGGCGATGGGCTTGCAACCTGTCACTAATACACTGATAAACCTCTTGGCCTGTTTGTGCAAAATGTGGTTACAGAATTATCAAGAAGTCTTTTTACACTTGTTGGTATTTCTGTAGCTCTGCCTACCCCACTCTGGGATTGAAGGCGTGATGTTATGTAGGTAGGTATGTAATAATTATGTATGTACTCCTATACTAACTTCATCAGTTTGTGAGCTTCGACGCTGCCATAAGATAGATAAAACGATACACATACGTTAAACATTATAATAATCTTCTTTTTTATCGGTGGTTAAAAATAAATGAAATAAGTTACCACGGAAGTTTTTTTTTGTAGGTATCCCATACAGGCCGAGGCCGTCAGTAATTTCGTTAACGATAATAATGTTACTCGAAAGAATTATATATAGTATATCACTATCGTTATCGACCTTGAGTCTATTCTGCCAAGAATCACAATGTTTCATGAATAATAAAAGAGGCATCAGCCTTCATTTTCTGCTTGAAAATGTAACAACAACTTTTAACAAACCAGAGTTGTTATGGCGTTTGACCTAAAAAGAGGGATAATTATAATTATGTAAGCACTTTAATGTACAAAACGTAGGTGTAAAGACGAATTTATCCTTTAACCTTTTCAACGCTATGTCAAATACAAAAGATGTCACTCACACGCCAATGACAACTTAAAACCAGAGCGAATGTCAATCTTGCCTTGTAGACACTCAGGTATTTTTGTCGCTGGCAACCATGGCGAAAATATCCGTCAATGGCGTTGAAAAGGTTAAAGGCTTCCAGATACGCTTTAGGTGCTTGAGGAAAATAAGAAATGTTATACGTTTAGGGCCTTTCTGTGTCATTTGGACTGTCATCGTCTGTGGCCCTTGCGTTCTACTGCTAATTATCTAATTAATGTTCATGTTTTAATTAGAAATTTATTAGAAAATCGGACAACAACTATCATTTAAAATATTTAAAAATACATAAATAGAAAAATAAAACAAAAACGGGGTGCAAGCTCTGCGCAATCAAATAAATTATAAAAAAGAGCTATTGGCAAACTTAAACCTACTACTACTCCCCACCCTTACATGCGGTAGCCAGACGAGGAAGTACAAATTGCAACGAATACATGTATGTCAAAGAACCATTGAAATGCTATTTTTTATAAAAAACCTGTTTTAAATACAAAATTGCACTTTTTGATTGACAGCCCTGGCCTAAAACCGAATTGTGCGTCGTGGTTTTTTATGCATTTGCTAAGTTGTGTATTAAGCAGGCTACCAAACACCATAGCAATTATAAATATTTTATAACCATTAGTTTGCTATAAAAGCCATTTTCTATAACATTTGGTAACTATAATTTTAAAATGTCTAATAAATTAATTATAAAAAATCATAGTTTCTATGTGTCTGTGAAGGGTCTACCGTATTTGCTATACTCGTATATTTATTTATTTAATCTTTATTGCACAAAAGAATACACTTAGTATACAAAAGGCGAACTTAATGCCGTTATATTCAAAGGACATAATTAAATGCTCTAAATTCAGATCGTATAAATAACTTTCTATAACCATGAATTTGCTATAAAAGCCATTTTCTATAACTTTTAGAACGGTGTCTATCAATTCATCGAACACTTTTCATCGAATGTATCGTTTCATCGAATTTCATTTTAACGAACGCTATTTTCAGCTGTACCTAACCATAAGGTTTTCACGGTATCTTAAGCATCTAACCTAACCTAACCTACTTAATTAATGTTTTAGATACCCTAAAAACATTATAGTTTCAGCGGAAAATAGCGTTCGATGAAATGAAATTTGATGAAATGATACATTCGATGAAGTGATGAGACCCGTTTAGTAACTATAATTTTGAAGTGTCTAATATTCATAATACGTAACACTTCAATTTGCAATATTTTTCTAATATTAGGTAATTTTCTATAAACTTGATTGTAACCAATATTCAAAATTTAGAACAGTCATTATGTCTAACCATTTACAAACAAACGCTAATTTTCCGCACTTGAATGATCGCGGTTAAAAGTGATATGAAACCCTCATCACTACATAGTATAAAACAAAGTCGCTTTTTCTGTCCCTATATCCCTGTGTAATCTGTGTATGCTTAAATCTTTAAAACTACGCAACGGATTTTGATGCGGTTTTTTTAATAGATAGAGTGATTGAAGAGGAAGGTTTATATGTAAAATACTTTAATCCGGAGCGAAGCGAGGGCGGGTCGCTAGTATTTTTATAATTCCCTTTCTTTATTATCTGTCAAACTCAGCCAGGTGTCTTAAAGAAAAGTCGACAGAGCCCCTATTTTCTGCTCCAAAGGCTAAAATAAAACTAACAATCCTACGTATCTTATAAAGAATATTGGTAAGGCTTGTTTTCTTATAGCGGGGGCTGCGCTCTGCCCCCCACACCCTAGTGGGTGGCCTCCGACTTTCACACAAAACTATTATATTGCTTCGGTTAAGATAGTAAATAAAACTTATGCCATTCAAAGCTTATTTCTGATGATTGCTTTGGCTTGATTCGAGTGAATTAAGTATACCAATAATTAACTTGATTCACGTACCACGACCGCTCTGACAAGAGTGTTACGCCAAAGAAGAAGAAGTACACTTTATACACGTATACGTGAACAAGGGGGGGGGGGGGGCATACACACTCTTAAAAACAAAAGTTGTCTCTCTTGTGGTCAATAGTTAAGAGCTTGTGTGCACATAAGTTATGTTTTTTATATGATAGGTCTAAAGCAGTCCTGACGGTGTTTTTGCGAGAATAGGCTTAGCCAGAAAATTAGGCCTTAAAAACGTTAACTTTCGTCCACAGGAAAGATGGTAACCTAAATCAGTGTATGACCCGGTTGCATTAAGTGTATGTACTTAATGAAAACGGGTCAATAACAGATACTAATGGTATATTTAGTCCACCCAGGTGAATTACAATACAATACAATACAAATATTCTTTATTAAACACCACATACCTATACATTAACACAATGAAAAGTAAACCACAAAAAAAAACAATAGTGGTGTCTCTATGTACTCGCTTTTTACAGCAAATATGGTGATACCATCTGTAATTCTAAGAGTTTAATGAATGATATTTAGCAGTGTTTTACTTTTGCCTAATGGATTGTGTAGGTTAGCAGTTGATTGTACATATTAAGGAAGTATGTATTGTGCAATCAAAACACAAACATGTTTATTCGTTTTTATATAGTTACCTAATTGCTTCAATCACCAATATATTTATACAAATATAGAAAGTAAAATCCGCAAGTTACATGGATTTAAATTTAAAACAGTTTTAGGGTCAATTTAATGGTGTAGCCTCCTAATTGATAGCAGAACGACAGTTTGAACATAGTGTTACCTCTAAATAAAACATCGTTTGGTCATAATTTAGTCATACCTATGAGTAACTTAACGGACAAAATGTGGCCACCTTCTACCGACTATTTACTTCACAAACGTTAAATATAATTAAGTAGGTAACCTAAAGATAGGTATAAAAATAACTTTATAAAGTATGGATTTAAATTGGTTATCTATTGACTGGCATATTTTTTTTACACATAATGTTTCTTTTCGCATAAAATCGTTTGTCCTAAACGGTTTTTACAATAGAAACGGTTATATTTTATTTTTCATAAATAAGTAACTTTTTTTAACCTTACCTAATCTACACAATCCATGTTTATTAAGTTCTGCTAACCCAGCCTAAAAGTATGTTATGCGAAATGATACATTATGCGAAAATAGTTTGTGCGTTTCAAGGGATCCCATTTAAATTAGGTACTTACCCGTTATAAGTTGAACGCCTAACTTCAATCAGCAAAATGGTTCCTCTAACTCACCATAGAACTGTGTCACAGTGACGTTATATATTATCAAATCGTAGAGATTTCAAAAATATGTTACTTTGATACAGTTCTGTGATAAGTCAGGGTTAAATATCGCCGATTGTAAATTAGGCTTCGTAATCTCGTGATCTTAAATACCGATATGTTATGGCTTTGCGTGTGTGCTTATAATTAATTACAATTTTAATAGTAGGGTTCACTTTAGCGTGAAGAAGGCAAATGAGCCCACATGCTACCCGCCCAATGACAGTGACACGTGACAGGTGACAATTCGGTATATATTGCAATCTTAACACGCTGATACTGGGTTTCATATAAGCTGCGCCATGTACTGAAATTTCACCTGTCACCTGTCAATCTCAGGATGGTGAATAGTCAGACAGGTACTGGGGCTTTTTTTAACTATCAAAACCAAATTGATTGATTGATTTTTTAACTATCGCATTTCAAATTCAAATTTAAGTTCAAGCATTTATTCGTGACAAATATTAATAATAATAAAATAAAGCACATACAAAATAAAAAATATAAAACAAAACACAATTTGCCACGAAATGGACCCTACTCAGCATGTTGCTAGCTTTACAGCCAGCGCTGGTCTTCCGCAGGGCCCATTCGGTGAGAGCAGGGTGGGCAACACGAAAGATGTACAAAAACGAACTATGTATTATTTAAATAAATAAAACACTAAAATACACTCTAAGTAATAATAATAAAAATAAAAACAAAAAGGCAAACATGTTTTTAAAAAAAAAAAAAAAATGAAAAACTGGAAAAGTTGTATCCCACCAGCCACTACGTGTGTATGGGCCTTTACGGTAACAGTGAACGCAGCCCATACACAAACGTTACTACTAGCGCCAGTGGGATCACAAATAAACAACATAAAATCTCTTCCTTTATCTGTGCATAAAACAAACTAATCACTAAACATCATATAAAACAGCATGGAGTTGTACATTTAGAAAGTACATTTATTTATTATTCCATCATCACTACATAATATTACAAAACAAAGTCGCTTCCCGCTATCTATCCCTATGCATCTTGATCTTTAATACTACGCAATGGATTTTCATCCGGCTTTTTCAATAGATAGAGTGAATCAAGAGGAAGGTTTTTATGTATAATACTTTAACCCGGAGTGAAGCAAGGGCGGGTCACATGTATTTTATGATAAAAAAAAAATATCCTCGAAGTATAATAATTCCATTGCGAAACTCGTTTAATGTATAACGCGAATGAATTCACAGCCAAACATTAAAAGAAAACCATTGACTGAGTTTGACATATTTTTTATCTACACACATGTCATAAGTCCTCTATTACGCGTTTAACACCCGTAGGAAATGACCAGCATTATTACAAGCAATTTTACTATGAGAACTTTCTTGTCTGTGGTAGTAGGTAAAATCTGTACTGTAATGTTATGACAAGATAGATTTTGGTAAGGTTATGAGTTTCAATTTGGAACAGCTGCCAAAACTCAAGAGGGTCTAGTATTCATAGATATTAAAACTGTTATCGACTCGAAACGTCAATTCAGTATTTTTTTAAATATAAACCGCACGACGTTTAATCTCTAGTGACTTGAGAATAGGGACTTCATTCGTTTGTCTATGATCGCTCTCGCTCGTTTCATAAAACCACACTCGTATATAAAGGCCTCTTATTATGCATCAGTTGCATAAACTACTATCATTTATATCCTCGGGAAATACAGATTGAGTAACAAAACGAGGAAACGAGGGTGAAACGATGAAATTGTAATCTTCAGAATAAACTCAATTAGATTCTGGCTGCGCTCTCCTTTGTCCCGGGAAGGCTCTATTTGAATATTTTAAGGAGAAAAATATACTATTTTGGCGTATTACAGCCAATTGGGTACAGTAAAGGGATTTTTACCCATACGATTTAGGAGCACGAACTAGGAAAATGTGTTTAACAGGAAAACCTTTTGTTTTATCATTTATTGATTATTGAATTGAAATTATAACGTATTTATAAAACAATGATTATAATTATTAATAAAAAATATTGGACATTCTTAAAAGCTGCGATGTTTTTTTACTCGTCTATTTCATTACGTGGGATGCTATTATATAGTTTTTTTTTAAATAGTGCGGATATGGGAAGAACCTTTTTCGATTCAGGGATTCGTTTGCGAAATATTAAGATTTTAATTGGTAATTTTTGTTAGAGTCAATTGTCCCCCTTCTTTCAGTTTAACCGTTTTTTGGATAGGTATGTGAAATTGGTAGTACCTATACATATACACATGTACATAACGAAAGTAAAAGGAAATAAATCGAGACTAAGAAGACTACATTGATTCTCGAGTTACAGGCGGCTAAAATGTTTATATTTGCTTACAGAAAATTATACAAACATTTTTTTTTGTTTGTCGTTGTAGTAACAGCGACGGAACCCTACACTGAGCGTGGTTCGACATGCTGTGCCCGTTATTTTCTACTATAATTTTCTAGTACAGCGATAAATAATCTCATAATAAAAATAATTCGTCCTTGAAATTAATTATACTCCTCCGTTTTATTAATTATTACATTTAAGGTGTTTTTTCATAAGCAAAGTCACAGCTGCCTTTCAACCATTTTCATAAACAAATAGTATTAAAGTTAATAAATACTTCGGGCGCATTGTCCTCTTATTTATTTTTGTCTCTGAACACCACGAAAAAATAACCAGCTCTGTTTCAGTAGGCTCAGTTTCAAAGTAGTAACGAACAAATTACTCCAATTAAGCGATGTACCGTTACCAGTAGTTTACCAGTAACGCTACCGGTAACAATTCCTAGAAACGGTAACATAGAATAATTTTCAAAAATATTCTTATACGAGCATGCTTTCTTATTCGAGTACAAAATGTACCCTTGTAAATACAAAATAGTAAAGTAGGTTATTCTCTTATCGTATATTGCCAATGTTACTGGTAATATACCCGATGATTAAAACCAGAGTTATTTCTAATAGAATAATAAACGTATAAACAATAAAAATAAGGTGATTTGTCAAAACATTATCATTTATCTCGGTTTGACACGAATATTTCCTTATGACCTACATGTTTTTATGACCGTTTCCCGTTATAACACTAAACTAAATAAATAAAAAAGTAATAGAAATAAGTAATTGTTTGTTAAATATTTACAAATCTTAGAATTTGTACCGTTTCTACTTCACATTATATTGGGTATATTATCAAATAGCATTTTAGTGGTGATGAGTTAATATTACGGCACATCACTACTCCAACTACATCCACGCCTTGTCTCGCGAAAGCCCAAGAAAATGGGAAATTGCTCGACACTAATTAATCATAATAAAAGCGCTTATTCGCCTCAATTCGCTACATTCTGACGACAATGCAAGAACCACGCCAACTCAAACTTTATCCAAGCACTGCATCCGATTTTCAGTATACACCAAAACGGGGCTAAAATTCACTTCACGTAAGCACTACCAACATAACACCAAAACTATTCCAAATCTACGTCTATGGTAATTAAAAAAACAAGTGAGCGCGAGGCGGGAAAATGATTTAAATGTCAGGACGGTTTGAAAATAGAACGCGACCTTTTCCCGTGAAGTCGTCTGGCTGACTGCCGGCCGCTGGGTGGCCAGGGTTCAGCGGACCATTAAATAAGTGGAATTGTGTTACTCGGGGAATTATCAGTTTGCGAAAGGGGGAGTTTTACAGGTAACCAAGAAGGTTAATATGACACTAGAGATCAAATTCTACTAAAAGCATCTGTTAGAAGCTTATTATATGACACTGGAGATTGCACGCCGAACAACGTCTTGAAGCCAAGAAAAGTGACCTTGAATGACAGAACTTATGTTTTTGTCCCTTTCTTTTCATCCTAAAGAAAGGGACAAAAAACATAAGCGACGTTATTCAAGGTCACTTTTCTTCGCTTTAATGCATTGTTCGCCGTGCAATCTGCAGTGTCATATAATATTATTTACTGAAGACCTTTTGTATACAACATGATCGCAATAAATGTTTTGATTTGATTTGATTTGATAAGCTTCTAACTGATGCTTTTAGTAGAACCCCATACCTACTTCAAATTTAGACAAGATTAGACATGTATTTTTACATTTTACAGTGGGTTACACCACGTTTTTAATCAATCAATGATCAATTATGGTTTTAGTTTAAAATTGGAGGAAAACTACATGTTGGTCTGGCCACACTGTACCCCATTATTGGCCTAGCCTTTACGCTTCAGCTTGTCAATATCAGATGGTAATGCATTTCCGATTTCCTGTGATTTGACTTGTTTATGGGCTACTAGAAGTTTATTTACTCTATACTTAGGTTTTTAAAGACGCGTATAAAGAACCCCCGAGAAAAATGTGAGGTGTACTAAGTTTAACGTGGGTAAGTATCTGTCAGTGGCATCGATAAACCAATTTTAATTTAGTATTTTCAAATAGAAAGGTATTTTAACACATTGAACTCGTAGCTGGGTGAATCAACTTTTAAGGTGCTCCCCAATTTTCGACATGTCTCACTATGTCACCTTAATTTGGTAGAATGCAATTTTTTTTTTTGATGTGGTCAATATATTGAATAAATCAGACAATTAAACTTACTTTCTAGCTGATAATTTTAAAAATTCTTCTATGATTTACACAAATATATCAGGTAACGCAGGGGACGACGTTGTCCCGGGGTTTTGTATGAAAAACGTGCATTTTCCACTGCGTTACCATGTTTTTACAAAATTATAGAATTGGTTTATGATTATGAATAGTGAAATCCGAAAATCTGATTATCTAATTTTAACATGTGTAAACCATTATCAATCTCACATATTCTAGTAAGTTTTTATTAGCGTGTAGAAAAGGAGGACTTTAAAAGTTGATTCACCCAGCTAGCAGTCAATGTGTTAACTAGGGTGGTCCTTCGTTAGGTTTTATAAAAATCGGTTGGGCCATTTAAGGGATATCAGGGGGGTTACCATGACATTTAAGCAATTCAGTTTACGCTGGGAGAAAGAGGCAGAGTTATTTAACTGCTATAGCACTGTCCTTTATGCTCATCATAAACTGAATCTCTTAGCTAAGTCACCCTGGGCCCGTATCATGGTCGTCTTTATCGTGGTAGATAAAGCATGCGTCACTCTCGCACTGTGCTTGTCAGAAAGTGACGGATGTTTTATCCACGTTTTGTCACGCGATAAACACGGCCATAATAAGCCCTGGGCTGCGAGTCGACATGGTAAAACCTTACCTATTGTTTTGACACGTTTCCGTGTTGTCAACCTTTCTATAGGTCTTATTTACATGACAGTAATGGCGGCCACGTAACACGTCAAAGGCATGCTTTACTAAGTTGAATGAGACACAGCTCTGAAGCGAGGGGTCGTGAGTTATCATCAATTTAATAGTTATGTAATAATACCGACTATAGTGCCTGGCCGATAAGATGTTAATCCTGACACCTGTCATTCCAGTACAAATTCTAACCTCAAACCCAAGAAAAGGTTATAAAATAAACTGCGATGACAGGTGTCAGGATTTACTTCTTGTCGGCCAGGCACTATAGATTCCAAGTATGTTATCTAATCCTACGAGTGTCATAAGAGCAAGAGGCATGAGTTAAAGTGCATGACCTTTGTCTGGATCCAGTACCCGTCCCTAATCTAGAATTAACGGGTTCAATGTTCACGGCTTATAACTCTTTTAGGGAGGAAGGGTCTTTATTGATGGCCGGCCCGTTGGGAAGGTGAGAATGTTACATGCTGCTCGATATTTTATTTAAACCTCGTTTCTCGAGGTATAAAAATACAAATGGCGGAAATGGTACTCAATTAATTTTGGTAGTGTTTTTTAATTTGGTTTGTATTTGCTAATTTTCATTATTATTATTTTTTCCTTGTCCATATTTAGAATTTCTCTTGGTTGGCTCTCATTTTTGTGTAATACGGGGGGCTGATTCCAATGGGGCTGAAATAAATCCATTAACTGCCCGCCAAGCAACAGTGTTAGTATTGTTGTGTTCCGGTGTGGGGATAAGACAACCGGTGAAATTACTAGCGTAAAGGCATTCCACCTTAGTAGGTACTCAGGGTTGGCAACGCATTTGAGGTCTTAGGATTATAGTCTTGAGAATTCAAATGGGTATGGGTCTCAGATTCCACTTACCGTCAGGTGGCCTGAGTGCTCGTGTGCCTTCTCCTTAACATACAAAAAATCATTATTAACATAAACATATCATAATTACGCAATAGACAATCAATAGAATCTAAAAATATGTCAAAAACTTTTGAGGTATCAACAGATAAAAGTTTACTTTTATATTTAAACTAGCGACCCGCCCTCGCTTCGCTCCGGATTAAAGTATTAGACATATAAACCTTTCTCTTCAATCACTCTATCTATTAAAAAAAACCGCATCTAAATCCGTTGCGTAGTTTTAAAGATTTAAGCATACATGTCATAGGGATATAGGCACAGAAAAAGCGACTTTGTTTTATACTATGTAGTGAAGCTGATTCGTCTATGTTAAACAACTATTAAAATATTAAGTTCTTTTTATTATTATGCTATATGGTTAGAGTTGGCGCAGCCGGTACTCGTAGACGAAAACTATTTTCCCTTTGCAGCGTTCGGTGAAGTAACGCCTAAGTTTCATTGGTCGATACATCGCATCGCTGCAATAGCTCCTGGCTCAATAATGTTATAACAATTTGTCAATGGATTGCTAAAATGGATGCGGATCGCCAAAGGAAACTGACCCTTAAGTTAACGCGATAATAAAATAATGTAAAACTAAATAAGGTAACGACACACTCAACAAAGGACCAATGTTCGACACTGACTCTTATTCGAAGAAGATAAAAGTTATTCATTTGTTTTGCAACAATCAATTTATAACCTACGATCTTTGAATTAAAAGCTTCTGTCCAAGATGGTGTATGTCAGCTAAAAGTGTCGAACACTGGTGTTGTTACCAACAATTATAGAGAACAATACGATACCTCTTGTTTACATAGTATAGAAAAAAGTCGCTTTCCGCATCTGTGTGTCTTTATGTCTCTATGTCTATCTGACTGTATATAAGTTAACTCTTCCTAAACCACGCAACGATATTTTTTTTGTCACGAAATAACTATTATTAACTATATTATCTAAACATTTTTGTTTTTTAAGTATTATTTTTGTAACTTATTTTGAACTCTAAGCCTGATTCCTCTGGGATATCATCATTAAATGTTGTGTAAAAGTTATACGGACGATAAAAGTAACGGTCTGTCGCAGGGGGCCGCTATGTTACTGGAACAAATTGAGAGTTGAATGTATTACAACAATGTAGAACAAGATTTCTGGCAGAATACAAAATAATAGTAAAGTGATCGCACCAGTGTTGGACACTTTAAGCTGACAGGCACCAATAATGGACACTTTACTCTTAATTCAAAGATCATAAGGTTATAAATTGATTGTTGCCAAACAAATGAATAACCTTTATTGTCTGTAAAATAAGAGTCAAGTGTCCGTCATTGGACCTTGTCCATTACTGGTTCGA
Source organism: Acleris holmiana (assembly GCA_949316455.1). NCBI lineage: Eukaryota > Metazoa > Arthropoda > Insecta > Lepidoptera > Tortricidae > Acleris > Acleris holmiana. The sequence continues at coordinate 4,662,039 of OX438785.1, forward strand.
TCACCCTAACTATAGTGTCTTAGAGAGGATCCTATCATTTCATAACCAACGTTTCACAAAGACAACCCGCGTTTTTTTCCGAAACTGTAAATAATTCTGGATTTAGTTCAAGACCATCGTATAGAAGGTTAGGTTAGGTTAGTTTTATAAAAACCCTGAAATATTTGTAGTTCCAGAAAAAAAGCGGATTAGCAAATGAATAGGTTGCGAAACGATGCATTTGTCAAAAAATTGTCGATGAAAAGGCAGAGAGCCGTCTTAGTTACTTTTATTTTGTATTCTGCCGGACATCTTGTTCATGTCGTAAGAGGCGACTAAAGGAATGAGGGCTTCTAGTACTGTTAGGCGATAGGCTTGCAACCTGTCACTAATACACTGATAAACAACATAGCCTGTTTGTGCAAAATGTGATTACAGAATTACCAACAGCTCTTTTTGTAGTTGTTGGTATTTCTGCAGCTCTGCCTACCCCACTCGGGAATGAAGGCGTGATAATAAGTATGTATGTATCTTGTTTAATTTTAATATAACTAAAATAATTGTGATGATGGTTCAACAAAAGGTGCCAACCGAAAACCAGCGCTGCGGTCCCGTGACCACAGCATTATGCTGAGTTGGAACCTTTTTGGCGGCAAAAAAAGTGCATTCTGTATATTTTTCTCAATTTTATTTATTTTTGGTGTTAAATAAATTATATTGTATCCTATTAAATTGAATCTCATTGCCAAACATAGAAACACCGCCTATACTTGAGATACTTTCAACAACTACCACGTAAATATTTCACGTATTACTGCCCGATCAATGCTTTTGTAGCCGAATTAAGAGACCTTCACGTGGACTTGGCCTACTTATTAACCTTATAAATCTATTATTGCCCCATTAAGTTCGTTAATTTGATGTGGCGATTGGTCCGAGCAAATTTCGGCTCGAAATACGTAGTTTTAACGGGGTCGTATCATCACTATCACAAAATATTATAAAACAAAGTCACTTGCCGCTGTCTGTCCCTATGTATGCTTAAATCTTTAAAACTACGCAACGGATTTTGATGCGTTTTTTTTAATAGATAGAATGATTGAAGAGGAAGGTTTATATGTATAGTACTTTAATCCGGAGCGAAGCGAGGTCGGGTCGCTAGTAATATATAAAGCTCAAAATACCTAATGGGTCATATTACATAATGACCATAATATATAATGGTTTTATTTCTAAAACCGTATACATTCAGAATTTTTTAAAAGGCAATTACATAGAACCCATTAGGGTAGGTTAGGTTTATTTATAACAATTCTGAAAAGTTTACGGTTTCAGAAATAAAACCATTATATATTATGACCATTATGTATTTTGAACTATATTCCTTACGACAAAAAAGGTGTTTTAACTTTAAAGTGCGTATCGGTGTGTCTATGTGCTTCTCTGTGGCATCGTAGCTCTTAAACGTAATTGACTGTTTTGTAAAACTTAGTAAACGAAATAATATATTTTCTAAAATGTATGTGACGGAACGATTTCTATGAACAAAGAGCACAGGTCTGATGAAGTACGCTTAGTACAAGTTGTATTTTCTCGTTCAGTGCGTCTCTATCGTTACAGACTAGATAGAAATGGAGACCCGAGCGACAAGCAAGTCGCGGACCACTTGTGCTACCGTTCGTTTCCATAAAAGTAGTTGTCAATATCCGACCTAGATTCTACATTTCTAGAATATTCGAACTCTCAGCTTGCGGGCGTCTCCCCGTTCGTATGTTATCCGGTTCGACGCTCTTTGTAATCCCTTTTGATCACCTGCTATCAAACTAATGTTTAGTGTCGCGTCTGCTTAAGAGGCCACATATGCTGCCACGCCCAAACATTAATAAAAAGGGACGGCTTTATCTGATTCCACGGGAACATCGTGAGATAGAGATAGTTTGTCAAATTGAAACAATTTACTGTTCACTTTACAAAAAACAACATTGATTAGGATTAAGAAGTTATACGAGTATGTATGAATGTAAACTCTTAATTGCACAAACAAAAGATAACAAAGTAAAAAACGAACAGAAATACAAAAGGTATGTACAAAGGCGAACTTATCCTTTTAACGTATCTCTTCCAGTTAACCTTTGAGCGATTGAGAGAGAAATAAAACAGAGGATGGCTAAACGTTCAACAATTAAAGAGACAGAAGATAAAAATAAAAATTAGTATTCAAATACATATAAACATATACATGTAATAAATAGGATAAATACACAAATATATACTAGTATAGTAATAAATAAAATAAATAAATCAGGGGACAATCTCACAAAAAATTACCTAGTCCCAAACTCAGGTCTTAGGATTATAGTCTTGAGAATTCAAATGTCTATAGGTCTTAGATTCCACTTACCATCAGGTGGCCTGAGTGCTCGTGTGCCTTCTCCTTAACTTAAAAAAACTAAACTCTAGGCTTGTACTTTGGGTACTAGACAACGATAAACATACTTATATAGAGAAATACATACTTAAATACATAGAAAACATCCAAGACTCAGGAACAAATATTCGCGCTCATCACACAAATATTTGCCCTTACCAGGATTTGAACCTAGGACCGCTGGCTTCAGAGGCAGGGCCACTCCCAACTAGGCCAACGTGTCGTCAATTCTAATTAAGTACACTACTAAATAAATATATAATATAGAAGTACCAAAAGAGGAAAGGACCATACAGTCATACATAAGTCATAAATCAGGAACTAGAGTCAAGCCAGTAAGTACGTATAAGTATTAACTATTCAATCAAAATCATCTTTCGAGATTGTAGATTCTCGAAGGTTCAACCAAAACATGCGAAAAAGGAGTCATGTTTGAAAAATTTAACTTTCGAGGATTTGGTTTTTAATCGTGTTTTCTCGTTTAACAGTCTCAAGGAAATATGACCAAGTTTAATATAGTTAGCCAAAGAACAGACACAGCCGTTATGGTGATTGAGATCCAGATCGGGGAACAACACCGACTTTATTATACTTACGTCGTCGCTTAAGAAAATTGGGACTTGGAAGAGGAACGGATTTATTTTCCAGTTTTTTCTTTTATGATAAAGGAGAAGGCACACGAGCACACAGGCCATCTGATGTTAAGTGGAATATACCCAAAGACATTTGAAATCACAAGACTATAATCCTAAGACCTAAAATGCGTTGCTAACCCTGAGGACTAAGATGGAATGCCTCTATACTAGTAATTTCACCGGTTGTCGTATCCCCACAACAATGCGAACATTGTTGCTTGGCGGTTGGTTAATGGATAATATCCTACCACCACTAAACAGTTTCTAACAGAAAATATCGATTGTTTTTGCAGAAAGCCCTGGTTTTTCCAGCCCTTTAGTGCAAGTGAGTAACCAGTTTAATTAAATATTACTAGATCCAAGAAGTTTAACTGGTTATGTCGCATCACCACTTAAACTTCTTTTATGAATGCGTCGAATCGAACAGGCACGACAGGCGCGGCGCCACAGCTGGGCTTGGTACTAATGGATAACGCCGCCATATTGGATTCAAAGTCTCACGGCTCGGGACGAGTGCATTTATGTTAGGGTTGTACGCGATTGGATGGGAGGTGGGGGGGGTTAAAGTGGTTTACGCGCATACAACTGAGTGATGCCAACTTTTAATAAAATACTCTTGTTGTTTTAGTATTGCAGTCCTTATTATTATATATACGGTATACTTTTCAGGATTGTTATAAAATAAACCTAACCTAACTTAATGAGTTCTATGCTGACTGTATGCCAAATGATGATTATGCCAGAAAAAGTTATGCCGGATGAAGGGAACCCACTTACATTAAATCACGCCTGTTCCCCAGAGGCGTAGGCAGAGACCACTTCTTTCCACCTGCTACGATCCTGACAAATCTCTTTCGCTTCTTCCACATTCATACATCGAGTCACGCATGCACGTCGGTTTCGGGTACATACTTAAGATTCGGCCATTTTTCAGTATTTCTCCGATTTTATTCAAATATGTGCCTAGGGCGGCCCCTTCCCACCCTTCCATTCACTTTCGCAGTTTCTTTCGTCAATCGTTTTTCAATCATCCTTTCCAAATGACCGCACAATCGAAGCATGCCCTTTCCCATGTCTTTATTTTTACTATACAACAAAGTAGATATAAAGAGAGGACAATGCAGAGATCTTACTCCGGAAGGGTTAACACGCTGTATCGGGAACTTAGTGTCAAATACGTCAATCGGGAACTAGTGGCAAATGAAAAGCTTTGGAAAGCTGTGAAGTCGCATCGCAAAAGCTAGGCGACAAAGGCTAGGTGAGCGACGTCTTTTTCTTTTTTTATGTTAAGAAGAAGGCACACGAGCACTCAGGCCACCTGATGGTAAGTGGAATCTGAGACCCATAAACATTTGAATTCTCAAGACTATAATGCTAAGACCTCAAATGCGTTGCCAACCCTGAGGACTAAGATGGAATGCCTCTATGCTAGTAATTTCACCGGTTGTCTTATCCCCACACCGGAACACAACAATGCGAACACTGTTGCTTGGCGGGTGGTTAATGGATAAGATGGTGGTAGCGATCCGCACGGACCCTGCACAGGGTTCACTAAAATACCTCAGTACTCAAAAGGTCGTTTATAAAACGCTGCCGTGCCAGAGTTAGGGCTGGCGGCAAGCACTTTGAACACTTGCTTTAAATAAATGAAAGATAATTTATTACCTTTTATGGTAGTGTCGTTGTATTTAACTTTCGCGTAAACTATCTTTTAAAATATTTAAACCATTAACTTGATTTTAAACGGAAGCAAGAGTCGTTTTTTTTAATTCGATAGTCTTTGTTAGACAAATTGAATAATACTAATTTGTTATAATATAATCAATAAACTCTATTTTTTTTTTTTAGAATCTTCAGTAAACGGGCAAACTTTTAAGAAAGCAGGGCAGGGCCTCTATTCAACTGCGTTATAACGATGTCGTGTTTGACGTGTTTTAGAATCGTTTATGTCACAGTCGCCATTATTGTAAATGACATAAGAGTTATCAAAACGTTGACAATACGGTAACAGGTCATAAACGATATCGTTATAACGCAGTTGAATAGAGGCCCTGGGATTCTACACGGTAATAACGATATCGTATTTGACGTGTTTCCGTATTGTCAACGTTTTGATAACTCTTATGTCATTTACAATAACAGCGACTGTGACATACTCGTAAACGAGTCTTAAACGTGTCAAACACGATATCGTTTTAACGCCCCTGAATAGAGGTTATCATATTTTTTTTACACCTTGCGAAGTCAAACTCGCCGGAAAAATACTCAGATTCCTACTTCGACTTGTTTTTTTTTTAAACTGTTAATTATTTATAAATTTTGTTAAAAAGGTCTTAATTACCTTTCTTTCACAGTAAACCAAACTGAAAATTTCTAATAACTGGGCCCCGTCATTGTCTAATTGTAACGGTCAGAAAAAGACACGTAGTATATCTTGCGGGCGACTTAACTCACGCGCCGTCTGTGCTAGCCGTGCAGAGCCTCTATTCTACTGCGTTTAAACGATATCGTGTATGACATGTTTTTAAATCGTTAATGACTCGTCCGCCATAATTATCAATGACATAAGAAATATCAAAACGTTGACGATACGGAAATAATTCAAATACGATATCGTTGTTACCGTGTAGAATCTCGGCCCATGTAATCCTCCATAAATCATGTTTAGTAAAGGTAGCACCAAAAATAATAAATCTCAATTTGTCATAATTTAAGTAATGTGGTACCCTGGTTCACCATTTTTAATGCCACGACCACAGGGCCTCTATTCAGGTGCGTTAAAACGATATCGTGTTTGAAACCGCGGGTAGATAAGGTTACTTGGAGTTAACATTTGATATTTGCCACATTGTCATGCAAAATGTGTGAAATATATCTGTGGTTTGAATATTGGGAATGGACATTACTCGATAGTATTGTTTAGATATTCAGACGATAAGAAAAAAGCGTAGTCGGCGGCAAAAAGATGTCGCAAAAATTACATTAATGACAGGGACTTCTTTAGTAAATATTATAGAAGTACTTACATACATACACATACATGGGTCATACACACTCTTAAAAACAAAAGTTGTCTCTCCTGTGGTCAATAGTTACAAGCTTGTGTGCATATAAGTTTTTTTTATATGATAGGTATAAAGCAGTCCTGAAGGTGTTTTTGCGGGAATGAGCTTAGCCACAAAATTAGGCCTTAAAAACGTTAACTTTCGGTGTGTCCACAGGAAAGACGGTAACCTAAATCTGTGTATGACCCACATAATATCACGCATTCATTCCCAGAGCAGGATACGCAGAGCTACAGAATTGCCAACAACTCTAAAAAACTTGTTGATATTTCTGTTACCTTTTGCACAATCAGGCTCAGACCAGTGTATTAGTGACAGGTTGCAAGCCCATCGCCTAACAGTACTACAAGCCCTTACTCCCTTAGTCGCCTCTTACGACATCCACGGGAAGACATGGAGTGGCACTATTCTAACCCGGCAACCACACGGACTTTAGAAGTACACTATTGTTATAATAAATAAATAAATATCACAGGACAATGTCACATAAATGTATCTAGTCCCAAACTAAGCTCTTGGGTACTAGACAACGATAAACTCACCATCTTATATGTAATACACAGATAAAATCCAAGACTCAAGAACAAATTTAATACTCGTTCTCATCTCATCACACAAATTTCTACCCTTACCGGGGTTTAAAACCGGGACCGCTAGCTTCAAAGGCAGGGTCTCTACCAACTAGGACATCGTGAAACGTGACGTTATAGTGTTATAATAATAGAAATAATATGTAATAATAATTACCTGTGAATTCGTCGATGATTTTCAACAAATCCATGTCTTCGGTGATTGTTTGTTCGGTAACTTGGATGATGCAGATCTCGTTGAAGTGTTCAGCAGAGTTTAGTGGAAATGCATGTTTGTCCAATGAAATATAACAATACCGTATAGCGTTTCACCGTCACTTTTCAAGGTTATTTTTACGACTTTTAAAAATAAATCAGAAAACTACCTGTCAATTTTTATTGATACCTTTATTCTCACAAACGTTTAGAATTAGTAAAATTAGTGGGAAGTGTGATTCCATTTTAACTATATTTTTACTTAATGACTTAGTTTTGTTATTGACTGACAATTAATCATTCATATTCAGATTATTTATAGCATAAATTTCACAGCACATCAAATTATTATAAATAACCCTGAGCTCGTCATAATTACAAAATAAAATATAAATATATAAAACTATAATTGAATTAACAAACAATTAGATATTTGCGTTCTCGATTATTGCAAAGTCTAAACTAGGTTACCTACGGGTGAATATAAGAAAATAGACAATTAGCGCGAAGAATAATTCTAAGCGTATGAAACTACGAAATCACTGGCGCCATCTATCACTGTAGGTATTTCATATACGTTTGAAGTATAACAAATTTAATATAATTTATTTCAAAACGTGTAGGTAAACGGCTCAACGGATTCAAAAGATATTATGAATGTAGATTTGTGATCGTGAATGATTACTTGCAAAGCGTCTCGATACATCAGAGTTTGAAATTCGCAATAAGTTCTAAGTTTCTCGTGTGTATTTGTGTATCTATTCTTGGCATCATTACTCCCAAACGGACGAACCGATTTGGACACGGTTTTTTTCTAATGACAAGCTAGTTTAATCAGAATTAAATATTGATTTATAACTAGCGACCCGCCAGTGGTTTCGCCCCGCTGCAAATTTCTGACTTTTTCAACCTTCTCCTGACAATAACAAACACAATAAAAAAAGCGTGATTCCGTGACCAAGGGAAATTGGTGTTCTGACCAAGGGGATTGGTGTGATTTGGTTACAGAACTTTTTATAACTTATTTATTACTCTCCGAAAAAAAACACATAAAAAACACCGAACTAGAAACAATTGAATCTCGCTACGTGGCAGACGCGCGCTGCGAAAATTACTGAATTAGGTACATGTCTAGGCGGTAATAGATGCTAGACTGCTCGAGTTACGGCCATGGGATTCAACACTTTATATTAATCGGCGGTGATTCGTCGGCGTTTTGACGGCACATTCATGGACAGCTTTGCTTAATCTAAAAGTTCTCAATAATTAAGTCGTTAATTCATCAATTAAAAAAATAACTTCCTTAATGGTTAGCGTCCAAAATTACAAAATTCTGGTGTGAAACATAAATTTAAGAGCGTTAACATTTTTGAAAGGAAAGTTATAAGGTAATCCATTAAGTATTTGTAGACTTCCTTAGTAACAAATTAACGTGTTAAAATAAATAAATCACAAGACAATGTCACACAAATTGACCTAGTCCCAAACTAAACTCTAGGCTTGTACTGTGGGTTCTAGACAACGATAAACTTACTTTAACAGAGAAATATATACTCTCATAAGTAGGTACATAAAAATATACAAGACTCGGGAACAAATTCTCGTGCTCATTACATAAATATAATCCCTTACCGGGATTTAAACCCAGGACCCCTAGCTTCGAAGACAAGGTCACTACCAACTAGGCTAGCGTGTCGTTAATGCACCTTTGGATCTAACAAACAGTACGTAACGCGAGAGCTGAGTAAATTTGGAGTAATCAAACCGGCGCAGGCGTCAATTATACCGTCAGGTCATGGTGCAAGATCACATGACGTAATATTATGTAACGAGAAACAGTTGAGTACCCTACCAATTATCCGATAAATAAGATTCTGTTAAAATAATCTGTTAAATTTAACTTAAATTCATATTATGACGCTAGCCACACTCGTTCCGTAAAAAATGCTATGTCGAAAATGACTACACCAGCTATTTGTATCACTATCTCGAAGACTTTTGATTTTGACTACTTTGTTATAAAATGTATAAATGTGTATTAGATAAAATTATTTCTGATTTTTCGGCCCGTAAACTTCAGAAATGATAGAAGAGAGGGGGGGGGGGGGTACAAGTTTTAAATATGCAAATTTAGCCTTTTCATTATTTTAGCTTTACTTTTACTTTCATTTTTAAAAGCCTTATTTTAGACCCCATTTCAAATTAAGTACTATAAAACTTGTTTTATTTATTTCTAATGTATAAAATAGACGAAGGCAAGCGTTATACTCCTATGCCAAATATCAATTTGATAGGTTCACCATCACTAGTTGCTGAGGTAGACTGGTGTACCACACCAAAGGGTTCGGTTTTTGTTTTCACTTCTCACGCTCTAAAATGACTCATAATAGCCATGTTTAGATAGACTATAGGGATTCATTTAATCCCTAGGGACTAAAACTTAATTTTACTCCCTAGGGACTAAAACGTCATATTACTCACTAGGGACTAAAGTATTGTTCAATAATTAAATTGCCTTATAAGCAAAAGCCTTCGAAAAACATAAAGAGCCAGATATATGTTGTCATTTGGATATATGTTGCCCTTGTCGTCGGAGTGCGCAGTGGTGCCGGTGAAGAACAGGCTGGGGCCGGGCATACATCCTCTATCGCCTCAGTGTTCGTTTCGGAAATGTTGTCTATGGACTATTTGTTACATCCTAACCATAAAAACAACCTTGTTGCTGTCTTTTTGTGCATAACAGTGACGGGTTGAGAGTAAAAATCATACCGCTATTAAGTTGTGAGTTTTTAGGTGTCTATTGTTAAAACTATTATAATTTAAGTTTTTTTTATCTCGTAATTGTAGTGAAAAGAAGAGTGTTTAACTCGAAACTAAAAAGCCATAATGACACTCGAACTTCATCCACCCTCACTTTGCTTGGGTGGATAAGTATCTCGTGTCATAATGGCTTACTTTAGTCCCTCGTTGAACAATCTACTATTTTATTTATATCCTAAACCTAACAACCCATTCTAAATACTCGTCCCCTATAATTTAGGAGTCTAAACTTAACAAAACCCTCAATCTAAAGTTACGCCTTAACTAGGATTTACTGGAATTCCCTTGTCTCTTGAAGAACTAAGTTGGATTATTTTAGTCTTTAATTAATATAACTTACGTGGTTATAGCTACTTGCCCCTTTCGCGTTATTAACCCCCGAATCATAAATAATTTTTTTATTAACCATCTGTGGACAAACATGTCCAAAACATTACCTTCCTTCTCAAAACAAGGAATTATTATTGTTGTAAATAAAATACATACAGCCTTGGCCTTATTTAGGTATGGTAGGGTGAACTACCCTAAAGTTGGCTACCTACCATTTATTGGCCCTATGAACTTTATTTTAATGTAACAGAGACGATAATTCAACAATCACCAGGTGCTAGTAACTAGTATTGTAATGCCCGTAATTTGGTTTTACCCTATGCATGTGTGTATGGTTCTTTGTTCTGTCGTAGACCCTGAACGGATGGCCGTAGCATACTTTAATCGTAACTGTCATAATGAAAGCGTCAAACCACATTAAAGAAAGCTAAAATTAATGATTCTCGCTGTCATTATGACAGGGTTCCATAGTGGCTTAGCAATTAAAGTCCTTGACCGTACCTTTGTAGACTGGTAGGTACTCGTAATCAATATACACATATACGTAGACGACATTAACAAAAAGCATTCCGTCGTGTTTTAAAAATTTGTTTGCAGTTTTCCAAATTATAAAAATACATTACACTTTATACATTACACATTATACCGGTGGGAACGAGTAACCCGCCAAATTTTAACCATAGATTCTAGAGCCTATTTGGAGTATATAATGTGGTGTAACATGTAGTCCTATAATGCATAATTTCCGAGATTTTTATTTTTGTTAAACACAATTCCATAGTTCATTTAATTTAAACTTTGTCACCTATAACCTAAAGCATAATTTACTAAGAAATTAATTAAATTAATTTATGTTGTATGTCGATGATTTTGCTACTTACAACATGAATCTATCTAGTAAATAATGCTTTAAGTTAAGGTCACAGAGTTCAAATTAAATTAAGTATGGAAATGTTTTTTAAATAACAATAATTTCGGAAATTATGCTTTATTGGACTTCATGTTACCACATTATATACCTACTCCAAATCGCACTTTTAGAATTATAGTGACCTAAGTCAAACATTTTCAGCTTTCGATTTCGAGTCATAAATTTAGCCCTAAATCGAAATTCTAAATATTTGGATTAGGTCACTATAATTCTAAAGATGCGAAATAGGCTCTAGAATCGATGGTTAAAATTTGGCGGGTTACTCGTTCCCACGCTGTATTATCCTGTACTGGCCGCGGCCAAAAAAGATTTATATGAATGTCCAGGGCCATTGGGAAGAACCCCTCTTCCGAATGACCCCGGGGTTTACGAGGCCGTAAACTGAATTAGTGATATTTGAGCAGGGCAATGTTTACCCGCCCCCCAGAGACAGGTTACAGGAATTAAAGAATAGGGAACATGCATAAACTTTTCCGTTACGCTTTCTGGAAAGTGCTATGAAAGAGGAGAATAACTGTATACGCGAAATAAAGTTTTGATTCTATATAAAATCTAATTAAACGAGTCAAAACTTAGTGTATTGAGTTGTATATGTTTTTTTTTACATTTTCTCCTAAATCATATCAATGAAACTGTAGTCTGATTTTGAATGTCATAAGTTCCAGTTCAAGTTTTTTATCTATAAAATGTCTTAAACACATCGTCACCCCCGCAGAATAAACCCATAAAGTGCTATTATAGGTTTTTCAATGTTCATGCATTTTTGGAATGTACAAGTTCAAATACATATACTCATTTTTTTTTAGATTTTTATATGGATTATTAACGAAGATACGGATTTATAAGGAATTATTCTATGAAATAAAAGTATTTACAAAAAAAACGATAATATAATCTTACAAAACGAAATTTTAGTTATTTTTTTGTAACATATTGTTATGATGTTATTCAAATTCATTAGAACGGGACGTTTGTCAGCAAACGCCTTTATAGGTTTGTTCGTGTGCAAGCTTATAAGAAAATATTTTGGATTCTCCGGTTACATTAAACTTGCGTTTCCTATCTAACGATAAAACCTTTTAAAGTTTTATTCATGTGCATGGTTATAAGACAAAAAATAATTTTATACCATTACACAAAACATTCTGTTAAAAACTCACTGTAAGAGGTAATAATAATTATAATGTCAGATAAATGTTATGGCAAACGCCTCTACGGCTTAAATCAAAATTTGTTTACTAAACACTGCGATATTGTGCTCTTTTTCTATTTAAGGACAAATATATTGCTGTTTCGTAACGGGACAAGACCTGTTTCGTTTTGCCATATTTTTTCATTTAGTTCGCTTACCGGCACCGTCTAGCTCGGGATGTTGTTTTGCTAAGTGCGTTTGCAAATTGTCACGTGTTATGTTTGATTCAGTTAATTTTGTGATGGAGTGTTAATTTACCTGTTTGAAGAAAATGGATACCAAACTGAACCGAATGAGTTTTCGAAACCCACGGACACGGAGAATTTTAATGTCTTGTGAGCCGGAAAACAATGGTAAGTTTCCATAAAATAACCATGATAATACGTAATTAAGTTTTAAATGAGTATTATTACCATATAATAAGCGAGTACACTGTTTTGGTTATAAATCTAGAAGCATCTCTGGCTCTACGACAAACCAGTGTATAAATGTAGGTATTCTCTTTCTTTCAAATCTTTGATGGTGAGACTAACTCGACCCCTCAGTACCTCCTATATTAACTGTGACCTCGTGCATGTTTAAAATAGCAGGTACGTTTGTTAGGTACTTACCTACACCACTCCGCATATTACGTACCGATGATTGTGCGAGGCACAGACCACGCGGGTCCAGTTAATATTATTATGAATTTATGATTATCGGTCGCAATAAGAGACGAGATTTGTTTAGAGTATACCTAACTTAGCGGTGTTGGATGTCATTCTCCTAAATAATGCATGCCCACCGAGGTCGACAGCGAGCGTAATAAAAGCACTTCTCATTTCAGATAAAAATGAAACGGATAGGTTGAAAAGTAAGCCAGTATATGGGCTTAAACGTTTTGGACTGGATACGGACAAAAACAAGAAAGGTTCACACAACAAGAAAGTAAATAATCAGCGTTTAATTTTACAGTTTAAATATTTAACTTTTTAATTATTTTAACTATGTAATATTCAAATTTAATTTATTTACCTAACCAGATAATGATGTCCAAGAGTCAATGAAGACATATAGTACTGTGCTAGAGCCAGCACAAGGCGGTCAGAACAGAAACGTTAGCGTGGACACAAATAATCCTTATGGTAACTTGATTTAAATACTTACTTCGCTCGAGTTCTTTTTGCCAAGTTATTAACTAGTGAGCGGAAGTTGTTCAGTCTACCTATATACCTACGTGTTTTTTTTAATTTGTACGTGATTTTTGGAGGCTCGGCTAACCTAGCTGGTAGTGACATTGCCTACAAAGCTCGCGGTACCAGGATTGATCCCCGCTAAAGGCAAATACCTATTTGTGGAACACAAAAGTAGAATTACGTAGTTTAGGTAATTAAGTAATCACGGATACTGAAGACGGATTATTTTTCAGGTCAACTTTCAGGCGGTTTTGTGGATTCTGACAATCATTTAAGTCTATTGCAAAATGTTGTGTTTGCTGGAGATTCAGAAAACGAAGGTAACACAATCATAACGATAGATTTTATTATACATACTTTTATTTACCAAATAGATGGTTTTAAATTGTTTCTTTTTTCAGAGATTAATTCCACAAATTCATTAGAATCAACATATCAAAACTTATGCTACAGTCTACGTCCAAAAAAAGATAGAATACACATTGAGGTCTCGGGATCTGATGACACTGACTTCTCGCCTGACGTATCTGAATACTTACCCAGCCCAGAAAGATCGAATTCATTGTTTAGCGACCACATAAACGAGAACTTTATGAGATCTTCACCAGCTAGTGTAAATATTTCCCAGTTATATACAAATAATGAGTTTGTGGCTGCTCCCACCTTGTTGAATGAGGTTAACAATACTAATAGCACTTCACGCCAGAACACAGAAATTGATCGTGGTAACCCAGAAAATACTAAAACTTATTTAAATTTAGTTAATCCCGAGCCCACCGTACCAGATCCAGTACATCTTATTAGTTTGCCTAGCACGTCAAATGCTCAGACTGGAGCATCAATAAATCATAATGAATATTCAACTTCGATAGACATTGCAACACACAGTATGGACGAAAATATTTTGAGCAGTATAGAAAATGTCACAGAAGAGTTTAATTCCAGCCGCCGAACGCTAACGAGAAAAAGGAAACGCGACGTTAAAGATTGGCAGGATGTTAAAAATAAAAAGTTAAAGAACTCGGGCAAAGCATATTTATCTGTTCGTTCTAAGAAAACACATGTTGGTAAATCTATGGGACCTCCATGTACTTGCAAAAAGAAGTGCTTTGAGAAGTTTACTCAAGAACAAAGAATGAATATTTTCAATCAGTATTGGAAACTCGGCGACCATGAAAAACAGTGGCAGTATATTTTGAGATATGTGAAAGCCTCTACAATCAAAAAGATGACATTGAGTCGAAGCCGCAATCGCACTCAAACATTGTCATATACGCTTCCCATAAACGATGATCTGGTGCAAGTTTGCAAAGTGTTTTTCCTCAACACACTGAGTATTGGCGATTCACTCATTTTTACGGCTATTGAGAAGTCAAAATCAGGTGGCGACATCTCAGATAACAGAGGTTGTCACGAAAACCGTCCACGAAAAATGAAAGAAGATACAGAGAAAAGTATAATAGAACACATTGGTCTATTTCCAGTCAAAGAGTCTCATTATGTTAGGGAAAACACGAAAAGATTATATTTACATGAAGATGTCAAGAGTATTCGAAATATGTACCGCTTGTATAAAGAGTGGTTTAAAGAATACCAGAAAGATAATGTAGAAGTTAAAGAAGGAACAAGGAGACAATACGAGACAATTTTTAATACTCGCTTTAACTACTCATTTTTCAAGCCAAAAAAAGACATGTGTTCGACATGTGCTTTATATGAGGAAGCGGATCCAGTAAGAAAAGCTTCCCTTGAAGACGAATATAAAGCTCATATCTTAAGAAAAGAGAGAATACGCGAGTTGAAAAGGACAGAGAAGGAGCAAACTGACGCACAGACCACTACAGTTGCAACGTTCGACCTGGAAAAGGTTTTAAGTATTCCGCAATCTAACGTTGGTGTGTTTCATTATAAGAGAAAGTACCCAATTTATAATTTTACTGTACATAACAGTAAAACGAAGACCGGACATTGTTATCTTTGGCACTACCAGATTGGAAAACGCGGAGCTGTTGAAATTGGTAGTTGTCTACTTTGTTTTATACAAGAGGAAAAAATAAAAGATATACATAACTTCTCTTTCTACTCAGACAGTTGCCCGGGACAAAATAAGAATAGGTTTATTTTTGCCCTTTACATGTATGCGTCGAAGAAATATAATGTCAATATTACTCATCGATTTTTTGAAGTTGGACATAGCCAATCCGAGGTAGACTCGATCCATTCATGTATTGAGCGAGCTAAGCAAAACAAAATTATATACACGCCTGACCAAATGTATAGTATAATAATGAACGCAAAAACAGAGGGAGATAAGTATGTTATAAAAGAAATGCAGCAATTGGACTTTTTTGACATAAAACAGCTCATTGTTGGCAACAATTGGGACCGAGATATTAACAATATCAAAATTAAATGGTCTCAAATAAAGGAAGTACATGTCTCCAGTGCAGATTCTGGTCAGTTAATGTTTAGATACGACTTTGATGAGGATTATCGCAAACTGAACACACAGGTTATTACAAGATCATCTCGAACAACAAACACCAGACAATCACAAAGAAAAAACGCAACGCATCAGGAAAATAGTTTTGAGAATTTGGGGGCAGCTGCCATTGAAGAGGTCAATTTGAAACAAGCTTATAGCCAACCAATACCAATTTCCAAAGCTCTCTATAACGATTTGATAAGTTTGTGTACTACCGAAGCTATTCCACTGCACTACCATATAAGTCCTTGAAGTGTGATAACTACACACAAGATAGTGATTCTGAGAATAATGAAGATATTATGTAAACATCTCGTTACTTTTTAAAGCGGGCTTTAGTACTGAAGTGTAGTGTCATGATTCGAATAGTGTTTTGTTTTTTCTGTTAAAAAATGTTTTTTCGGATGCTTTTTGCGTGAAATTTAAAAAAAGGGTAAAAATACTCATATAAGATTAACGCTCTATTTTCTGTAAAATATGACAATTAAGTGATTTGATAAGTTACCGAGACTGATTCTAAGGCTGATTAATATTAGAAATGTCTTGTTACAATTCCTTATTATAATTATATTATTAAAAAAACACATAATAATATCGTTATTATTTTATTCTTTGGACGTATAATAGGTGTTATTTTCCCTGTATACTCTTTTTGCAAACATTTCAACTTTTAATGAAACCCAGAATAACCCTGTAATAGTTCACTACATTTCTGATAATATTTTACGCACACCAGAATAAACCAATAACGCTACAGTAGCGAATTTGCATACAGGATAAATATACCTTTAATACCCATGTAATATATTAATGCATGATATTATTATTTGTGAAACCAATTTGAATAAGCCTTTAAAAATGTATTACCGAACACTATTAAGATGTAAATTATCCGTAAAGTATATTTTTGTCTATATCTTCAAGGCGGTGTTACATAAATTAACAGGAAATCCACAACAGTTAGAACTTAAAATTGGCTTTCGGATGTAATTTAAATATTATGTGTTTTTTCTTTAATAGTGAAGTTATTTCAAAATTACGGTTTTTTATTTCTCCTGTAAATTTGACTTTTTGAAGTTATGGGTTTATTCTGCGGGGGTGGCGACATAAAAAAGTACACTGTGTAATAATTAGGCCCAAAGGACCCTTCTTGCCTATACATTAATTAGACATTTAAGAGGACTGTAAAGCAAAAAAAACCATACAAAAAACGATAACGTTTTCTCTCCAAGCGGAAACGTACAAAGTTTAGTACCTAGTTTTCCATAATATCTACAACATATTCAAAAACAGTGGAAATCGGACATACGTTATCGCCCGGAGATAAATTTGTATGGATTAGGCATCGCTTCACAATCCTCTTAAAAGAAAACTCTGATTTCATAGACAGTGGCGCCAACAGTTTTCAGACCATGGTAACTTCCGTAAACCGTTTTCATGAAGAACACTTCGCAGTTCTCACGGCAACCGATAGATGGCGGGAGCACACGCTTTTGCAAGAACAACAACCTTCCATTTTGAAAGTTATTTCAATAGGTGGTTCACTTTCCAACTACCGGTTGACGTTAGAACTCTCAAAGATGGCGCTAGTGAGCGTTAATAGGAAAGTGTAGGTACCAGACAAAGATATGTTACAAAGACAGATTCAAGATGGATAAAAACGGTTCAAATTAGTATGATTACTATGGCATATCCTAATTCAGATATAGATAAAGCGTTTTTTGTAAATAAATAAAAAGTTATTGTGCAGTATTAACGTTCATACATAGGTAATATAATTTTCTATTTAATATTAATAGTTACAATAGATTTTAAATTAATGTTTATAGTGTCATGTTTAATTTAAATGTAACAAAATTATTGTCATGATGGTTCAACCAAAGGTGCCAACCGAAAACCAGCGCTGCGGTCCCCTGACCACAGCATTAGGTATGCTTAGTTGGCACCTTTTTGGCGGCAGAATACGTGCATACTTTATATTCTTTTCTAAATGTTATTTGTTTTTGGTGTCAAATAAATTATATTCTATTCTATTCTATTCTTCTATTATTCCTACTAAGCGACATACTTTCGAAAATGTCGATTATAAAAAGAAATATATTCTTTTTATAATCGACATTTTCGAAAGTATGTTAAACGATAAACGAAAAAAAACCTTTAAACATGCATAAAGTATCAAAATACTATGTAAGTATATAGTATTAACGTAAATTACGAATTTGGGTTGTATTCAGCTCTGTAAATCCGTATTGCTTTTGACGTTAGCGTATTGTTTTTAATTGTGCCGCCATTACTGTCAAGAAAATAAGAGCTATCGTAACGTTGACTACGTACCTATGTATGTACTTAAACACTTCATTGCACTAAAACAATTATAGTACAAACATATTGTTCTAAATAAATTTAAAAAAAAAAAAAAAAAATTACAGAATTAAAAGTAGTACAAAGGCAAACTTATCCCTTTAAGGGATCTCTTCCTTAACCTTAATGCGATAACATGTCAAAAGCAATCTGTCAATACCGGGTAAAATACTCTTAGTCCCTTGACGATCTATTTCAAACTTCAACTCAATTAAGCCAAAATTAATAATTAAAGGACCAACCAACGTTTTTAATAAGATAATGGGAGAAGACGATCCAAAGAAGTAAGGGAACGAAAATTCCTTAATGGGCCTTAAATTATTTGCGGGCATCTTAAACAAAGGGGATTAAGCCAATTTATCAAGAGCTCTAGAAATATTGTTACACACTTTACGACGGATGATATTTTCAGTTTATTATATACATCGAAGTTTAATCCGTTTTTTCGCAGCGCTGCTCGGCAACTTGAACTTTTTTGTCTGGTAATATTTACACAAATTGTTTTTAAACTTACTCATTTTTCTCCGGTGAGCTCCAAAAAGTGCCCCCTGGTGTTTAACTGTCATTGACGTGTGAGTGACGACATTTGTATTTGACATAGCGTTGAAAAGGTCAATGACCGTCAAATTATGTGACAATTATTTGACTGTTAAACAATGACAAATTGTCTTTCGTTCCATTATTTCACCTATAATCGGAAATGGTGACCATAAAGCTCTGCTTACCTAATACATTATTCATTTACCCATAATGACGACTTCGTGCGTTTCCGTATTCGGCGAGTTTACCCGACAGAAAGTGTTTTCGACAAAGGATTACGACTTTAACGATTGTGAAGGTGGGTCTTGAATATTTCCGCTCTATGTCTTAAATAAATACGTTTTCATCTACATATATAGATAAAACCAATAGCGGTTGTGTATGACAGATCGCCACTAACGAACGTCTCCAGCAATTTATTTTATGGCATAGAGAAGGCAAACGAAGACATACCACCTGATGGTAAGTGGGATCTGTGATCCATAGATATTTTCACTCTCAAGACAACAATCTTAAGACTGCAGGATCTGCAGGAAGTTATGGCATAGAAAAGACAAACGAGCTCACACACCACTTAATGGTAAGGGGGATCAGTCACCCATAGATATTTTCACTCTCAAGACAACAATCTTAAGACTGCAGGATCTTCAGCAAGTTATGGCATAGAGAAGACAAACGAGCTCGCACCACCTGATGGTAAGTGGGTTCTGTCACCCATAGATATTTTCACTCTCAAGACGACAATCTTAAGACTGCAGGATCGGCAGGAAGTTATGGGATAGAGAAGACAAACGAGCTCGCACCACCTGATGGTAAGTGGGTTCTGTCACCCATAGATATTTTCACTCTCAAGACAACAATCTTAAGACTGCAGGATCTGCAGGAAGTTATCTATGCTACGTTGTATGTATGTCTATTTTATGGCACGATCTGCAGCTTAAATGGTTTGATTTTAAATAACATTATGAGGGGTCGTTAGATTCGTCTTGTTTATGGGTCATACACAGATTTAGGTTACCGTCTTTTCTGTGGACACACCGCAAGTTAACGTTTTTAAGGCCTAAATTTCTGGCTAAGCCCATTCCGGCAAAAACGCCGTCAGGACTGCTTTAGACCTATCATATAAAAACATAACGTATATGCACACAAGCTTTTAACTATTGGCCACAGGAGAGACAAATATTGTTTTTAAGAGTGTGAATGACCCTTATAGGATGACATAGCTATAATATTTTAATCGGAGTAATGAATGATACCTCTTTTTTTGACTTTATGTAGACGACAGTGTGTTCATAAATGTCTCAAAAAGGAGAAAAAAATCACCAGGTCACTGAGGTCAGGACACTGAGCAAGAACCATTAGTTATCATGAGACCCGGTGTTTCAAAAAAGATACACATACAAGGCAATTTAATTACTTTATTTTAACGAGGACAAAGTTCATTTTAAATCGTTTCATAATAGAAAATGGCATTTAAAATTGAACTTTATGTCCGTGCTGGTGGATTCAAATTCCAATTTACGACAATCTCCCTGTTTGTAGTACGGTGGGCCTCACGAGATTTAAGCGAGATGTTATCCTAATAAAGATTCGGTATAATCTAAGACATTGTAATAATATCCAAGCTTTTGTCCCTAAGTTTGTATTAAATGGAAATAATAAATTACCATATTTTTATCGTTAACATAAAGGCCCGTTTTACAATCTTCAGATTTATACTATCTTTGAGTTAAAGTTATCGCTTTCCTTTTCGTCGTTATATGAAAGAAAGGTCTGTCCGCTCCATTTATCTAACAGATCAGATTATTACCTGGATATTTTGAAACAGCAGGAATGTTATAAATTAAACTGCATTAAAATAGCTTTAATGAGTTATTCTCATCCCCCTTTCTGTCCTCCATTTACGAGAACCCTAATTTTGTCTGCGTCGATTTGAGTGATATATAATAGAACTAGCGACCCGCCCTCGCTTCGCTCCGGATTAAAGTATTTTACATATAAACCTTCCTCTTCAGTCACTCTATCTATTAAAAAAAAACCGCATCAAAATCCGTTGCGTAGTTTTAAAGATTTAAGCATACATAGGGATATAGGGACAGAAAAAGCGACTTTGTTTTATACTATGTAGTGATAATAATAACTTATTAAATACTTACAGAAACACATTTCAAACAACTCAAAAAAACTGTTAGATTTGTTTCAAGTCCAAACACATTGGTATTAAAGTTGATTTTGAAATACAGTTTTGTTTTGAGTTGATGCTGTTTTGATCTAGCAGTGCGAAATGACAACTAAACAATTAAAAATTAAATAACACATTACACATTCCGTTGAAAAGTACAAGCCGCGGCGCAAGTTCAAAATTTGAAACACTGATTTAAAAAAAAAACGAACTTATGACAACTACGAACACTCGGTGTTCTTAGTTATATCTCAGGCAGTACTATACCTAACTACAGGGCAATAACTCTTATCAATAAACATTTAAATCTTTCAAAGCATTTTGTTTTGTTAAACGGTTCTTCCGATTTAATAAAACCTAGCTAAAAACCATTCTAGTTAAACTACCGTTCTTTAAAAAAAATCACCTCCGAGATGTCCGAATCGGTCTATGTATTCAGGAGCTGCCACAGTAGATATACCTACCGATATAACGTGTGCTTGTGTGTGTGTGCACACGTTAAACTAAAAATACCTAAAGTAATGCACAATTCCATAGGATCCTTTATTGGTTTTTAGTTTTAGCTATATACATACATACATACATAACATCACGCCCTCAATCCCAGCACGGCTAGCACATGGCGGCGCTCGAGTTACGTCACACGCAAGATGGACTACCTTTGAATGGGGTTACTTTAATTCCTGGGGTTACTTTGATAAAAACGTCAATTTGACTTGAAACGCAAATTATGCGATTTCTGAACGCATAATTGGGATTGTTTTTTTACGGTTGGCAACATTGAATATCACTGTACACGTGTCAGTAGCGGCAGCGGGATCCACCTCGACGGTCGATGCAAAAATATATAAAATATGTAAGTAGACGTTTTGTTACATATTTATTTCTTTATGGGGTTACTTTTGAAATAAGTTATAGAAACGGTGGTTTCAAAGTAACCCCACCCCATTCGCAGTATTAAGTTGATCACCAATGCTTTATTTTTAAAGCGAATTAATGATAGCAAAAAATACTCTAATGGTGGAATCAATAAAATAACAAAAACCGATATGGAGGTCTTTTTTGTGTTTTTTAATTTTTTATATTCAAGAAGATATAACCATTTTAATCTTGAAACTGATCAAATTCACCCCATTCTACGGTACCCGTCATTGTCTAATTGGATCGGTCAGGTAGTCTATAGAAAACGACAGGTAGTCTATCTTGCGGGCGACATAACTCGCGCGTCGTCATGTGCTAGCCGTGCAGAGTGGGGTAGGCAGAGCTACAGAAATACCAACAACTCCAAAAAGACTTATTGATAATGCTGTAACCACGTTTTGCAGAAGTAGACTAAGACGTTCACCAGCACACCAGTGACAGGTTGCAAGCGCATCGCCTAACAGTACCTACTACGAGCTCTTAAACCCTTAGTCGCCTCTTACGATATCCACGGGAAGACATGGAGTGGCATTATTCTAACCCGGAAACCACACAGGGTAAAAAATTATAACAAATCTATTTTATAACTAAATTAAAACCCATTCATAATAATACCTTTTCTTTTGGCGTGAGATTTAAAAAAACAACCTCGTAGTGACAATGAAACAAACACTATTATAATTTAAATTGTATTTTTTGTCTCGACGTAAAGCGTCTAATCAGAATTTTTTCGCCAATCGCTACGCAAAGTTTCTAAGTGGTCCAAGAGTATTTTGATGTCTTAACTTTTTAATTCGGACCCTAAGGCATAACGGTTTCAGGACGCCTTGTATTTCACGAATCAACGGCTTTGTTAATCGTACTCTTTGGAGATTTCCGACAAAGAAGGATTATTATGCGAAACGAACAAAAAATACGGCTGTTTTAAGTTTTACTTCTTGCTTATTTCTTTACGCGGGTTTTTTTTGATGAGGCTTTTAATTTTGTTAAAGGTAAGGTTCTCAAGGAAATTGAGATTATAAAATGATTTTTAATTAGTTATTTTAAGAACACGCTGTAGGAGCCATAAGAACCTACGTTAAAACAATAGCAAGGGGTCAATACATTATTCCATGGGTTTTACCCAACTCTTCTCTTGTATCTTTTTAATTTAAAACATCAACTTTTAATATGCTTATATTAATTTTATTGTTAGAGTTTGCCAAACGAAAGCAGTCCCAGAAAAACAGTTGAAATTTCAAAAAACATACAGCTGTTAACACTGAATAAACGGAGTTGGTACTATTTGATTTCCTGATCTTTTTACATCAGCGTTGGAGTGTCAACTCCGTTTATTCAGTGTACAGTCAGTGTTAACAAATGCGGGGATTATAAACGTTTAATGCAGGGATCGTTACCGGTATTCTGACTACCGGTTTCAAATGAGGTATTACCGGTTATAATTGACTTTCACTATTTATACCGCTAAAGCTCTGATTAGCGGTATAATGAATACCGGTATTCAAGTTTATTATCGGTTTAGACAATTGACAACAATACCCCTTTTTGATACTTTACCCCTAAAAACCATAACCAGTAATACCTGTCAGTGTCAATATTCTCGTTTATTTTTATATGTAAATATTTTCGGTGCTCTTACAAAAAACTTAGACTCGCCTTAGACAAGTCTGAAATTACAGTTCATTAAAGTCTAATTGACATCTCACTTATCAGGTACAATGAATAGCGGTATTGAATACAGGTATTTAATACTGTTAATAGTGAATACATAGCGATAAAAACAAAAGCGGAATGACAACAATACCTCTAATTCGAATATAAGTATTATTTTTTAGCGGTAATAATTTGACAATGTAAATACAGGTATTAAATAAAACCGGTTTTACAATCCCTGGTTTAATGTGGGGAAGGAAGGTGGATATAAGAACATCCAGGTAGTCAGCAAAATAAAACATTTTCTTTTGTTTTTTTTGAGTTGTGATCAAACCTCGTGAGGCCCACCATAACAGGGAGATTTTTGTTAGTGAGAATTTGAATCTACATTCAAGGGAATAGAGTTCAATTTCCTTTGCTCTTAAATGGCATTTTCAAGTTTGAAACAAATTAAAATGAACTTTATACTCATTGAAATAAAGTTTAAACTAAATTGGCTTGATTATGTACTTCCTATAGAACATCAGGTCTCAGGAGGATAATAAGGACCGAATACACTGCGAGTAAATGGTTGGTGTAAACATGGAACATGCTTTTACTTTATAATAGAGTTGCAATTATGCAAACACTTGCCCCGCGTGTTAGATTTTCCGATCCCAGTACCTAACGTTATGCACTTTAAACTTTAGCTTTAGTATGTATTTCAGGTAAAACAGGGAAAACCTCTTTGTTTTAACAAAGGTGGTGGTAATTTAGCTATTACGATTTCACTCTAAAAACTGTAGCAAAAAAATCCTTTTCGCAAAAAGTTAAAAACGTCTAGTAAAAACCGGGCAAGAGCATGTCGGACCATGTAGGGTTCCGAAGCCTTTAAGTACTACAAACATAAAAATCAACAAGTAATAATTAATGTTCTATTTAAAGTCAATTGTTGCCGTCTTAGATGATTTAAGTAGGTATAAAAACTTTAATCGCCTGTATCTCAAGAACTAATGATGTCTACTTAGTCGTGAAAGTTTTCCTTAAAAATTCGTAATATGCTCTTTCATTTGAGTTTTTTTCCGATTTTTAGTATTTGTGATTATGACTACAGAACCCTAAAAACGATCTTATCATTATATTGTTATTTTACGCAAATAACAATAAGTACGTTACTTTAACATTTTATAACAATAAATAAATTTAACAGCAAATTTTAGCATGAATGGCGTAAATAATTAACATAAGCAGTGTCAAAATTCAGAAATGACGCACTACACAAAGTTTAATAGTGTAATTAAAATTCCTTCTAATTCCGTCACATGATGCAGCAAAATCCCAGCAAACTCCATCATAATCACGACAAAGTTATGACGTCACATTGGAGTTGATAGGCAAACTGCCTTCCATTGAAAGAAAGGCTTGGTAGTTCTAAAACCTTTATTCGAAATGCAACTTACTAAAAAGCAATGGAGAGTTGAATTTTTAGAGCTTTGGAATTGCATATGGACCCTTTTGACTTTGACATAGGATACGCGCTAATAGCATGATTGGATCGCAGATTCAATCATTCGATCGTGTGCGGGATGTCTAGAAAAGATAAAAATTGTATAGGTATTATTAATTGTATGGGTTTATTTATTTCTATCCGAGTTTTAAAAAGGTAATAATTATCTTACGTGGCATGTGATTATCCATACTTAATAATATAAATCTGAAGAGTTTGTTCGTTTGTTTATTGAACGCGCTAATCTCATGAACTACTAAACCGATTTAGATGAAATTTGGTATGGAGATAACTAAGATCCTGGGGAAGGAAAAAGGATACTTTTTATCCCGGAAAATTTAACAGTTCCCGATGGTCAAATTGTGATTTAATAGTGTCTTCTACATACACATAGGGGGAGTAGCCGAAAACTAATTCGACGCGTACGAAGTCGCCGCCGTCTTCTAGTTAGTGTATAAAATATTTGTAAACTAGCGACCCGCCCTCGCTTTGCTCCGGATTAAAGTATTATACATATAAACCTTCCTCTTCAATCACTCTATCTATTAAAAAAAACCGCATCAAAATCCGTTGCGTAGTTTTAAAGATTTAAGCATACATAGGGATATAGGGACAGAAAAAGCAACTTTGTTTTATACTATGTACTTAGTGATATGGGATTCGTTGCTTGAAATAAAGTTTTCATATTCTTATATACTAATACCTACTTGGCGCTATTGGGACTACCAACAACGCTGGAGCAATAAAGTCTAGACTTATGAGTTTATGACATGTGATTGCCCTCAACACTCACACTGGTGGGAATTGACGGGAATTGGCATGAAATTAAAAAATAGCGATCTCTTGTGTGAAGGCCAAGCTCTCTTTAGAGCTCTTTTAAACGGCGCGTTACGTGTCACGTTTTTCGTCTACTAGGCTCATATTAAATATCTGCGAGGCGTGGCGCACAATGTTGCGTTTATCGCTCTGCGTCTCAGTCAGTAAGTAATATGTATCCAATTCTTGATAATATTTTTTGGTTCAATTTGTATTTTTTCTAATAATTTAGTAATGTAATATTTTAACTTTTAACTTGATATGGATATTGTTATGTTATGTAATAATGTGATAGCATAGAGGCATTCCATCTTGGTCCTTAGGGTTGGCAACGCATTTGAGGTCTTAGGATTATAGTCTTGAGAATTCAAATGTCTATGGGTCTTAGATTCCACTTACCATCAGGTGGCCTGAGTGCTCGTGTGCCTTCTCCTTATCATAAAAAAGATAAAAAGAAGATTTAACCTTATTTAAATTGACTGGGCCACATTGAATCCTTGGCTAAAACTGCAGCTAGGAAGCTTGGGATCCTGTCCAAGGTTAGGCGGTATTTCACACATAGGCAACCTTCTCCAATTTTACCAGGCTCTGGTCCAGCCGTGTATAAAATACTGCTGTGACCTTTGGGATGGATCTGCCAAATACCAGCTGGTTGTCTTGGATTCAATCGATAAACGAGCCAAGAGGCTCATTGGTGACACCGATCTGGTGAAGGCAAAGCTGCTGAGCCTTGAACACCGTCGAAAGGTCGCCTGCTTGTCGGTGTTCTATAGGATACACTTTGGAGATGCATTGGGGCTGCATAAACTTGTTCCATCAGCTCCATTCCGTTATCATAGCACTAGGCGCGGACTAAGGTTTCACCCATACGTCGTCGATATGCCAGCTGTTCGCACGCAGCGGTTCGCCTCTACGTTTCTAAATGAGAAGCCCTAAGGAGTGGACTTTTTTCTTGTAAAAAAACTAGGACCTTTTCAAGTCAGGAGTGAATAGGCACTATCTAGGTAAGCATGCTACATCTTCGGCTTCATCATCACTTTCCATCAGGTGAGATCGAGGTCAAATGCCTGCCTATCATTTATAAAAAAAATATTGGCGCAGTCGGTAGGATCATTCGCTGTGTTCACTCACCATTTTTCCGTCTCCGCGGCGAGTGCGCCGGCGTGCTTTGCTCGGAGCTGTGGTCGTCCGCTCCGCTGCTGTCTGCGCCCGGCGCCAGCGACAGCGTTGTCCCGGCTGGGCAGCGCTCGCGGCTCCGGCTGCGCTGCCATCGGCTCTGCAAGGGCAGGATAACTCAGCAATTTGGTATATTTTTGACTGGTTGGCGATGCACTTAGCCTAGTTGGTAGCCCTTAGGCTGCTTACGAAGCTAGCGATCCTGACGCTATAGCCAAGATGCGTTTGCTATCTAGCGTTTCGATTTGTTTTGTTTTTAAACCAACTCACTGGTAGATCACGTGACTTTTCGTATTACGTGATCTACCAGTGATGTGATAGGCTCTGGGCCCAATTCCTGTGAAGTGAAGAGCTACTACTTTTTTTATACTTGAACGACATTCTATTTTGATCAATATTTGTTTCAGGTAAAGTTTATCACACAAGAAATCTCTTAACTACCCTTGTTTTAAATGATTTGATCCTTTTTTGTCTCCGTACCGTTCACGCCGCCCGACTTTAGGTAAATATCTTACCAAATATCCGATCCCGGTGATCACACCGGTCCGCATAAAACACGTTAAAAATATCAGCATATTTTTAAATTCTTAACATTGGCATTAACTATGACGATTCTCACAAAACAAGCTAGTAAACAACTTATCAACTCTCTCAAGGTTCTTAATTTAATGAACTATTGGCATTGACCATGGACGGAACTTAACTAGGACAAGGCAAGAGGGGCGGCCATTGTAAGGATTCTTTAAAATTGTTTTGCTGCAATGAGAAAAGACATCTATTAGGTTATTTATTAGGCTGGAACCCCACTGAGGCGCACGGTCAAGTTACGCATGTAAGTACAAATTAGCTGCATATCAAAATGTAGGTAAGTAGATAGTTTTACAGCGGCATACGAGTTAGCGATGCACGACATGACGTCACTGGTTTATGCATCGTCTGCTCCGAAGGGTCGTAGCAAGCGCCGGCGCGCGTGGCTGTATTCATTTACATTATAACGCTGTCGACAAACTACAATGTCAGATTGCTGACTAAATTGTATAGGTACTTATAAGGCAAAATAACAAAGGTTTCAATTCGTTTAAAAATAAATAAAACTACAGAAAATGTTGTGATATACTCGTAGCGGAATTAAGGACCAAATGAAAGTCACTTCTTATTTTTTTAAGTTTTAGCGGGTGGTAGGACCTTGTGCAGGGTCTGTCCGGATTGCTACCACCATCTTATCCATTAACCACCCGCCAAACAGCAGTGTTCGCATTGATGTGTTCCAGTGTGGGGATAAGACAGTCGGTGAAATAACTAGCATTGAGGCATTTCATCTTAGTCCTCAGGATTGGCAATACATTTGCAGTCTTAGGATTGCAGTGTTGTGAATGCGAATGTCTATGGGTCACAGTTTCCACTTAACATCAGAAGGCCTGTGTCCTCTTTTGCCTTCTCAATGCCATAAAAGTCGTAGATTCAATGTAACGTGTTATTGAAATTTAACTGCAAGAATTGATTTGAGAAGCTTCCTCTAAATGATTTTCAAGTCTCCGTACATTGTTAAATATAGGTGTAAACCAATTAGAAACCTTAATTAACTGGGCTGGATCTTAGGCTTGATGAAAATCGACTAGGCCGTTTAAGAGTTAATTAACTCTGAAAATACGGGTTACACTTACGTAAGGGTTGATAATTATTTTTAATTACAGTTATAATTATGCACGGTTACATCCAACCAAGTCAACTTCATTGACAATATTTTTGTACTACCGCATCGCATATTCCTGTGGGGCTAGACAAGTTGCATTCGACACTCGCTAGCGATAATGTTGAAAAATATATGGGATTGACGTAAATACCATGTGACTATCTCGGTGGCTTACATCAATTCCATACATTTGTCAATCGAAACATAATCGCTAACGATTGTCGAATGCAACTTGTCTAGCCCCACGGATTAGTTGTTTGCGCTCCGTCAGCACAGAAGTCGTTAATTACTATTCCTTCAAGAACCGTCCAATTTTTCGGGTTAAAAAGTACCCTATGTTTCCCCGGGACTCAGACTATCTCCGCACAAAATTTCATCTAAATCGGTTCTGCGGTTTATTCGTGAAAGCGTACTAAGAAATAGACAAAGTTACTTTCACATTTTATATTTTTTTAATATATAATAAAATCCGTTGGTTGCAGGGTTACAATAGTGCCACTCCATGTCTTCCCGTGGACGTCGTAAGAGGCGACTAAGGGAATAAGGGCTTGTAGTATTATTAGGCGATGGGCTTGCAACCTGCCACTAATACACTATATAAACTTCTTGGCCTGATTGTGCAAAATGTGGTTACAGAATTATCAACAAGTCTTTTTAAAGTTGTTGGTATTTCTGTAGCTCTGCCTACCCCACTCTGGGAATGAAGGCGTGTTGTTATGTATGTATAATAAAATATCATGGCTATTAGATAGTTTATCAGACAAATACAGGGTAATTGCTGATAGAAACAAATATCAAAATATTTACAAAGTTTCAGCCATCGCAACAGTTGAAGCGGAATATCTTACAAGATACCTAAGTCTTGTGTGCACAGAGCTCTATTTGTTTAGTGTATTGACTCACTGTGGAGCCAGAGGTTAACCCGCGTGTGGGTAAAGTGAAGTTTCCTTTGCATTCTTCCTATTAACTACTTTGATCACGCCTTTTCCTTGTTTGCCTCAATTTATGTATTAATGTATTATTTACCTGACCGATTGAAAAGGAGGCTAATGTTTTTTTTAACGTGATTTCAATATACAGCTACGGGTACAAACTATTACTTAATAGCTATTACTACATACATACATGACATCACGCCTTCATTACCAGAGTGGGGTAGGCAGAGCTACAGAAATACCAACAACTGTAAAAAGACTTGTTGATTCTATAACCACATTTTGCACAATCAAGCTAAGATGTTTACTAGTGTATTAGTGACAGGTTGCAAGCCCATCTCCTAATGGTACTACAAGAATTTATTCCCTTAGTCGCCTCTTACGACATCCTGTGACCTAATCCACATATGCTGAATATCGACTTAGGTCTCTATAATACTAAATTTATGACTCAAAATCGAAAGCTGAAAACGTTTGAATTAGGTCACTATAATTCTAAAAGTGCGACATGGAGTGGCATTAGTGTAATGGCGTTTATATGCTATGTTGAAATGAAATAAATGGTCCCCCGATACAGCCTTGCGTAGGTATCATAGTGTTTTGTTACACCTCTATGATAAATAAACTTAGGTACTCGTACTTATTCTGAAATGGGCTCACCAATTAAAAAAATACACATAGGTACTTACATACATTAAATCACGCCTATTTCCCAGAGGGGTTGGCAGAGACCACTTCTTTCCACCTGCTACGATCCTGAGAAATCTCTTTCTCTTCCATATTCATACATCGAGTCACGCATGCGCGTCGGTTTCGAGTACTTAAAAATCGGCCCAAAACTTCGCGGCTGCAAGCAAAAGCTACTCGTATCTATCCATATAAATGATGCAAGTAGCAAAATAAATGCAAACTTGTGTTGTAGACGCTCCGGGGAGCGCATCATTTAAACTTTATTAGCATTCGACTTGTAGTACCCGAGGCGATCTGATTTGAATATGAATACACACGAAGTTAGTTGCTCTTGGCTGATCTAACAAGCTAGAATTCAAGCACTGAAGTTTGTGCGTAAATGGTTTAAAAAGATTCTCCGATTGTATTTGTATTTGACTCCGGAACTGAAGGCGAGGACAAATATAATCGTAGTATCTGAAGCTTAATTTATTACCATGTGTGGTGTATACCTACACAATTATACGTCGTCACCAGGGCCCGTAGCATGGTCGCTGTTATTGATG
Source organism: Acleris holmiana (assembly GCA_949316455.1). Classification (NCBI taxonomy): domain Eukaryota; kingdom Metazoa; phylum Arthropoda; class Insecta; order Lepidoptera; family Tortricidae; genus Acleris; species Acleris holmiana. The sequence goes on from OX438785.1 coordinate 4,692,862, forward strand.
TGGATAAACGTGGATAACACATCTGTCACTCTCGCACTGACATACTGGTCAGAAAGTGACAGATATGTTATCTATGTTTATCCACATCGATAAAGGCAACCCTGGCCTTGGGATGTGATTCTCTTCAGCATATCTATCACGTTTTAAATTCTAAGTCGTTTCAAGTTTAAGTTGTCCCGTCAGAGCGAACAGAACACAATATTTTAGAACGAGGATTCTCAATTAGGGACTTATACTTGATACCACATAGAACTCGACTAACTTCTCATAGCTCACGCTATTTGTGAACGACTTGTCGATCGGTCGAGGGGGTGATTCTCTCAACACAGTACTGCGCCGATCTCAAAGATGAAGTTTTATCCGGCAAGTTTAAGAAGTCCCGTCGTATATTTAATTAAGTATATTCTGCCGGGCGGTAAATTTGTGCTACTTTTGGCCTTACGGCCCAGAGTAAACATAATTAATGTACGAAGTTTTGATTTACTTACTGCCCGAACAGACAAGGGATGTCATCATCATCATCATATCAGCCGAAAGACGTCCACTGCTGGACATAGGCCTCCCCCAAGGCTCTCCATTCAGACCGGTCCTGTGCTTTTCGCATCCACCGCGTTCCCGCGATTTTTACAAGGTCGTCGCTCCATCTTGTTGGAGGCCTACCTACAGCTCGTCTCCCGGTCCGTGGACGCCACTCAAGAACCTTCTGACTCCATCGGTCATCAGTCCTGCGAGCAATGTGCCCCGCCCACTGCCACTTAAGTTTAGCTATTCTTCGGGCTATGTCGGTAACCTTAGTTCTACTGCGGATATCATCATTTCTGATTCTATCACGCAGAGAAACCCCGAGCATAGCTCTCTCCATAGCCCTCTGAGTGACTTTGAGCTTCCTTATAAGGCCCATTGTTAGCGCCCACGTCTCAGATCCGTAAGTCATCACTGGCAACACACACTGGTCAAAGACTTTTGACTTCAAACACTGCGGTAATTTGGACGAAAAGATGCTGCGAAGCTTCCCGAACGCTGCCCAGCCGAGTCGGATTCGACGAGTGACCTCTTTCTCAAAGTTGGACTTACCTAACTGGACCGTTTGTCCCAGGTAAACAAGGGATGTACAAAGTTAAATTTAAATTTGACGACGGCATTATCTATAAGGTAGCATTTACATAATTCGGTAAAAAAATTGCATGTAAATATTTACGAGTTCAATTTATCAAGTTTTGTGGAAATGTGCAGGATTTATACCTATTTAAACGACCTTAAGCTCTGTATGATTTCTATTATGGTACCTTATTCCTATTACTCATGATTCGTAACTAAATCGAGAGAAAGGGTTGTGTCTATCGTAGCTTCGAATTTCGACTTCCCCTAGTCAGCAAGACAACGCCTCTATTCCTTTTGATTGGATCTGATTTTTGAAACGTTACTGATTTTAAATGATATCATCATGTGATGTGAACAGTATGACAACGATGTGGTTTAAAATAAAGTGGAATAGTGGAATGGGTATACACACATCACAATGTCCTACGAACTAAAAAAATCCTACATAATTTCAACTTTTTGCAATGTGTAATATTGCAACACATCAAAATATTATGGGGTTATTTTTGGGTCTTAAACCTTTTTGATGTACTTATGCAGTTACGTCGGCATATGACGTATTTAAGTAGTTTTGTCTGTCAAATGAAACAGTTTTATAAGTATAAATAAGTTCGAGTTAAGTGTACATATTACGTTCATAATGACGTCCGGACAATCTAATAACTTATCATCATGTCCAAGGCTCGCACGATCGTCAAGTTGTTAACAGTTGTTGCATTAACGTCATATTAACCACCGATTGTTACTAATAGCCTTAATAGGCAGTCATTATGGCTATGGACGCTATGATGCTTGAAGAGCCAGACAAGTGCTGTATTCACTTTCATTTAAAAAACAAAGTAAATAAATATCAGAATACATTGTCATAAAGGTTCGGGTAACCGGGAGGGAAGATGGCCGATTCGAAGACGTCCGGCTTTTGTACCCTAGTTAAGGAACATTAAGAAACTTTAACTTTTGTCACTTTTGTGACGAAATTAGCCATGTAAATTTATGGAAAATGCTCGTCACAAAACTGACAAAGTTGACGCTTCATAATTTTCCTTAACTTGGGTACATTTTATTTTGAAAATGCCCTGGACCGCCATTAATAAAAAGAAGCAGAAGAAGACATTGACAAAACAACAATCAACATCAATCACTGTTGAACAAATTTATCTAGTCTCAAATTACGTACTACGAGTAGGCTTGTACTTTAGGTACCTACTTGATAACGATAAACTTACTGACATAGAGACATACATACTTAAATAGGAAGACTCTAGGACAAACACTCGCTGTCATCAGTGTCATCACACAAATATCCGCCGTTCCCGGGATTTGAATTCGGGAACGCTACCTTCGTAGGCAAATTAAGGTAAATAAAGTTGATCATGTTATGTTGTTTAGTTATAACAATAGTATTTCGAAATCTTTATGATCTATGAAATTACTTATTAATTATTTTCAACATCATAGAGCTAAACCATCTTTAAAATAAAGTATGGCGGTCTACTAGTGAAATCTGTCGCTGTCTTACTGGTACTTTTGACTCACTTTAAATTTACTCAGAGGGTCCAAAGGGTATTTCCCAAATGGAATTTGCTAAATGTTTTCATACAATAGGGAACATTAATAAAAAAAACTTACGCTTTCTGGAAAGTGCTATGAAAGAGAAAAATAACTGTATACGTGAAATAATTGTCGTGTTACTTTATCATAAGGTATGAAGTTTTAAAAAGTCATAGTTCAGAACTCCTGCAAAAACACTCAATATAAAATCGACGACAGAGGTATTATTGCATGTTTAAAATATAAGGACCTTCGTAAACTACTGTTTAAGCTAATATCGTTAAATTAAAATATTACGTTAATAAAATGAGTATGCCGAAAAAACAATCTAAACATTAAAAGAAGTTAAAAGTTAGAAGTTAAACATTAAAATTTTAACAAGTTTTGATTCTATATAAAATCATAATAAACGGGTCAAAACTTAGTGTATTGCGTTTTATATGTTTTTTTTTACCTTTTCTCCAAAATCGTATCAATGAAAGTCAAAAAAAAAAATTCTGTTTTTCATGCATGTTCTCTATTGGCAAAATGGATCCCTTACCCGCCATAGAAGTATCTCATCAACTGGTGGATCAACTTTTGTTGTTGTTATTCTTCCCGTAACTTAGCAGACAACAGTGATAGCGTTTCTTAAAAAACGGTTTAATATACACAAAAACATTAAAAAATGAGCTTGTAATTACTTTAAAATCATGTTTTAAAAGAGTAACCTAAGAGACGTCACCATGGCAACGAGGTACAAAGAAAAAATGATTGACCCATTAGCCATTACGTCACTGTGCCACAGTTCTATGGTGGGTCAGGATTTCATATTGCCGACGTCTGTACCGTGGTAGGTATAAATTTTCAGACATAACAACTCATGACACGTCGGTATGAAACAGAAAATTTACCTATTGTAATGTAATTTTTTGCAATAATACGTCTGTTGCTGATAGTGCAATATAAACAAACAATTAGATTGTTAAGCAAAAGATGAAAGGCGTCTATTTCACACGAGATATTTTTCGAGTGAGAAATAAATGGTTTCTTTCACTTGAGTTAAACCCTCTACTTTTCATGTCGACTTTGCGGAAACTTGATAGTAAAACTTAGTAAAGTTTTACCAAAGAGTGGCTGTATAAGTTTAAAGCGTGACTCAGTACAGGGTTTTTTTATAATCGTACTACAGAAAAGGCTGTATAGATTTCTGTTCTTTTTTTTAATTACTTTTCTTCCCTAGGGTTAACCAACTTTCTACCCGTAGGCAGAGGCCTCTTCTTTCCACTTGCTACAATCCTGGCAAATCTCTTTCGCTTCTTACACATTCTTATAGTCATGCATACACGTCGGTTTCGGGTGCTTAACTATCAGAGTACAAAACATACAAAAGCATAAACAACCATTGGAATCCTTTGAGCCTTAAAACGTTATTCAACTCACCTTGGCTGAGACGCTTGTCACAAGATGAGTAAACGTCAAGCCATAGAAAAATGTCATTTTTGACGCATTATGAATGAGACGAGTATTACAGTCGAAATCAGTTTATTAAGAAATACATAAATAACGTCACGCCTTCATTCCCAGAGTGGGGTAGGCAGAGCTACAGAATACCATCAACTCCAAACTTGTTGGTAATTCTGTAACCACATTTTGCTCAATCAGGCTAAGATGTTTAGCAGTGTATTAGTGACAGGTTGTAAGCCCATAGCCTAACAGTACTACAAGCCTTTCCCTTAATCGCCTCTTACTACATCCACGGGAAGACACGGAGTGGCACTATTCTAACCCGGCAATTAAAATAAAACAACCGTTAAAAAACAAACATCTTTAATGGCAGCTGAACCCACCATCCATAACAATATTCTGTCCAGTGATATGCTTAGCAGCATCACTAGCAATGAAAGCTACAGTCTTAGCCACGTCCTCTGGTTTTATAAACTCTCCCAATGGCACACTTGGCAGGAAATCTCTTCCAAACTCCTCAGGATCTAAATTAGCTCGCTCTATGATCTTAGTGCCCGTGACGTACCCAAGTGCTAGGGAGTTGGAGCGGACTTTCTTTGGACCCAGCTCGAAAGCGACGTATTTTGTGAAATGTTGGATGGCAATTTTAGACAAACTGTCCGTTAGAAGACCTTCCCAGTATTTGACTGCTTCTACACCAGATATGTTGATCACGTTACCTGAAAGTGATTTTATTATCGTTATTACAGTCGCCAAGCGAGCAGTGATTTTATCTTCATCAGCATCAATAAATACCAGTTACTAGTAACCGTGATTATGAAGCTAGGGTTGGGGTTTGATTTCCGGTAAGGGGAAATAGGGCAAAATGGAAGATAATTGGAGAGGCATATACCCAACAGTGGGCATGTAGATAAAATGCTGCAGAAGAAGAAGAAGAAGGGGAAATTTTGTGTGAGCTTAACTTTACTTGTTTTTTTAGAGAACCATTGTTACGGTTTCAATATTTTTTTTAAATTAAAGTATGATTGTGTAATTTTTGCTACTTAAAAAACAATTTAGTGAGATGTCGAATATTAAGCCTTTATTGGGAATCCTAATTGTCCTTCGTCCAAATACATAAAAACTTGAAAGTTTTCTATGCAGAAAACCAGTCTAGGGCAAATGATAATTCGGACTAGTAATAGTTTAGGACAAAACATGCTAGACCGAACGATGGTCCGCCTACTCACCTACATAGATAGATAGATCAAAAACACTCTCTTTCTTAAACAGAATGGTAAATAAGGAATATTACGTAGTCTTACCCTGATACTTGACGAGAAGAGGCACAAACAGCCGAGTGAGATTGAAAACGGATCGCAAATTAGTGTTGATGTGAGCGTCAAAACTCTCAGTCGTGGCAGTAAAGATGTCATCAGAAATGAACACGCCCGCGTTGTTCACTAACACGTGAAGAGCCCCATAGGCTTTTGTCACACTGTCCACAATTCCCTCCACCTCAGCATCTTTGCTCACATCTGCTTGAATAGCTAGTGCTTCATGTCCGCTGAATTTAGAACATATCTCTTTAACTTCTTCTAGTGCTGGTTTGCTTCGTCCAATAACAACTAACTTCGCTTTCTCTTTAGAAAAATGTATCGCAATAGCTTTGCCTATCCCTGAGCTAGCTCCGGTAACTAAAACTACTTGGTCTCTAAACGCCATGTTTGTTTCTGCGTGTGCGCCGGTTCAACCGGCGCTTATATACAACCTATTACAAAGCAGAAGTTGTCAATTGGACATTTAAAAGCTAATTTTCCGTTGCTTTGTGATGCAAATAAACCCAAGACTTTGCCGGTGTGACTAACTTCTTGTATATTATGTGTATGATATTTTTAAGTGGATGTTATTTTGGTACGAGTATTTCTTATACCTACTTGGTACCCTATCGCAAGACCGAAGTTTTTGTACTGTTTTGTGCTGTCCAAAAAATCATAAGTAAGAAAATCATTTCTTTCTGAACCCATCAACTTTTCAAAATTTTTAAAAGGTAGTGTGGGGTGTAATAGTTTACCACACCCTACATGTATTTATGTTGAATGTTGATTGTTTGTTAGTAGGACGGAATGTTAAGTAAAAGATGTGTCCGTCCAAGTTGAGTACGTTTATTGCACTAAAAAGTAATTATAATAAATGTCTTAGGTAAACTATAGTGACGCATGCATCGGTGCGTCGTCAGCGTAATATAAATGTAGAGCGTGCTCGTACATGCTGCCAAATTTAAAGAAAAGAAAGGAAAACAACAAATAAATTAAGGCGATGTTGCCTTGTTAACATGTTTTGGGGCATGTACAACCACCTCGCTAACACTGTCGAAGTCACGAGGCTGCCGAAACGACGAGTTGTCGACTTCCTTCGTTGAACCGTGATCCTGGGCGATACCTTGGGCGGCGGTGTTCCAAAATCTTCGTCTTATGTACAGACCGGTCCAGGTTGTGGCAACAAGTATGCTAATGCCAATAAAAGACATAAAGGTGTAGTGATGAGTTTCATGAGACGATGATATCTCTTTTATGGCTTCTTGTTGGGCTTTTACTGTTTCTATGTTGGTTTTCAGCGTCTTCAGCGCTTCCATATGGTCTTCAGGAGCAAAACTGTAGTTTTTTGCTTGGATGATGTGATTTATTGCTGATTCTTGCACGTATAAGTTATCTTCATTGATGATCATCTCGCTGTGAAAATTGTTGTGAGAATGAATTGTTATTTTATCTCCTTTGAGCATGCAACCTGAATCCAAAGTGATGATTCCGGCCCGACGTATCGATAGTGACGTCACGCCAGTTGGGCAGAAAGTGCGAACCGCGCACTCTTCACAGCACGCGAACAGCCAGGCGAATGGTCTGTGTAATCGGATCCATTTGTCGGCGCACTCCGATGTTATTGTTTTGCAACTGGATAAGTTCTTATTGTTAATTAATTGTGCTTCACATATGTTCGCGTCGGCTTTCATGTTGTAAATAGGTAGATTCACACTACATAACAGCTGTTTTTCGTTTATCTGTAGGCATGTTGCTATGTCTTGATATGATAAACGTATCAAGGCATCTTTCTTGAGGTTTACTGCCAGATATTCCGATGTTTCCACGATCTGCTGAATTGTGTTTGAAGTTTTTTGCGGGATCGGTATTATTCGATTGAGTTCGTAATGTTCCGTGTTTACTAAAGGTAATTTGAACTCGAATAAAAGGAATTTGTTTGTTAGGTGCACATGTACGCGTGATAGCTTGTACATTTCTTGTGTGCAATGCCTTTTATTAATGCACGGGAGAGACAGTTCGCCCGGAAGCTGGCCCGCGATGATATTGAGCTGTTCTTCAAATTGATCTGGCTTTAGCAGGTGCATATCAACGCGTCCGTCCTTTACATCTGTTATCAAATCTAGTAGCATTTGTTGTACGCTTCGTAAATTTGCTACGACCATGTTGGCGGCGAGTGCAGTCGCTGTTATGTACATAGCGTTATGGTGGTCGAGCTTGATGCGCTTGTCTTGTTCCGTAAGATGTTTGTTGATGGCAGAGAACTGTTGCTTCATCACTTGTTCGTTTCTTTGTAGAAGGTTGTACTCGCCCTCCATTATGGAGGTATGGTTTTTGATAAGTTTCAATAGATGATTTTCGTTAGCACGTACTAATTGGATGTCTTTTTCATATTGCTGTGCGAATCTCTCGTCGAGGACACCAAATAGTGAGTTTGCCACGTATCCTACACCATCAATAAGACCTCGTTTCAATCTACTTGCGCGCGTTCCGTGCTCTGTAGATATTATGTTGTTGTAATGGTGCAGCTCCCTTAGTTCGTGTTGTAGTTGAGAGGCGATGGTAATGAATTCCGTTTCTTGGCTGCAGAGGCTTGTAAGATGATTCACATAGTTTTCGATGCTTGATAAACCTTGCCAGTAAGTGGTCATATTGTAATAGACCACCATCTTCCACTGGTCTTGTATTATCTGCATATCGGATACTTTATCAAAATAAACCAATTTGTCTGGAGTTAGCTCGGTTATCTTCTGTTGTGCAGATGCTGGTATGCAGGCTGTGAGCAGGAGTAGCACCAAACAAATAAAATTGCTGACTGGTTTCTTCTTATGTTGTGCTGGGTTTGATTGAGTTGTTGTTGGTGTGGCCTTCGTGCTTTTCACTGCTCCTTCCCATAGACCACCAGCAGTCGGCCACGCTGGTGCATTGAAATGCCACTCAATGCCTTGGTTTGTTAGGGTGTCCATGAGGGCAGTGTTCACGTAATGTTGGAGAGCCTCGTTTCTTTCTTGCATTAATTCTCTGGCTGCCCCTTTAAAATTTGTTCCGTTATCACTGTAGAGATGTTCTGGAGTTCCTCGGCGAGCGCAGAATCTTCTGAATGCGGCAAGAAATGTTTCAGAACTAAGGTCCGATACAAGTTCCAAGTGAACTGCCTTGGTCGCTAGGCAGATAAACACCGATATGTATCCCTTGGTCGTCTTGATCCCCCGCCCTTTGTTTGCCTTGACTTCCACTTGGCCGGTGAAGTCTACGCCTGTGTGGGTGAAGGGTCTCGACGGCGTCACTCTGGGTGCGGGAAGATCGGCCATCACTTGGTTGTTTGTTGTTGGTTTAAAGCGATGACACTTAACACACTTAACCAACCGCCCTTTTACTGTTTTAACTCCTCTCAGTATCCAGTATTTATCTCTGAGATGCAAAAGTGTCAGTCTTGGACCACCGTGAAGCGTTGTTATATGAGCTTGATTAATTAGCAGCTCCGTTAACTTGTCGTTAGGTGGCAGTATGATGGGATTTTTTTGTAGTGTGGTTGTCTTCGCATGGTTCAATCTTCCCCCGACTCGTAACACGTTGTTTTCGTCCAACTTAGGATTTAATTGTAAAAGTCGGCTTTTAGGTGTTATACTTGTACGTTCTCGTAGTTGTGCAATTTCCTTTGCAAAGTGTTTGTTTTGCACTGATTGCATAATTGCAGTGTGCGCATTCTTCAGTTCAATTGTTGTTAGGTGCGGTAACTTCGTTTTATTTTTACTGCTTGCATTTTTGATAAAACGTGACACCCATGCAAGCGTTCGTACAACACGTGTCATAGAGCTGTTATTGTTCAGAAGGGTCTCTATAACCGGTGACGTCAATTGTAGTGTGCATGTTTGTTTGTTTCGTTTTCTCTCTTCGATGGGGTCTTCAAATCGTTTTTCTGTTTTGTCTGTTAATCGATCTTCCTTGAGCCATTGAGGACCCTGCCACCACAAATGATGCGATATAAGTTGAGCGGGGAATATGCTTCGGCTGGCGCAATCAGCTGGGTTATCTTCAGAACGCACATGCCTCCAACAATTTGCAGGCATAACTTGAGTAATCTGGTTCACTCGATTTGCAACGAATGTTTTCCATCGCGTTATGTCTCCTTGTAGCCAGCCCAAAACCACAGTTGAATCAGTCCACCCGTATATTTGTACTGTCTGATTGTTAAGTGAGTCTATGGTCCTCTTCATTAGTCTTGATAGTAACAGCGCAGAACTGAGCTCTAATCTTGGGAGGGTTATGTGTTTGTTTACCGGAGCCAGCTTAGTTTTTCCTGCTATTTGTTGAATTGTTGGCCGGCCATCTTCGTTAGTACTCTTGCAAAATATGATGCAGGCATACCCTTTCTCTGACGCATCACCAAATCCGTGTAAAGAAATCTGGTTTGGAACGTTTCCGATCCATCGGGGAATTGTTATAATGTTAAGTGCTTGTAACTCGTTCCTGAAAGCTCTCCAATCAGCTTGTATTTGTTGTGGGAGTGGTTCGTCCCAGGCGAGCGATTGTTTCCACAGTTGTTGAAACATGAGTTTCCCCTTCATTGTAACTGGAGATAACCAGCCCAACGGGTCGTATATTTTCGATAGGTCTGATAGCAACGACCGCTTTGTTATGACGTCATTCTCGTCACTGCTTAAGTCCGTAATGTTGAATGTAAATTGATCTGTGCATGGATTCCACAGTACTCCGAGTGTTTTGTTGTTATGTACGTTTTTAAAGTCTAGCTTGTTTTGACTTATTTGATCTTGCGTTAACTCGTCAAGGAGGCTAGGATGGTTGCTAGCCCACTTCCTCAGGTTGAAACCGCCTGCTTGTAGTAGGTTTATCAGTTGTTTCTGAGATGTTTTGGCTTCATCGAGGTCATTGTTTCCACCCAAAAGGTCGTCTACATATAATTGGTTGTTTAAGATGTTTGCAGCAAGCGGATATTGATCTCCGTCATCTTTAATCAGCTGTTTGATAGTTCGCATAGCCAAGTAAGGTGCGGATTTAGTCCCGTATGTTACAGTACATAACTGAAATTCCTTAATTGGTTTTGCTGGGTTGTTTCTCCAGACAATCTTCTGTAAATGTTGATCCTCTTCCTGTATTCGTATTTGTCGATAAAACTTCTCGATATCGGCTGTATATACGTAGCGATAAGATCTCCAGCGTAAGATCATGGCCTGCAGATTTTGTTGTAGGTTTGGGCCAGCTTCCATGAGTTGGTTTAAGCTGTACCCTGATTTAGTTGGACACGAAGCGTTGAATACAGTACGTAGTTTTGTTGTGGTTGAATCCAGCTTAATAACTCCATGGTGCGGCAGGAAGCAACTAGGTTGTCGGGGTTCCATACATTGCTTCATGTGCCCGAGCTCCACATACTCGTTCATGAAATCTTTATAGCTGCTCGATAAGTTTTCGTGTTTAGCTAGACGTTTCTCCAATTGTAATAATTGCGCGACTGCCTGTGGCTTAGAAGTGCCGATGTATTGTTCAAAGTTGTCTCGCATTGGAATTTTCACCTCGTAGCGCCCATTCTCCAGCCTTCGTGTGGTGGTTTCGTATAGTTTTTCGCAGTATTCGTCAGCTGGCGAAATGTTGTGTGATGGTTCTGTTATCTCCTCAATTTCCCAAAATTGAGCGATCTCGTCAATGTTATTCAGGACGGCGTGGCAGTTGAAAGTTTTCACATTGCCAAGTAGTACCCAGCCCAGTTTTGTTTGTTGCGCAATAGGGGTGTGGACAGAGCTTCTTAAAATGCCATCCATAATAATATCTGCGTAGACTCCAGCATCCAGTAATATGTCAACGGGTCTAGAGATGTTATAATCTGGATCCGCCAGATTTATGTTATTTATGTGTGACCATTGTTGTTTGTCGAAAGAGTAATTTGGCAAGTTGTTGATCATTGAGGCCATGACGAGAGCCTCAATTGTAAATGCATGGTCTCCATACAGAGACTCGCAGTAAAGTTGTACAGTCCCATGACTTTGTTTGGCTGACAGACCGATGCCGGAAACCGTGGCATCTTGTCTATGTCTCTTTAGTCCTAGCCGCTGTGCCGCTGATTCTGTTATTAGGTTTGTCTGGGATCCTTGATCCAAAAGACATCTTAAAATGATGAATGAGCCGTCTGCTGCTTTCACCTTCATCTGCACCGTAGCCAGAAGAACTTCATTGAAGCTGCCCGCCACGTGGTGAGTTGACATTCGTTGATTGTCCGAAGTTGAAGGTTCATTCGGTGTTGCAACTGCAGACGTCATAGGTGTTGAATTCTGTTGTTCGCGCACTAGATCATGCAGCGACGTGTGGTGCGACTTATTGCAAACCTTGCACCGTTTAATTGAATTACATTGTTTTCCATTGTGTGAAAACATGCAATTCTCGCAAATGTTTAGTTGCGATAGTGTTGACCTCTTTACGTTCGGTGTCATATTCTGGAATGTTTTGCAGTAAAGTAGAATATGATTTGTTTTGCATATTGGGCAATTGTGTTCTGTGGTTGTAGGAAATGATTTCGCAATAAAACGTTTGAACTTTCCGCTGGCCTCATTTTGCGATGTTGATGGTAAGTTTCTGGAATATCCAGGGTTGTTCTTAGCTGTTGGCTGGGGGGTTGTTGGTTTTTTCTTCGTCATAGGTTCCAATGCAATGAACTTGCCTTCTATAAAAAGTATGAATTCATCAAACTGGGGCAGCTCGCGAGGTGCTTTCCTTGTTTCCATGTATGATTTGTAGGTATCCGAATCCAGTTTGTTGGTAAGAATGTGTACTAACAACGGACCCCAACTCGAAATGTCAAGTCCCAGGTTGCGAATGGCGTTCACGGCTTCCAGACTCGTGTCATGCAACCTTTTTAGTTCGAACGCAGTTTGTTGTTGTACGGCGGGTTGGTTTAAAAATGTTTGCATAAGTCTTGTAAAAAGCAACTGCTTATTGTTATATCGATGGTTGAGCATTTCCCAACACGTGTCGTAGTTTTCTGCCGAAACTGTTAAATGTTGAACTAGGCGCTCTGCTTCCCCTCTAAGCTTTCCCTTGAGGTGTTGCATTTTCTGAGCTTTCGTTATCATGTTGTTGTTATGGATTGCCTCGCAGTACAAATCCATGAATGTTGTCCATTGTGTGTAATTTCCGAAGAATGTTGGAATTTCGACCTTCGGAGTTGTTTGGTATTGATGTGCTGAAGAGTTTAGTTTTTTATGAAGTTGCCTCTTTGTGGCTTCGTAACTAGCTTCATGTTGAGCAAACTCCTGTTCATAATCCACGTCTGACCCTATAAAAATGTTGTCCAGCCTCCAATGGACCTCATCAATCGCCTTCCATCTTGACTGTAACATGTTTAATTTGTCTTCGATCTCCCACCTTTCCGAGATTTCGTCGATGTTTATATTCTTCACCATGCGTGTGAATGCTCTCATGTTAGTACTTTGCTGGCTGAAGAGCTCATCTGCCAATGACGGCATGCTCTTGTCAGCGGTAGCGGCGGCGGCAGCTACAACTACAGTTTCGGTGCTTTGTAACTGTTGAAGAAATGTTTCATACGTGACCTTGACTGTTTCATACATACTGAGATCTTCTGGTAAGACTCCGGCTTGTAGTAGTTTGTTGTGATTAGCACTAAACTCATCCCAAAGGGCTTTAAGGGTCGTCACCCGCGATGTTATGTAGTCAGTTGTTTTGCGACTAGCGGAGTCTTTCTTGAAGTTATTCCTCATCTTGTCAATTGCTTCCTTGATAATCCTTTGTCTCGCCAAAGTCTCCATTGTTTTTATTGTTTTGAATCACTCGTAATGTTGAAATCTGTTGAATACGTTGTTGTTGTACGGTTCAGACTCGTATGATTGTAATCTGACCACAATATGTGCGCCTTCTCAATTCGACTGGTGAGACCCTCTTCCGGGAGGCCAGCCAAACCGATTCGCTATTGCAGTTAAACACAAATCACACAGAATCCAATCCGGTTCGAAGGACCAAAAATGTGGGGTGTAATAGTTTACCACACCCTACATGTATTTATGTTGAATGTTGATTGTTTGTTAGTAGGACGGAATGTTAAGTAAAAGATGTGTCCGTCCAAGTTGAGTACGTTTATTGCACTAAAAAGTAATTATAATAAATGTCTTAGGTAAACTATAGTGACGCATGCATCGGTGCGTCGTCAGCGTAATATAAATGTAGAGCGTGCTCGTACAGGTAGGTTTATTTTATAGTAATTCGGAAAATTGAAAACATATATTTTCCAATTTATGAAAATTCTGACAAGCCAAACAGTTGTCAACTAAAATTCGACCCTGTTATAAGTAGCTGATATACTTATTTACTTGTAGAGTAAATATTTGGAGCTAAATTTAGCTTCATTGCCGAAACCACCGTTATAGTAGGTAGCAAAGAATTGGATTAATGTTTCTTGTTTATTATGTTAAGTGTTTTATGAAAGAAACTAATTATCTATTGATTCTATGTGATTTCATTATTTTTAATTTTTAAATATGATTTTGTCATTGATTTTACTTTGTAAATTAGCTAGGTACATAATCTAGTTATTATTTTATTTTGACCGTGTTTAATGATGTGAGCTCCTCCAGGGAAATATATTTAAGAACACATTGTCGAAGTGGCTTCTAGATAAGTGTTTTTATAGTGTTAAGGACTTCCTCGAGCAACGTAATAATAGTAATTTGTGATTTTTGACATTTAGTATTTAATATAAATTTTAATGTTTTGATTTGTGATCTTACATGTATTTTATGACTTATACATTTATACTATATATACATTATGTTGGATGTTAAATTTATTTATTGCATGAATAATAATATTTGCACGCTTGCTTGCAAGCTGGATACACTGGACATTATATATATATTTTTAAATTGACTGTAACATCTTGTGTATTCTGCAAATAAATGATATTGATTGATTGATTGATTGTGTTGCATTGTGTTTTAATTTTTTAATGTGTAAAAGTTTTGGTAACGAACTGACAAAAAATAATCTACACTAATATTCTGCCGTCCTTAAACTAAAAGGCGACTAAAGGATCATACGACCTTTTTGAGTTATCTATACAGCGCGATTCAGCTAATTATTAGCTATCGATCTATCTAGGTTTGGTGCCGATATCTTTAAAAACCACCGAGATACAGCCTTCGCTCTAGCGGCTAAATGACGATTTATTGGGCTATTGCTACTAAAAAGGCAGTTATTTAACACTTGCTTAACTTAAAGGTGATTAAAAGTTGATAGCCGCCAATTTTACGTAATACTGTACAACACTTAAAAGCGGCTATTTGATTTTCAACGACTTAACAGCGGCTTTTGGAGTTTTGCCGCCTTATAGCTTACAAACACAATACTCACCTGCAAAGAGGTCACAGATTAAAAGGCGGTCAATCCGTGTATACTTAATAAAAAAGCGGTTAAAGTCCAATAGCCACCTTATTGTTTTGTAAATAAAATTTAATTTTATCAAAATACATACCATAAATGCCGTCATGGCTTTATAAGCTAGCAATAATAGTAATAAAAATACATCCCTGCTTAATTAAATCACAGCTACACGATATTGCCTAACTAGAAGGCGGCAAGGCGACCCCCGCGCAAGAGTCTCGTTTGAAAATGTCTGCGAGTTCCAAGTATTGTATCTCAGTAAATATTGGGTATTTAGAAATAATCCAAAAACCGTATTGTAGCGAATTTAGTCTCTTTATTTTCTTTATAGTAAAACTTCGCTGTTAAACTCAAAGTTTATAACATACAGGGTGTCTCAGATATTGACGTAAATATTATTACATACCTATAGTTTTAAGTTTCTAATACGTTAGTTAGTTTTAATTTTATTTTCTGTTAATTAGTTTACAGTTGAATGATTGTGATAAAAAATGTTACCTTTGCCTCCCTTGGCTCTAAAATTACCCATAATTCGTAATTCTAAAATTTGATATTTAATTCTCAATGACGTAGAAACGTAAGTAAATTGCATTAAACTATTATTCCAAAATGTTGACGTATTCTGAATAAATTCATACTTTTTAAGTCATCACTAAATTTCTCGTTTTTCATTCAACAACTTTTGACTTTTCGTACAGGAAAAATATTTTTTTTCGACCAATGTGGCATGTTGTCAAAAGTTGGCGCAGTTAAACAAAATTTCGAAATCGTGTAACAAGTTCTACTTAATATGGGTAAAAAATAATGTTACAGCTTGCTTTTCTTCAAAGTGATCGAATTCAATCGATTCAATTTGGTACCCATCCAAGGCACTCAGGAAATCTTGGTTTGGGTCGTTTATTGCAATATTAAGTACTAGCGACCTGCCCTCGCTTCGCTCCGGGTTAAATTATTATACATATAAACCTTCCTCTTGAATCACTCTATGTATTCAAAAAAAACGTATCAAAATCCGTTACGTATTTTTAAAGGCATAAATACCTATAGGGACAGACAGCGTCAAGCGACTTTGTTTTATACTATGTAGTGATATTATAAACGTTCAGACCTAGTTTCAAATAATATATCCACGACATATTCAACGGTCATCGTCAGAAAATCGATTTCATCAAAGATTTTTTTTTAAGTTTAGGAATCAAAAAGAAGTCGCTGGGGGCCAAGTTTGGACTATAATATTTTGGGTGAATAATAGTTTAGAACCCAGATTCAAAAGCAACAGCCTCGACAATATGAGCAGTATGCACAAGGGCGTTGTCGGGCAGAAGCAGAACATTCCTGGGTAATTTACCCCATCTTCTCTTTGATTACTTTCTTTAACTGCCGTTAAATATTAGCGTAGTACTGTCCTGTGATATTTACACGCTTTATCTCTACAATCGATCAGTAATATTCCTTCAAAATCCCTGAATATTCTGGCAAAGAGCTTGCCAGCTGAAGGGACGACCTTGAACTTCTTGGGGTGAGGTGTTCCTTTAATGTGCCACTGCATGGACTTTTGTTTGCTCTTTCGGTCGTAATGATGAACCCATCTCCAGTACCAATTTTTTGGAGTACCTCATCAGGATTTTCATTGCATAGCTCAGTTAAGTCAGATCAACAAGCAACAGGAATATCTTTCTGAAGCGTTGTCAGCATTCGCGGCACCCATTTCACACTAACTTATGACAATGTTAAGATGATCAAGGACGATATCGTTGTACAGTAGAAATACATATTAATTAATAAGAATTGGTTGTTTGAGCTACCGATTTTACCTTCACTCGACCATTCTCCAATATAATTTTCTCCACTTTTTTATACATTTTCCTGTGAAGTAACTTCAACAGGCCCAGCAGGTCTAGGGTCGTCATCGTTGCTTTTCCTCCCACGTTTAAATTCACTTGACCACTTTTGAATTGTAGATAGTGAATGAGCAGACTTTTGTGACATTTATAAACATAAACATAATCCATCCGTCCCCTGATATTTGTATTTAATTTAATTAACATTGAAAATTACTCCTGTAATCAAGTTTATTACGTAATTGCAGAAAATCAAACCAACGAATATTTGAATATCACTTTTTCAAATGATACTTAGCGGCCGTTTAAAAAAAAAAAAAAAGGTTGAAAAATATCAATACCGAGAGCTTATTGAAGGTCCCTCGTATTATTGTATAGGCTGTATTTATTTATATATGGGTTCGGCTGAAAACCAGCGCTGCTGCTTCGGCTGCTGCACTGAGCATGTGCTGCAGCCAGAACATAAGCTGAGTCCTATTTGACTTCACAGTGCAGTGCAACATTTCTAAATACGTTCTAATTTTGCTCTTTTTGTACCTAATAATAATATGTCGGTTGTGTTGTAGTGTATTTTTGACAAGTCAATGTACCTAGTGAGTTATGAGCTTTTTTAGGACTGCATTTAAATTTCCAGCTTTACAGTTCTCAAGTATTAGAATTATAAATTACACATGTTTTTAGCCAGCGGAGGCAAGGGTGGTACTCCTTGGCTTAAAACATCACGTGCCGCAAGGTTATTTACCAGTATCATGAGAACCATTATAACTATTAAGTTAATTAATATTATTAGAAAGTTAAAACTAAATTCTTGACCGGTATGGAAGAGGTTTTCTAATATATAAATAATATTTGCGTAAAATTCTGGGACACCCCTCTATTTAATGAAACAGTAATTTTGCAGTTATTTTACGTATTACGCAGGGAGCACAACTTTCTTTTCCTTGCATAATGTAGTTTCACACTCCTCTAAGGGATCCAAATAACATTGTGGCAGTAACTTCCCCAAGTCATTGGATATAAAAACATATTTTGATTGCAATCCATAACAAAAAAGCAGTTATTGTGATTTGTTCTGCAATTAACTGCCTTTTTCTCAAGCATTGAATATAAAAACTATATGTCAGATTCCACCTCATTTACCTTTTCTTAATTAGAAGGCAGTTAAAGTCGCGTGGCCGTTTTCTAGTCACGTATGTTTGCATAGTTTTAACTAGACATGCATAGCTAAAAAGTGGCTATGTCATGTCACCGCCTTTTAGTTATGTTTTCTATATAACTTTTGTTATATTTGTAAAATGTAACGCGGATATCCTAAATTACTGAGCTAGAAGGCCGCTAAACATACTTTAACCGTCATTAAGCTATGTAAAGTATTACATTAAATTCAACGGGTCCATAGCTAAAAAGGAAAATTGAAGATTTCACCTATAAAAAATAAGTAAAAAAATATCAAATTCATATAAAAATATAAAGCAACCCTCATTACTTAGTATATAAAAAAATTACATCGATATCGTGCACCAGTTTGTAGAGACATAGTTTCAAACGTTTTTTGGCCATAACTCAAAATGACCCTCTTGCATTTAACGGCTTTTTAGTTTGAGGACGGCAGTATTATAAAGAGGAAAGAAATGCATTTTTGTGTTTGTAACAAATAAACTCAAAAACTACTGGACCGATTTCAAAACTCTTCCATTATTAAAATGCTATGCCCGTACATTATCACAAAGTAGCATAGGCTATGAATATTGACTGTTTTTGCAACCAGACAGTACAACAAAAACAGTTACTTGATGTACTGTCTGTGTTTAACTTTAAATGCATGGTTGATTTTCCTACTAGAGTAACGGACCACTCTTCTACAAGTATCGATCATGTTTACTCCTGCCAGATAGGAGCAGTTGTGAAGAATGTTTCTCCTGTAACTACAAACATAGGCGACCATTTTGCGGTCCGCAGCGTGGTATCGTGCCGGCGCAGACAACCGCGCGCGCCGACACGCGTCGCGCGTGCATTCACGCAGGCGAACCGCGCGCACTTTGTTGAAGCTCTATACAGCGTCAGCTGGGACGACGTATGGGCCCGCAGCGGTCACGCCGCGGCGCAGATGGCCAAGTCTGTTATTCAGGTGATTTGCAACAAATATGACATTTGTGTCCCATTTAAAGTGTTAAATAACCGGAATAAGAATTATTCGTGGATATCGGACGAAATATTAAATACAAAATTATTATTGTTTGACATGATTGAATTAGGTAATCAATTTCCAAATATTGACATTATTAAGAATATAATTTTTAGCACAAATAAAAAATACGAGGACTTGCTCAGGCTCAGTAAATTTAATCATAATCTGAGTGTTATGGCGAGAAATGGGTTTACCGGTAAATGTATGTGGCAGGTTATAAATAAGGAAAGTGGAAAAAATTCACGACCTTCGATTGATTTTACGTATATAGCTGTCGACCTTAATGGCAATAAATTTAGATCGAGGCAGGAAGCAGTAAACGCGATGAACGAGAGGTTCGCGGGAGCGGCCGCGGCGTGCGGGGCGCCGCGCGCCGACCTCTGTGCCGTACGCACCGCGCTAAGCGCCGCGCTCGCGCCCGCGGACCGCAAGCTGCGTCTGCGCCCGTTCACTGCACATGAGGTGCTCAAGATCATCACCAGCCATATACCTCGTAAGACCACCAAAGATTTCTACGACATATCTATGGACATCCTGCACCTGGCTGCCGAGCCGCTGTCGGTGCCGTTGGCGGACCTGTACAACCAATGTCTAACGGAAGGAGTATTCCCCGCACCATTAAAAATGAGTAAAATATCACCTCTTTTTAAAGGAAAAGGAAATAGGAATGATATTGATTGCTACAGACCCGTTTCAATTATACCCGGAGTGGCCAAGGTACTCGAGCGCGGTCTCAGTTTACGTCTTACTGAGTATCTTACTTCGACCAAAGCTTTGTCTCCGCGGCAGTATGCATATCGCGCGAGCCACTCGACCAGTTCATTAACACGTGAGGTAGTACGACAGGTAATGGAGGCGCGTAATAGTGGACTGCAGGTTGCGGTCTTGTGCTGCGACCTGTCGAAAGCCTTCGACGTGGCCGATCATAGAGTACTTGCGATCAAACTGCAACATTATGGCATCGACGGCAAGGCCCACGCTTTGATAACCGACATCCTTCGCGATAGATCTCAAGCAGTATTCGCTGATGGAGGTCGGGTAAGATCAACGCCGCTGCGGACGACTGTTGGTGTCGCGCAGGGGTCATCCGTGTCTAATATCCTTTTTTCACTGCTACTAAACGATCTTCCTGAGACGATATCAGCGGGAGAAATATTTATGTACGCGGATGATGTGGCTTGCGTGGTCTCTGCAACTAACATTGACAAGCTAGAGCAGCTTGTAAACGAAGCCGCCACTCAGCTGTCGACGTACTTTAAAAATAACGGCCTAGTTTTAAACTATAAAAAGACCCATTTTCTCCATTTCCATCTTGGGGGAAAGTTTCCTAGAGCCCTCACAGTTGTTGTGGATAATGCCAGGATAGAACAAGTACAGACTACCACTTTCTTGGGCTTCGAGCTGGACCGCGGCCTACAATGGGGATCCCATATCGCTAAGGTATGTTCCAAGTTAGGCAGCGCGTGTTATGCACTCCACCGGCTAGCAAGAATGGTTCCTAGGTTTGCGGTACGATCGTGCTATTTTGCTACAGTCCATTCAATAATAGAATATGGCGCTGAGCTGTGGGGGCGAGCTGCCGATTGTGAACGAATCTTTCGCATGCAAAAGAGAGCGGTTCGCACAATAGTTCAGGTGAGCCAGGACACCTCTGCGAGACCCTTGTTCAAGTCCCTCAGAATCCTAACGCTCCCATCTATAGTGATACTACAGGTGGCCACGTACGTGCGTAGTCACCTGAACGAGTATGTTAGGGCGGGAGACTTTCACGGGCGTAATTTGCGGAACGCGAACAAACTCATGGGGATCCGGCACAGACTCGCGAAGTCTGCGAAACTCACTCACGTCATGGGTCCGACAGTCTACAACAAGCTGCCGGCGCACGTCACGGGTGCGCATTCGCTGGCCA
Organism: Acleris holmiana; assembly: GCA_949316455.1. Classification (NCBI taxonomy): domain Eukaryota; kingdom Metazoa; phylum Arthropoda; class Insecta; order Lepidoptera; family Tortricidae; genus Acleris; species Acleris holmiana. Next base: position 4,713,595 of record OX438785.1, read on the forward strand.
GCTTTAGATCACGTCTCAAACGTTGGCTTGTCGAGCACACGTTCTATAGTTATAACGAGTTTATTGACATGCCCAGTACATAGTTTTACTTATGTTTATAATTTTGATTATTATTTGTATTCTCCATTTACCATTACCCTATTGTAGTACTACAAATCTATATGTTTTTGATTTATTTTTTGTTTTGACTTACGCTTTTGCATCATAATAATTTAAATATACTTAAGGAAATATTGACTATTGAATAACCTTATTGACATATAATATGAATTATTATAAAAATAAATGATATGATATGATATGATATGTTTTATTTATCTATGCGGACGGAACCACGGGCAGCAGCTAGTAAATAAATAAATCACGAAGGTGCAGACGGTGTACAGCTATTTATAAGGGGCACCACATACTTACAGTTTACCTGCAGTTATTTGTTGCCTATTACAGTCAAGTTTTTTTTATTATTATTGGAAATAGATTTTTACATAGTACCTGAGTCTAAATGTCGCCAAACTGTGTCACAGTTTGTTGTTGTGCTACTATGGAACCCTGTTATAATGACAGCGTTAATCATTAACTTGAGCTTTCTTTCATGTGGATTGACGCTGTCATTATGGCAGGGTTCCATAGTGGCATAACTATTAAAATCCTTGACTGTACCACAAGTAAAGGTGGGTCCACATTTGTGACATTTCATCGTAACCTGTCATGGTTCCGTGCCCGTGTCAGAAACGTCTCGTTAGATCATTTCCACAAAGCATTTTTGAATAGTAGCTAATTTTCACATCGCGTTCTTTTTTATCGCAAATTTAATTGTCTAATTCTACTTTTTATGTTCGCGTTCATTTTCTTCGCATATTTTATCAGAAGATTAGGTTAGGTTCGTTTTTATTTTAGGCCCGGAGGGCCAAAATTACCCAGAAATAGGAGCTCCGCCATGCGGAGTTCCGTCGACTCTCTGTACATCCCTTAATTATTAAAACACTTTCGCGCTGTCATCACGTGGCTGAAGGGGCTAGAATTCCTCGTTAAAAAAGGTCTACAAGTCTTTGGTCGGTACTATCAACCACTCGACCCTCAGGGTTACTCCTGTCCTCCGTTATATTACAGTGTTTACTTACGAGTATATCTACTCTTTATTGTATGGTGTACCCACCTTCAGGTTGGTGAAGAAGTGCTGCGTGCGGTGCACGACCGAGAGCGGTGCGTGGTGGTGCGCGGAGCGTGCGCGGGGCGGCGGCGAGCGCGGCGCGGGCGACGCGCAAGACAGCTCTGACGCCGACTTAGACAGCCGCCCGCTTAGCGTCTCTGACCGCTCTGGGTATGAAAATGAAATAGTATCACGGGACAATGTCGCACAAATTGGTAGTCCCAAATGAAACTGTAGGCTTGTACTCTGGGTAATAGAATAAATGAATAACTACAAGGGGACAATCTTACACAAATTGACCTAGTCCCAAACTAAGCTCTAGGCTTGTATTATGGGTACTAGACAACGATAAACTTACTTATATAGAGAAATACATACTTAAATACATAGAGAACATCCAAGACTCGGAAAAAAATATTCGCGCTCATCACACAAATACCTGCCCTTAACGGGATTTGAACCCAGGACCGCTGGCTTCGGAGGCAGGGTCACTCCCAAATAGGCCAACGTGTCGTCGTAGACAACGATAATTTTACTTATATAGAAAAAATGTACTTAAAACATCCAAGACTCAGGAACAAATGCTTGCATTCATTACAAAAATATCTGACCTTACCGGGATTTCAATTTACTAACTAGGCCAAAGTGTCGTCAGTAATAATCATCACCAATATCATCATTTTAGCTGAAAGACATCCACTGCCGGACATAGAACTCAGCCACAAGGACAACTTCGCTCAAGAATCGCACAATGGGATATGTCAATATTTAGTATGTACATACATACATAACATCACGCCTTCATTCGCAGAGAGGGGTAGGCAGATCTGCAGATTTATCAACAACTCTAAAAACCTGTTAATAATTCTAAAATAAATAAAAATAAATAATAAGATGTTTACTAAGGCTAAGATGTTTACTAGTGTATTAGTGACAGGTTGCAAGCCCGTCGCCTAACAGTACTACAAGCCCTTATTCCCTTAGTCGCCTCTTACGACAACTACGGGAAGACATGGAGTGGCACTATTCTAACCCGGCAACCACCCGGGGTATAATCAGTATTAGTTTTAGTATCGCTTTTATTATTAGTATTTTAGTATGTATAATCATTGAAAACCATTTTGTAGATTTAGGCTTACTGGGCCTCTATTCTACAAGATTTTTAGTGTTTTTAATGACTAAGCAGTTATTAATCCATCCTATTTTATAATGTTTTCAAACATATAAATAAACAACAACGTGCCCAAGCCGGGCAAAATATTTAGGTAAGCTTCCAAAGGAAACAAGAGAGCTACATAATATCACAGCGATAAGCGCGATCAAAGAAAAGTCGTTGACTGGCGGCAGCTGACAGCGGCAAACAAACGTAATTCCGTTGGGAAAATAACTATTTCTATTGTTTTCTTGTGCTTTTGTGTACTAACGGCTAAACGGCTGTTATTTAGCCACATTCAAATTAATCCAACTAACGGTGGTTAGGCGCTTAAATCTATGACATTTTGAACTTGGTTTTTTCCCAAGAACATCAAGAAGGAAGAGGTAATTTATTCTTAGGTAAAAAAATATACTTTTGTTAGCTACCAGGGCTGCCGACACTTCGATCGCGTACAATTACTTTCTTGATTTCCCGCACTCATTTTATTCCAGTTGGGGGGCGATTTTCGAAGAAACTTAGGGAAATATCGGTCCAAATTGCAAATTTCGAAATATGGGATCTGTAACTTATTCCGCAACGAGTGAGACTCGTGACATACGGACAAACGACGAATAGAACGCAGAGTGCAAAAAACAAAGTGAGACTGTTTTACTCTTCGAATCAGTGAAATCCTAGAAAATGCATGAAATCGTACAAAACCTTAATCCAAAATCGTTTTCACTAGATATTATCACACACATAACATTGCGCCTTTATTCCCAAAGTGGGGTAGGCAGAGCTCCAGAAATACCAAACAACTCTAAAAAGACTTGCTTATAATTCTGTTACCACATTTTGCACAATCAGGCCAAGAAGTTTACTACTATATTAGTGACAAGTTGCAAACCTATCGCCTAACAGTACTACAAGCCCTTTATTCCCTTAGTCTCCTCGTACGACATCCACGGGAAGACATGGAGTGGCACCAGTCTAACCCGGCAACCACCCGGGATCATATGGGATGGGGAGATATTATCATATCAATGTTAAACTGTTACTCAAACTGTGCTAACGCCTGAACTAGTCCGTAACATTCCAAAGAGGTAACGACATCTTTTAGTATAGGTATAATGGTGTAATGTATGCAGATTTATTCCACGAGTAAACTCACGGATATAGCGTAAATTAGTTTTGGTATATTGTATTTAGTAGGTTGTTTTTAATCTCTATTCGTTCGTTAATATACCTAGTATAGAAGTATACCAAGAATAATTAGACAAAAGTGTGTTTTTAGGGTTCCATACGCCCGAATAAAAAACTGGACCTTTATAGGATTATTTGTGTCTGTCTGAAACAGCCAATTTGCTCCGGATCTACTGGACCGATTAAGTTGAAATCTTGTATCATGAATATCTCTGATAAAAAATTGGACGTGTAATGTAAATTAAAGAATTTTAAATACGGGGGGGTCACTTTTGGGGAGTGAATGAGATGATTGAAGAGCTTGTACCACCTGTACTATGTGACATAACAAATAAAAGGGCTTCTTATACGGGTCTCGAATATATTTATTTTATTTTAAAATTGGCTTTTACTTCTCTCGCTCTAAAATTACTCATAATAGACATGTATTTGTATTGACGACACGCTAGCCTAGTTGGGAGTGACCCTGCCTTCGCAGCTAGGTGTCCTGGGTTCAAATCCCGGTAAGGGCAGATATTTGTGTGATGAGCACAAGTATTTTTCCTGAGTCTTGGATGTTTCCTATTTATTTAAGTATTTATTTCTCTATATACGTATGTTTATCCTTGTCTAGTACCCATAGTACAAGCCTAGAGCTTAGTTTGGGACTAGGTCAATTTGTGTGAGATTGTCCTGTGATTATTATTATTATTATTATTATTTGTTTATTTATTTATTTATTCAATCTTCTTTGCACAATACAAATAAATGTAAAAAGTACAAATGGCGGACTAAATGCCTAAAGGCATTCTCTACCAGTCAACCACATGTTCAACAGAGAAAAACCCGGTGCAATTAGAGAAATTAACAGTGTTAAAAACTAAATTAAATATAAATGGCTACTTAACATTTAAAACATATAATACATAAATAATAAAATGCCTTTTATTCCCTAGGGACTAAAAGTACTTTCACTTTTTAATTTTCTTATAAAAAATCTTGGAAAACCAAAAACTGCCAACATGGTGCCATTGGATGATGTTGCCCTTGACGTCGGAGTGCGCGGTGGAGCAGGTGCAGGGCATGGCAGACAGGGGCTGGGCATACAAAAACGATACGGTGCAAAATACACCTTAGCATCAAAGAAGTCAGTAAGGAAATTTTTGCAACTTATTGAATTTGTTAGTAACGCGGTATTGCAATATCACTGACGTACGAGTATAAGTGTTATTCCACCGGAGATTAAAATTTGTATAGAAAAAAAATATCTTCGGTGGGGTTATTTTAATGAAATTATCACGCCGCCTCGTCTCGCCTAGCTTCGCCGGTGTAAAAGCACCTTAACAGTGGCTGTACTTACGAGTAAACTAATGTAAAACTGCCAAGGTCAGGCAACTCATTAAATCTCGCACCGAGCGTGCGGGTTAATATGAGGTGGAGCTCTCTGCAGCGCTGCTAAGTGTTCATGCACACAATAATATGCAGCAGGGTTGTGAACACACAAGGTTGGGCAGTATTTGAATTACATTTAACCCCCGTGTGGTTGCCGGGTTAGAATAGTGCCACTCCATGTCTTCCTGTGGATGTCGTAAGAGGCGACTAAGGGAATAAAGGCTTATAGTACTTTTAGGCGATGGGCTTGCAACCTGTCACTAATACGCTAGTAAACTGCTTAGCCTATTTGTGCAAAATGTGGTTACATACCTAATTATAAACAATTATTTTAGAGTTGTTGGTATTTCTGAAGCTCTGCCTACCCCACTCTGGGAATGAAGGCGTGATGTTATGTATGTATGTATAAAATAATCTTATTTGGACTGACAGTCACCTTGACCCAAGCTTGAATTAGACCAAGGTCGAAGAGTGGGGACTCTGGGAATGAAGGCGTGATGTAAGTATGTATGTACTAATTTATAAATATAATAAACTAGCGACCCGCCCTCGCTTCGCTCCGGATTAAAGTATTATACATATAAACCTTCCTCTTCAATCACTCTATCTATTAAAAAAAAACACATCAAAATCAGTTGCGTAGTTTTAAAGATTTAAGCATACATAGGGATATAGGGACAGAAAAAGCGACTTTGTTTTATACTATGTAGTGTAGTGATATAATAAATTATAATATTCGATCGATTTAATCGGCACGAAGGAAAACGTATGGTTGCTAGGTAATTAAAACTGTGGGCAAGCTCTTTTAATTATAACAGCCGTGTAACTGGTAGTAAAATGCAAATAAGAGTAGTTCGTTTTTGTTGAATTTGCATGTTTATGAGCCTTTGGTATATGGTTGCTATTTGAATGTGGACGAAAGAAAGAGAGAAGGAAAAAAAAAACATTTATTCACAACAACGCACAAATTAAGTTAACAAAAATAAACCTAAACGAAGTTAGACAGTTGTTAGGTATGGATGCATTGAACGTGAATGTATACTTATATTATAAATTTTACGTGAAAGTACCTCTGTCTGTATGTCTGTCTATATATTTGTTACACTTTCACGGATAAACCGCAGAACCGATTTTGATGAAATTTGGCATGGAAAAACTTGAATCCCGGGGATGGACATATGGTACTTTTTATCCCGAAAAATTTGACGATCACTGACTAGTCGCAAGACCACGATTGGATAACCTTGCAGCAATGTTTGTTTTGTTGTGTTTCAGAGTGGGGAATAGAATACCTGGGACTGTATTCTACTCAATAAAACTATATCACTTTTGACATGTTATCGTATTATCAACGTTATGAGTATACTTACTTGACAGTAATGGCGGCCGAGTTGAAAACAATACAACAACATGTCAAAAACAATACGGTTTAGACGAGTACAATAGAAACCCTGGCAATGATATTATTACAGTGTAGGTAGATAATATTACGTTCCTAGTAATTGCATTTGAAAATAGAAACTACAACATGTGCAATTGTTTCACTAACGAAATGAATGATGGACAGATACGGAAAAAATGTGAGTAATACACTCGGCGTCAAAAATATCGCCCCTCCGCGAAAATCAGATTCAAGCTAATCTAGACCTTAGCGAAATTATGTTACATAATTAATATTAGTATCAATTAAAAGCACGTTTAATGTGTTTTAAATTAATAATGTTTAATTTAAACAAAACGTAATGGCTTGTGAATCAGAGCGTTTCGAAAAAAAAATGCACAAATACTCGTTTGAAGGGTCGCGAGTTGTGCCCTTTTCCAGGGGTATAAAATGCCTGTACAAGGTCAAATGTCAATCATTCACTATCCAGACGTCGAAGAGAACACATCTAAGGAACTCAAGCAAGAAAACAACCCTCGAACATGGAGACCACCGCTGCTGAATCATGTCGCTCGGCAACTCAATTTAAGCCGTCATGCTGTCCGCCGAGTATTTCAGCGGTTCCAGGAGACTGGGGACTACATCAGAAGATGTGGGGCTGGTCGGCGACGCTGCACATCCGAAAGAGATGATCGCTTCATCGTGACATCATCTCTACGCAATCGCTTCGCTAGTGCTGTTGAGGTGCAACAACGCCTCAGAGAAGCTCGGACAAGATCAGTTAGCATCTCTACGGTTAGAAGAAGACTGCGGGAGAAGGATATCATGGCTCACAGGGCTGCTACAGGCCCAATGTTGACCGCACAGCATCGCAGAGATTGCTTGCAATTTGCCCGCGACCACGTCGATTGGACGTTTGAGCAATGGAGGCAGGTTCTCTTTACCGATGAGACGAGAGTCTGTCTTTATTGCAACGACAGGAGGGCCAGAGTCTACAGAAGGTCGGGCGAACGATTTGCTCAAGCCTGTATTGAAGAGACAGTGGGCTACGGAGGTGGCTCTTGCATGTTCTGGGGGGGCATGTCTATAGACGGCAAAACCGACCTTGTCTGCGTCTCCAGGACTGGAGGCACTCGCGGCCAAGGGTCCCTGAATGCTCGCCGATACATTGCCGAGATCCTGGAAGAGCATGTGATGCCATATGCGGGTTACGTCGGCTCTGGGTTCACATTAATGCACGACAACGCTCGCTCCCACACTGCATTAATTGTTCGGGATTATCTGGAGGAGGTCGGGATTCCCGTTTTGCCGTGGCCAGCCAGGAGTCCTGACTTAAACCCGATTGAACACCTTTGGGACGAGCTGAAGCGACGGGTTCGGTCACGAGATGCCGCCCCTACCACCCTGCAAGATCTTCAGGACGCAGTCATCGAAGAATGGGGCAACATTCCACAAGAGGACATCGTAAAGTTGGTGCGATCAATGAAAGACCGTTTAGAGGCAGTGATAAGGGCAAGGGGGGGTAACACTAGGTTTTAAGTTAATTTTAGGCACTTTTTGTATAATTTTGTTATCCACTTATTGTTGTAAATTTAAACTTGAATAAACATTTTTCAACTGTTCGCAATGTCATTTCCTTTAATTTTTGACCCCAAGGAAAAATCCTTTTTTTTTTAATTTTCCTAAAAAAACACTTTATTACCTTTCAAATGATACCTAACAATCATATTGTTGTCCTTGATCAAATAGGGTTTAAAGTCGGTTGTAATTATTTTCCGAGGAGGGGCGATATTTTTGACGCCGAGTGTAAATCGTCGACTTGTCTGGCGTTAACAGAGCGAGAGTGGTTAATTGGGTCTATTATGAAGCTTCAACTTGGGTGCTGCAATTGGTAAAATTTTATAAAAAGGGGCAATTTTTTTTTTAAACTGTTTTTGATTTCGGCTACCTACTTAAAACTCTCGTTCATAAAATTAAAACAACAGTAATAAAGTTCAGTTCAAAAATCAATCCATACATACATAACATCACGCCTTCATTCCCAGAGTGGGGTAGGCAGAGCTACAGAAATACCAACAACTCTAAAAAGACTTGTTGATAATTCTGTAACCACATTTTGCACAATCAGGCCAAGAAGTTTACTAGTGTATTAGTGACAGGTTGCAAGCTCATCGCCTAACAATACTACAAGCCCTTATTCCCTGAGTCGCCTCTTACGACATCCACGGGACGACATGGAGTGGCACTATTCTAACCCGGCAACCACACGGGCTCCAATCAATCCATTACCTTAAAAAAAGAGAAAAAAAATAGCAATATATAATGTTTTAAAACAACCTAAATCTCGCATTATAATACTCGACAAAAATAAAAATTAGCTCATTTATTAGATCATAACTAAAATGATATTATATGATGTGCATTAGAACTTGTAGAAAAGCACTATTTTAACTGCAAAATCACAAAAAGAAGCAAAACCGGCAAAATTTCGTATACGGCCTCTTAAAAGGAACTTTACAATCATTGAAAAATACATACATACATAACATCACCCCTTAATTTCCAGAGTAGGGTAGGCAAAACTACAAAAATATCAACAACTTAAAAATACTAGTTTATAATTGAAATATAAAGTCAACTAAATTATCTTGATGATATAGCACACCCCGTGTGCTTGCCGGGTTAGAATAATGCTGCTCCATCTCCATGTCTTCCCGTGGATGTCGTCAGAGGCGACTAAGGGAATAAGGGCTTGTAGTACTGTTAGGCGATGGGTTTGCACGCACCTGTCCCTAATACACTGGTAAACATCTTAGCCTAATTGTGCAAAATGTGGTTACAGAATCAACAAGTCTTTTTAGAGTTGTTGGTATTTATGTAGCTCTGCCTACCCCACTCTGGGAACGTATGCATAGCACACCGGATCTTCTGAAGTTATAATTGAAATTTTAGCAAGAAGTTATTTATTGTTGCTAATACAATACAATACAATACAAATACTCTTTATTGAATACCAAAAATCAAAAATTAAAACAGAACACGGAACAGTACATTTAAATCATAGGTATACAACAGGCGGTCTTACCGCTAAATAGCGATCTCTTCCAGATAACCTTGTAAGAGAAATAACTGAGAACACAAATTCATGGCAGGCGGTATAAACTATTCTGTGTTTAAATCGTGTAAAGGGTGGCGTTTATAAACAAGTGTGAAAAGCGAAGTGGTCCTAGTTATGTTGGTTCACTAAACCTTGCGATAAATTAAAACTTGACAGTTCTATAAACTTGCAGGTCATCGACCGAATGAAATATTAGCGCGACATGCGATGTGTCGTGCCTTTTGTCACTTGTTTAATTTTGTTATGGGTTCGGACAATGGCGTACATTTTTAATCATGCTACTCGTAATTAGTACTTATGCCCTGTCTGGGAATACAAGGTGATCTAACCTAAAGCAGTTACATTTTAAGTTTTGTGCTAGAACCTTGTGCAGGGTCCGTCCGGATCGCTACCACCATCTTATCCTTTAACCCTTCGAATGACAGACATAAAAAAACCCACGTTCTAGTTATTTAGGTTTCGACTTAAATCATAGGATAGAAAAAAAAATACAAAAATATATCCAAAATGTTGGCCCTAGGCGTCCGAAAGGTTACCATACCAATCAGAACTGTTTGCATTGTTGTTCCGGTATGGGGATAACACAACCATTAACTGAATAAGGAAAATTGAGTAACACCATTTCAAAATCACCCTATGTTTGTTTTTTCCCCTATTTTGTTTTCTTTCTGTACTGTACTGTATTGTTTTTGTACGAGGTACCAGGAGTAAAAGAGGGCTGTTATCAGTTTCGTCTGACTATCGGGTCGGAATGAATGGTCGGGTAACGAAGTTAGTTAAAAGAATAACACAGGAGGAAAGAAAAGAGATAAGACAACCGGTGAAATTAAACTCAAAACACAAACTCAAACTCACGACATTTATTTGACAAAAACACACTGCCAGACAGAGAAGTTTTTTACAGAAAAAAACAAAATTTTAAAGAATAGAACAAAGAGATATTGATTAGTAGGTACTCAGGTTTGGCAGCGTATTTGCATCTTAGGATTACAGTCACAAGATTGTAGTCTTGCGAATGCAAATGTTCTACGGGTGTCAGATCCCACAAACTTACCATAAGGTGGGTCTGAAAGCTCGTTTGTTTTCTGTATGACATAAAAATCGTTTCCTCAGCAGATATTGAAGTCCGAATACTCGTAACTGCTTGTCCATTAACCCTTACCTTATCTAAATTCCACGCGCGCGCTCTCACCGGGAATACCTACGTACAGTCAAACTTGTAGGTAGAAGAGGAAAAAATTATAGAAAAGATGGAAAACCTACCTAACTTTAGTTTAACATAAACATAAGTGTCAAAAAGATCTAACTTAAAAATAAATCTGCCTGAAGACTAAACTACTAATAATGTTGTTTTTATATTATGTTGTAGAATTCACAGTAAATTACTCAGTTACACAAACTTTTATTTTGGGAAAATCATGTAAACTTCCAAGACTCACTATTAAGTATTCGTGCTTCTCACACATATAACTGTTCTTGTGATCGAATCAGGGACCACCAGCCACCTATTTCTTCATCTTAACAATGACATGTGACAGGTGACAACTCGGTATACATTGCAATGTTAACACGCTGATACATCACTGGGTTTTATATAAGCTGCGCCATGTACACTGAAATTTTAACTGTAATTGTCGGGATGGTGAAATACGGGGCAGGTTTCCATTAGAATCACTGCCGCTGTCTGTATATTAACAATAGATAGTCCTAAGGGCTATAGTATTAAACTGCGGTGCGATTTTTTTATATCACCGACGACGATGAGTAACTTTAAAATCAAATTATGCAGCTATTTAATCTACAAGCGGGACCTTTTGGATTTGAACAATTATATAAGCGCGATATACATACATACATACATAAAATCACGCCGTCATTCCCAGAGTGGGGTAGGCAGAGCTACAGAAATACCAACTACCCCAAAAAGACTTGTATGAATTCTGTAACCAGATTTTGCACAATCAGGCCAAGAAGTTTACTAGTGTATAAATTAGTGACAGGTTGCAAGCCCATCGCCTAACAGTACTACAAGCCTTTATTATTAAGCGCGATATGGTTATGAAAAAAAAACTGTTAGCATTCATTTAATACTTTTATATTATTATAATTAGTTGTTAATTTATTAATTTATTCTATAATACATTTCACAATGGAGCAAACATTGTTTATTCCTTTAAATAATTAGTTATAATGCGGAAACGGAAACAATGTCAATGTTTGCTGCTTTGTGATTGGCCATTAGTTTTTAAGCGATTATTGATTTTTCGAGAAGTGTGGCGGGAAGATTCAAGACGAGAGACGGATTACGTTGGTAAGGTTCATAATAATATGCGATATACGCGAGGAGATAAAATAATTGTTGAACCTAGCGAAATTGTAAGAACCTTGTAATAAAAGAATAGTACAAGCACTTGGATTTAATTTCTGGACCTTATAATAAATCACTAAAGAGTATTATTATACCTCTGGACATTTTTGATGTGTTTATGTGTAAAATTCTACATGAATTTATAGGTTAACCTTCCCTTTCGCACATCATGAAAGTAAGAAGCGATGGTGTAAATCCAAGCCAAATAGAAAACCTCGTTAGTTTACCTTCTATCCCTCTTACTCCCACAACAATAAAAGAGACAGCTGATTTATTTTAAGCCCCTAACTTGTACTGGGCACGTAACGCATTCACAAACGAAACATTTACGAGGGCGTTCAAACGAGCTGGATTGAGAACAGCCCAGAAGTGTAAAAAGGAAATGAACAAAACATGCCTAATTTCGGGGTAATAAGGTGGAATTTTTAAAATGTTTTCAATGTCGCATAAGTTATTTAGGTTTTAAGGTGTGCAGTTGGTGTGAATATTGTTATAGCGGCGCACCTTTCCACCGCAATTGCTTTGAGCTGTAATTTTAGACGCTCAGGGGCGAAAGGTCGTTTGTTCCATATAGTATGAATGAAATAAAGATCGAGTACGGCCTTGCATGGCTACGGCTTCTATTTAGAATCGTTTATGACACAGTCGCCATTATTGTAAATATTATTTGTATGGTTTATCGGTTCTGGTTACGAAAACAACGATTTTAAAATCCAACGTGACGGACGTGAAATACATACCATCATCCCCTGTTGGGTTTAAAATGTCTAAAACTCTAAATATCAATATGGGTATCGTTTTTATGGTTTCGGAGCAAATCGGCTGTAGCAGACAGACCAAAAGACAGCCACACAAGTGATCCTATAAGGGTTTCATTTTTCCTTTTCAGGGGTAGAACAGAGGCCTTGTATAGAGAAACCTATTATTTTATCGAAACACTTCTGAACGAACGAATCATTACGCAGAATTTTCACTTCATTGAAGGCATTTCTCGCCGCAAAGTGTATTAGTCACAAGACTAACCCTTTTTTGTTGGAAAAATGCATTAGCGCTTCCCGCCGCTAGACGGGATCTAGGACTCCAGAGTAGAAGGCTCTTACTACCGTCTAATAACTGACGCTAAAGCCCTGACGGTGTTCTTGGTTACTGGATGCCTCGCCTGGTCTGAGGCATCCTCAGTCAAATGGCCCAATAGAGAGAGCACCAGAGGAGAGCAGTTTCCCCAACCCTTGCGCTCGGGCACCATTCAAATTCAAATTCATAATGTTTATTCAGTAAATAGGCCACAATAGGGCTCTTTTACACGTCGGTAATATGAAGTGAATCTACTAACGCTTCGGACAAGACCATCGTTGCGGAGAAGAAGCGCCGCAAGAAACTCCAGCACGAGTACAATAATACTTAAAACTAAGTTACTTAATAAAGTAATAAATAATAATAATTAAAACTAGAACAAATATAATCATTACAAATGTAAGACTAAAAATAATGAGTACAGGAGAACAACAAGATCAAGTCTCTACGGCAAAAGCTATAACTTTAATAATTAACTGAAGAACCATTCCTTGCAAACGTGAACAGACCGGACTCCACAAATAGCACCCGTTCTCGAGTGTGACGCGTATCTCAGTCACCCCTCTCTTAACCATGTGTTCGGGAAAGTGACGACCCGATCAACGACGCCGCCGTAAGCAAAGACCTTTAGCAGCATTATGGCTGAGGAAGCAGGTGCGCGTGCGCCGCTGCACTCTTCCCTGCCTTCTTCTGCGGAGCAGAGCAGCGTTACAGTTATTGTCTCGCTCTCGCTCAGCGGCTTCCTTTTAACCTAACCTACGAATGTTAGACATCCTGAAAGCCGGTAGTCGTCTAGTCGCATAAACTGTGTTTGCCATAATATTAGTCATAATTTTCGCAAGTCATAACTTCTTTAAGGCTGAATTTAAAGGATATAATAAAATCTATCGCGTAGATTAATTAAGGTAGATAGGTTAGGTTAGTTTTTTTAAATCCTGAACTAGATACGCACCGATGTATGTGTGTATGTATTAATTAAAATAATTACTCAAAGTATTTTTATTGCGCGTGATCATAACTTCTTTCAGGCTGAAATTAAAGGATTCAAAAAACATCCATCGTGTAGATTAATTAGAATAGGTTTGGTTAGTTTTTTAAAAATCCTGTAAAAAATAACGATGTCGTGAAAAAAATGCATTATGATTTGAAAAAATTATGACTAACAACATGTATGCGACCCGACCCTTACATTATGAAAACAGCGATATAGGAAATGAAATCCGTGGAAATGATACAATCGATCAATTGAAATTCGACAAAATTACGGGTAACCCCATAGTTATACAGGTTTATAAAAAATCTGAAGACCTCTTAACACTTATATAAGTCTAAGCTCCTTTGTAAGTTGGCTGTTAGCGATCAAAAAGCACTCAACTAAGTTCGCTTATCCCGGGGAACTTTCCTGGAACGTTTTGCAGATGTTCGTAATGCCCGAAACAGTGATGCAATGTAATTTTAAGTGTAAGGCACAACTAAGAGGGTAAACTTAAAGTATTTATTTTTTATAATTATTATAAAGAGTCACAATATTCTCTCAATTTCTATCCTTTAATTAGCATTTTATTATATAATTCTACCGAGTTTTGTAAGCTGTTGAATCTCGAGGAAATCATAGATAAATAAATAAATACGTATTATAAATGTGAAAAAACTATGTCTGTCTTTTTATGGTAAGGAGAAGGCACACGAACACTCAGGCCACCTGATGGTAAGTGGAATCTGAGGCCCATAGACATTTGAATTCTCAAGACTATAATCCTAAGACCTCAAATGCGTTGTTTACCCCGAGGACTAAGATGGAATGCCTATATGCCAGTAATTTTTGGTCTTATCCCCACGCCGGAACACAACAATGCGAACACTGTTGGCGGCGGCTTGGCGGGTGGTTAATGGATAAGACGGTGGTAGCGATCCGGACGGACCCTGCACAGGGTCCTACCACCACTGTCTGTCTGTTTGTTACGCTTTCACGGTTCAACCGCTGAACTAATTTAGATGAAATTAGGTATGGAGATAGTTTGACTCCCAAAAAAGGTCATAAGCTATTTTTATCCAGAAAAAATGGACGGTTCCTGAGGGAATAGCGATAAACGACTTCTACGCAGACTGAGTCGCGGGAAACGACAATTATTTTAATAAATATGTTAGAATAATCTCTACATAGTATACAACAAAGTTGCTTTCCACGTCTGTCTGTCTGTCTCCTAGCTCCTAAACCATGCAACGTGTTTTGATGCAGTTTTCAACATTAGTTAGATAATTATTCACGGATGTTATTCACTTATAATAGATTCTGGTTTATGTATGGATACTACAGCATAAAACGAAGCGAAGCGAGGGCGGGTAATTAAGTTAGTAATATAAGTAAGTATTGAACACTGATTATCAACGGCATCATATATTTTTTTATTTAAAGAGTTTACCAAACGAAGATTTTGCCTTTTTTTCTCTTAATACTTTCGTTCGTACATACAATATTGAACCGCCTGCAACAATTGTCTGATTTGTCCAAAGGGCAACTGGTAGAAAATGCCATAAGGCGTTAAGTTTACCTTTTATACTAAAGATTTTTTCTTGCAATAAAGATTAAGTAAATAAATACTACTATTATAAATGCCTATTAATTTGACTGGATGGATATTTGTTACTCAATCACGCCAGAACGGATGAATGTATTTATTAAGCGTTACTTATGTTTTTTTTCATATTTTTTGTATAGAGTTGAGAACCTTCCCCATAAATTGGCAAAAAATAAAAAGAACAGTGAGTTTAAACCCTATTTGATTTTGAACCAGCATAAAAAAATATCAATTTAATAACACAAAGTGAGTATTATGGTACGGTCAAGGACGTTAATTGTTATGCCACAATGGAACCCTGTAATAATGACAGCGTTAATCAATAATGTAAGTTTTCTTTCATGTCGTTTGACGCTGTCATTATGACAGGGTTCCATAGTGGCATAACAATTAAAGTCCTTGACTGTACCACTACTGTGGTCGAAATATAGCAGTGGGGGGGGGTCGGAATAAAAGTCTTAAAAACCGCCTTGAGCCTTCACAAAAGACAGCCAAAAACTTTAAAATATTACCCTAATCGACCGCAGTGCAGACCTATAAAATTCGGCTAAGCACTAGAAAAAAAGTAAGTCAATGGCAAACAAAGGAAAAATAAAGCATCTTCATGAATACAAATTCATACTGCCTGTATAAAAGCGAACGAGTGAATAAAAACATAAAAATGCCAACTTTTTCCACATAAAGAAGGTTCCATGAAAGGTACTCTTACGATCATTCAGGGTACTTTGTATCTGTTATCGCACCTCGAAGCGCACAGTGGGTAGATTAAAACAGCACCCTTCGTACCCATAACATGTACCTACTGATTCGTTAATTTTACAGCTCAAATAGTACCTACTAGGTTCAGGTCTGTTAACATTCTAACTCCGTCCCTATTTTTAAATGTATTTTCCCTATGCCTAGGGAAGTTTACATTTCAGGGATGAAAAGTATCAAATAATCGGAGTCGGTATTACATTTTAAACTTAAGGGCATAACAAAATTATACAGACAAGCTAACTCAATTTCGTGTTAATAAGTTTAGTTTAGTTTAGTAGTAACGAGAAAATGTTCTTCAAGATCAAAATCAATTCAAAATATTCCGCAAATTGACCACATTAGGGCTCTTTTACACGTCGGTAATGTGGAATGAATCTACTAGCGCTTCGGACAAAACTATCATGCGGAGAAGAATCGCCGCAAGAAACTCAGAAGAAGGTAATTTTTTCGAACATAGAATCCAATGATAATAAGGTAATAAAGTAATTATATTTTATTAAAAATAGCAATGATTAAATAATTTAAAATGTTAGGTCAACGACATCAAATTAAGAATACTGACTAGAAGAATAACACGAGCAGGTCTCTACGTCAAAAGCCATAACTAGAATCATTGACTGAACAACAAGTCCATGCAAACGTGAACAGACCGGACCCCATAACAGCACCCGTCACAAATATGACGCGTATCTCAGCCACCGCCTCCCTCCACCATGTACTTAATCGGGAAAGCAATAACCTACATTAAACCATGATTTAAAGGAAGACAGAAATGAGAACATGCGGTAAAGTATAATTAATTTTCATGCATTATAAGCTCCGAGGAATTCAAATTAAGCCGGATTTAAGAAGCAGTAGAAACGAATCTATTAAGCGCCAAAAAAATTAAAATGCATAATCTATGGCGTCCAAAAGCTAACTTAGCATAATGCTGATTTTTGGAAATTCAGGAGTTCAAACGCGTTTTCAACCCTGAGGAAAAACAAGGCATCCTTGTTAAGGTGTAATTACAGGGCAATTTTTAGCAATCATTGCCCGTCGTCAATAGCTGTTAATCTAATCTCACTATAGTATTGTAAGTAAATGCGAAAGTTTGGATATTAATTACTTAATCACGCCAGAACTGTAGAACGGAAAATTATTTTAGATACATACATTATTTACTGAAAGGCACAGATTGCCACTAGACTCAAACGGTAACCTATCGCAACCTCGAAAAGTTTTTGACCGAATTTCATTTGACCGAAAACATTTCGTTTTTTATCGTTTCTCCGATGGCACGATTCGTCATTTTTTTATTTCACCATTTGACTTTAAGTAAATGGTTCGTTAGTCCAAGCAACTTTTCTCCTTGTAGTCACGTACCCTATGTATTGTTACGTATTTTATTTCAAAGCCCATTTTTCATTACACCAATGCTACAACTAGCCTGTGGATCGTTTTGTATTTTGTTTCTTAACCCATTTTTCACTTCATCAATGTTACATATAGATTTTGCTACGTTACGTCAAATATTCATTTCGGCCAAAAAATCTTGCTTGTAATTAGTTTCAACTATCTACAAAATGCAACGAGCAAGACGAGTCAGGGCAGAACCGACTCAGATAGGTTAGGTTAGAAGGCCAAGGCGGGAGCTTTGCTCCCGCCTTGGCTTTCGAGGTTATTTTTTTTTCTGCCCCGAAAAACTTGCTTAAGTATAATTTATCCAGACAATGCAAAGATCGAGCCGTAATATTGGGCAAAGGATACTAAGGTAAAATCAGAAATAGGAAAAAGACAAATAGACAAAGCATTACATTGGACAACTGTTGATACGCCGAAACCAGTAATGAGGTATAGATAATTTGTCAAATCGTTAAAAAACCAAAACAAGTAATGAATAAATAAAACTATTCGAAATGATCATTCGGCCAAACGTAAAAAAACCCAAACCATAATTGACGAAAAGTATTTGTCGAACCAAAATTCGGTCAAACATTTTTCGAAGTTGTGATAGGTAACCGACTCAAACAGTTTCAATACAGGCCAAAACAAACCTGATTCTGCCTATTGTACTGTTCGAAGACTGTCAACTGTGTCTTTTGAAGGAGCTTCTTCCCTCTTTACGCGACGGCATTAGCTTTTGAATGAAATATGGAAGGATTTTGTTTCCAGACAACGTATTTACATGCGCTACCCGCGGCTGGGAACAAAACAACTCTCTTTAGGAAATAAAATAAAGGTCGGATGTGAAACACAATAAGGAAGCAACCGACATAATTATATGTACAGCAATAAAATGTTAATAACCTTTATAGTGTTTATTATGACGTCATAGTATAAATGGAAAAGTAGTTCATCTCAAGCCCTTTAGGACTTTCTGGTACCTACTACCGCTTAGGTGCTAGTCGGTTTAATCAATCAATCATTTATTGTTGTCACAGTTTACATTTTGGCCAATGATCATTTGGCAAATGGAATGTTTTCGCAAACTGTTGTGAAACAAATAAATACTTGATAATTTTTCAATATCCTTTCCGTCAAATGTGTCGATCGGCGTAACGTACTTTAAAAAAAATATAGTATGGCATATAATGTATATCCTAACTCATTAGGGAATATATAAACTGAATATCAATTAATAACATTTAATGTAAGACAAGGTCGACGGAGCTCCGCTTAGCAAACATTCTCAAATGGAGAATCTCTCTTAATACGTCGAAATCTTTTTTACAAACACTTATAATTATGTATTTGGACGACATGTTGGCCTAGTTGGGAGTGACTCTGCCTCCGAACCCAGCGGTCCTGGGTTCAAATCCCGGTAAGGGCAGATATTTGTGTTGAGCGCGATATTTGTTCCCGAGTCTTGGAAGTTTTCTATATATTTAAAAGTATGTATTTCTCTATGTAAGTAAGTTTATCGTTGTCTAGTACCCATAGTACAAGCCTAGAGCTTAGTTTGGGACTGGCTCAATTTGTGTGACATCGTCCCCCTGTCCCCTGATATTTATTTGTACCATTTCCTCGCATTGTTTCAGGAAAGCATTATACCTCCATGCATCGGCGGAAACAGGATTGCATGACACCTATTTATTTTCGCCAAGGCTCGGCCCTCTAACCAATTCGTTAGAAAATCCCCTTCTTTCTGATCCTATGGAATATAATAGACAACATGCATATGTTTTCTTACGCTCTCTGGAAAGTGCTATGAAAGAGAGGAATAACCGTATACGCGAAATAATTGTCGTGTAATTTTTTCATAAGATATGAAGCTTCAAAGTCATAGTTCAGACCCCCTGCTAAAACACTATACAAAATTGACGACAGGAGTGACGTCACAGCGGTTGTTCCATGATTAAAATATAAGGACATAAATTACTAGTTTTAAGCCAATATCGTTGAATTAAAACATTACGTAAATAAATTGAGGATGCCAAAAATAACAATGAAAACATTAAAAGAAGTTTTAAAATTTTAACAACTTTGGTTCTATACAAGGTGGGACGAGTAACCCGCCAAATTTTAACCATTGATTCTAGAGCCTATTTGGAGTATATAATGTAGTGTAACATGAAGTCCAATAAAGCATAATTAAAGAGATTTTCATGTTATTAAAAACAATTCCATAGTTAATTTAATTTGAACTTTGTCACCTATTGATTAAATTAATTTATGCTGTACGTTGATGATATTGCTACTTACAAAATTAATCTTTTTAGTAAAAAATGCTTTAGGTTAAGGAGTAAGAGTTCAAATTAAATTAACTATGGAATTGTTATTTAAATTATAAAAATCTCGGAAATTATGCTTTATTGGACTTCTTGTTATACCACATTATATACTTCAAATAGGCTCTAGAATCGATGGTTAAAATTTGGTGGGTTACTCATTCCCACCGTGTATAAAATCTTAATAAACGGGTCAAAACTTAGTATATTGCGTTTTGTATTTTTTTTTTTACATTTACTCCTAAATCCCATTAATAGAACTCAATTCTGATTTTCATGCATGTTCTCTACTATCTTAACAACTAATAGAGAATGCCACAGGGCATTAAGTTCAACAACGTAGGTTTTTTTATATATAATACAGACTAGGATTTAAAAGCTCGAAACCCCCTCGATGCAAATCTAATTCGCAATTGACTGGTTTTCAGGTGAATATCTCAATATGCAGAAACAGTTTAATTTTCCATGTTCCAAACTGAGACACGAAATTGCCAGTGACACATCTGAAGGTGGTAAATGCTATACTATCCCTTTTTAGTGGCAGTGAACGTAATAAACAACGGCTTAGCTTTTAGAACACCGCACACCTAGTGCTTCAGTGAGGTGCTATATCACCTTACTTCGGTACTTCAGTATATTTATCCCTATACTATAAGTATAATTTTATCCCTATTGTCACCTCGCGAATAACTAATAGGTGCGTGCAGAAGCGTCCATTAAGAGGTAAGTACTTATTTATTTATTTATTTATTTATTTATTTGCACACATGATACACACGATGATAGGTAGGTTATGTGAAGCGATGCCTTAATGACGTTACTCACCGCCAGAAAGTACGATTTCCACGATTTTTGAACATTTTGTGGTTATTATGTAAGATTAAGTTAGAACGTTTCCGTTTTTTTTTATTTAATTAATTTCTTTTAAATGAAATATGAGTCAAGTCAATAAGTGGTAAAATAAAATGTGGAAAAAAAAATTTTTTTATGGTTCAGACCTCTCCTGCACGTAACGTTGGGATGTATTTTTTTTCTCGTCTGCCCTATAGTGTGGAGCGGCGTTGAACAGATCTTTCAAAAATATTATGGGTTTGTGAAAACCATTTTTTGATGTGTTCCGTTTATGAAATATTAAGATTTAAAGCGCTAATTTTTGTTAGGCTCAAATGTCCCCCCCCCCTACAGCCTAAACTACAAATACTAAAAATCTGAAAAAAAACTTAAATGTAAGAGCAAATAACGAATTTTAAAGGAAAACTATCACGACAAAGTAAACATCATTGGTTCTTGAGATACAGGCGATTACTACTTTTCAGCTAAACCCTGTTTAGTCCACTCAAGGCTTATTTCTCTAATAAGTTTATGGTGACTGTCTAAAACTCGACATTGGCGAAATGCACCTTGCTAAACCACCTTGTTTTACAAGGAGTGATAGACGTTAGAAATAAAAAAGTTTTATTTGAGTTGATACTACTGTTACGTCCTCGAAAACTACTTTGATGAAATTGCGGGATAGGTTTTGGGTCAAGAAATCGATCTGTCAAGTCGTTATATTCGGGAAATTTCGTTTCTAACCCGAGTGACGCTCGGTCTCTCAGATACTTAATGTAATATGAACCGTGACGAGCGGCAGACCTCAGTCCCTTTGCTGCCGGTTTAATATCTTTGTTCTTCAAAGGTAGCGCTTTCAAACCGTTTTAGGGTTCCGTACGTCCGAATAAAAAAACGGAACCCTTGCAGAATTACTCATGAGTCTGTCTGGCCGCTTCTTATACGGATCTTGAATATATTAATTTTAAAATAAAGAGTTTTAAAGTTATTTAAGAAAATGATGAAAATTAACCATAACCCACTTCCATATCCGAAACTACTAAGCCTAAAAAAAAAAAAAACAGAAAATATTTCTTTCTTACAGATTACAAGTAGACCTTAACAAGTCTATGATATAGATATTTAATTAAAAAATAATAATCTTAAAACGTTCTGAACCCTCTCCACGGGAACTAAACTCGCACCCGTCCGGTTTTTCCCACTAATTAGTCTACTAGCAACATACCTAGCAGCTGAATAAAACATTCCAGTAATGGTACTACCGGCAGGACTACGTTTTACTAAGGCGCAGCACGATACTTTCCGTGTTGGAAATAATTAAGCCCTACACTTGGATATTACGGTACGGGAAGTAAAGAAGTACTGTTTGTAGTTAGCAAAAAAACGTGGTAGCAATGAACTAACGAGCGTGCACAAGCATCAAATATTTATGTTTGCCTCGTAATACGTACGCAGGGGTATTAAATCCATGTCTATACCAAACGGTGCCTCACTGGTTTAGGGGGTCCACTCATGATAGTGAGGTACCGAGTTCGAAATGACTTTTCTAACTTAAGTACATTACCCGATGCTCTTACGGTGAAGGAAAACATCGTGAGGAAAACTGTGTCCCTTACACTAACTACACAAAAGATCCCTAAAGAGTCGAATGTACCCAAAAATACCCATGTGTAAGATAAGATAATATAATCAGACTTTGAATTCAAAAGTTTGTGAGCTAAATAGTATTTATGTTTGTTACGTCCTCACGCTAAAACGGCTTGACGGATTTGGATGAAATTTGGAATGGGAATAGCTTAGTTTCGGCCATCTATATGATTTATCCATAAATCGCGTACTTTCTGCCCTCAACAACAATGTACTATTAATTGATTCAGCACTAGAGTCCTTGATTCATACAAAAAATCTGTTATGAAGTTTTAATTACTAAATTTATTGAACAAACTTCGCCTCGAGGAAGGGAATACGGATTTTTTTTAGTCTGGAAATACGAGTAGGTCAATTACCAAAGGGGATAAGCGATAGACGATGAGTGGTCGGCAGCTAGTCTTTACTAATATTACCGTGCCTTTGTTGTATGTTAACGGTTCGACGCGTAAACACCAACAGATCGACATGAAATTTGCTACATATATAGTCTATATCCTGGAGATTGACATATGGTAGCTACGTGCTAGTACTATATTACTTTTAAGTATAACGGTGGCCTAGTTGGGAGTGACCCTGCCTCCGAAGCCAGCGGTCCTGGGTTCAAATCCCGGTAAGGGCAGATATTTGTGTGATGAGCGCGAATATTTTTTCCCGAGTCTTGGATGTTTTCTATGTATTTAAGTATGTATTTCTCTATATAAGTAAGTTTATCAGTGTCTAGTACCCATAATACAAGCCTAGAGCTTAATTTGGGACTAGGTCAATTTGTGTGAGATTGTCCCATGATAAAATTATTTTTAAATTGAAAAAATGATTGATTGAAATTGGGTTAGAATAGTAGGTACCACTCCATGTCTTCCTGTGGATGTCGTAAGAGGCGACTAAGGGAATAAGAGCTTGTAGTATTGTTCGGCTATGGGCTTGCAACCTGTCACTAATACACTGAGAAACATCTTGGCCTTAAGCAAAATGTGGTTACAGAACTATCAAGAAGTCTTTTTAGAGTTGTCGATATTTCTGTAGCTCTGCTTACTCCACTCTGGGAATGAAGGCGTGATGTTATGTATGTAAATTGAAAAAATTACCATCTGTTGGAGTTTCTTGCGCGCTTCTTCTCCGCAACGATGGTCTTGTCCGAAGCGCTAGTAGATTCACTGCATAATACCGACGTGTCAAAGAGCCCTCATGTGGCCAATTACCTGAATAAATGATTTGAATTTTGAATTTTAATTTGATACTTAACTTTTCATTCCGAATTAACAGTTTTTGAAGGAAATGCAATTAATAACTTCTAAGCACTTGGTCGAAGTCGCAGACAAAAACTTGTAAGTCTATAAATTACAAATTAAATGAATTAATAATGACAAAGTGAGAGCTATTTGTACTCCAGTATTTCTTTGACGCACAAATTTTAATTAAAACTGTATCATTATTCAAATGGAGGTTGTCATTCACGATGTTGTTATAATTGCGAACATTTACTCATTCCAATTTTTGTTTGATATTCTTATAATATCAAGGCTGAAAAAAATATTTCTTCAGATTTAATTATCTCGAGGCAACAACGGAAAATTATGTATCAATATTTTCCTGAGTTTGTGTAAAGAAAATAAAGGAAATTAATTTGTAGACCAGTGATTTTATGTTAGGACTTTGTGAAACGTTTGTCCGAGGGCGTTTTCCAAAAAAGTACCCATTGTTAAGGAAAAAAATTAACAACAGTAATTATTCCACTACGTCACGTTAATTAGTTATATATTTATATATATTTTTTTTATTCTTTTTATTTTATTTTGAGAAACTATATACTGCCCTCATAAGCCAACAGGCAGTATTTCAAATTAAATAAGCATAGCAGATTCAAACCTCACCGGTTAGTAATATGGTCGAACTTGCTACAGGGGTTTTGTCTGAGATGCCAGTATTTGTCTTAAGAGGCCGTATACGAAATTTTACCGATTTCGCTAATTTACGTGATTTCACAGACGAGTTTTTACAGTTGAAATACTACTTTCCTTCTACAATTTTTAATGCGCACCACGAAAGATAATTTCGATTTTCAACGAATGTATGAGCAACTATTTGTTATTATTATTTTATTTTGATTAATTGACGTGAAACTGGTGATTGTTTTGTGAATTTTGCTGTAAGAGGTTTAGAATATTGCATATTCACGAATCGTTTTAACGTCTAGTAGGTATGAAAAAATTACAATTTAAAGCAGTAAAAGTCGTTTAAAAATGTATAAATTACGTTTTACCACCTTTACATATTTTATTTGTGTAAAAATATTAAATTGGTAAATTTTAATAGGAAAAGGGCAAAAAAATTATCGTGGCTTCGGCTACTTAAAACCCTCGTTCATAAAATTAAAACAAGAGTAATAAACTTCAGTTCAAAATCAATACATTACCTTAAAAAAACATTCAGAAAATGAAAAAAAATAGCCATTTATAATGTTTTAAAACAACCTAAATCTCGCATTATAATACTCGACAATAATAAAAAAGTAGCTCATTCATTCGTAACTCATTTATTCGATCATAACTGAAATGATATTTCATGATGTGCATTAAAAGTTATACAAAAGCAGTATTTTAAATGTAAAATCACAAAAATAAACAAAATCAGAAAAAAATGTGTACGGACTCTTTGTTGCTGGCAACACAGGTTTTAAAATTAGTAAGTTGGTATTGATTTGGAACCTCTTCTGGGGTAAGAGTTTCTGTCTCTGTATCTCTCTCGCCTCCCTACCATCTTGTCGTCATGTCATTTGTGTGCAATTTAATAAACTTTAGTGATTTGCAAAGTGACTTTAATTCTAGAACATAAATAAAAATACAGTCCACGCTCTCGACACTCTTAAAGCAATAATAGTTAATATTGGAAAAGTTACCATTATTAATTTTAGTCCTTAACTATAGGAACTTTTTTTGGAAAACACTTCCGAATCAATCGCAAACCGCAACGACCACCTTATCCGTTAACTTGTCGCTATAAGCAGCAGTATTCGCTTCGGTAGGCTATTGACGTTTAAAGCTTAAGTCTTAAGACTGTAAGCTCAAAATTTCAAGCCCAAGACTGATGTTGGTGCCCAAACCCTGTACTTATTGAGGTCTCACTGGACTGTGTAGCTACATAACAACAGATTAAAACAACCGGTGAAATACTCGTAATTAGCATCGGGGCATCTAAATAATCCTCAGGATTGGAGATGAGAATTGGTACGGACATAGCTTGAGTTCCCGAGAAGGACGTGATACATTTATCTCTCGGAAAATGCAATAATTCTCGAGGGGAAAGGGGCAAGTGTCCTCTTGCATAATATACTCTAGGTAACTATTAAACGGGATTTGATAGTGTAATATTAAATACACATTTACCTCGACGTTTCGACTGTTGCAACAGTGGTCACGAGAAGTCTAGATGTTTATTTATTACTCGATTAAAGGCCGATTTTTTCACCAGTAGTTAACTGAATTAATGATTAAAAAATCGTAACCAATCGTTAAACCCAACAAAATGTGTCAATTTTCGATTTGATTTTGGAATTTTTACCATTAGTTCAGGTAATTCCTAATTAAAAAGTTCATAGTGCCCGGCTGACTAAAAAATATGATAAATTGCAAAACAATGAAATTTCTGAATTTTAATAATGTTGACAGCAGTTAACTGTACAACAACATTGTTATTGCTATTTCTTAATAGTCAGACACTTCATGGTTTTGCTATGATGTGTCAACTCAAGAACTTCTTATTTGCCTTAGTAAGTCCCATTTTATAGGTTTAGTATGTGTATAAATCGTATTTATTTAAAACGCCGCATAATTAGTAACAATTGGACGTTTTTCGCGAATTAAATCTACACGCGCCGTGACATCCCAAATTAATTAGCCTTGGGTTTAATGATTAAAGTCGTAAACAAGGCCTCAGCGAGTAAAGCGGGGTACTCACTGGCGAGCTGTAACGGTTTCTGTAGCACGTAAAATTGTGTTGTATACGCGGCTCGCGAGCCTGTATTCTATAAGAAGCGCGATACTGTAACTGCAACGGTTACAGCTACAGCTCGCTCGTGACTTCCCGGCTTTAGGGCAACCGTACCCTTACCATGAGTTGCAGTGATCGTACTCGCTAGAGAGTTGAATGCATAGAGCATAGTCCCGGGGAAAGACAGGGTATTTACTTATTACTTCGGAAAATTGGACAGTTCCCGAGAAGAATACGATAATCGAAATCTACGCGGACAAAGTCGCGAACAGAAGCTAGTATAACAAATGTAAAAGTAAGTATATCTATTTGTTACGCTGTTACGGCTAAATCACTGAATCGATTTCGATGAAATTTGGTATGGAGATGGCTTGAGTCCCCGGAAATAACATTAGATTCCTGAATTTTGAACATTTCCCGAGGGGATAGACAAGATAATTCTACGCAGAGAGAGTCGCGGGTAGCAGCTGGTAGAATCTTCGTGTTTATTATATTCACAGGCTGTTTAACATTACAATCGCTCCGACTGAATACTGAATCGAGTTCAACAAGCTAACTTCTATTTTCGTAAATTTCTCGTTTAATTATTCAGAATCTCAAGAGCCTTGAACAGAGCTGAGATTCTACACGTTAATAACGATATCGTCTTTGACGTGTTTCCGTATTGTCAACGTTCTGATAACTCTTATTTATTTGAGAGTAATGGCGCCCGAGTTAAAAACGACACTATAACACGTCAAACGCAATATCGTTTTAATGCAGCAGTATAGAGCCCAGTAGGGTGTTATATGAGAAATTAATATTATTCTCTTTACGCGTTAATTACCTTAGAGGGTTTTAACTAACATCATTGCAATTGTAAAACGAATAAAAAGAGACTTTATAATAGAAAAAGAGACTAAAAAATATCCAACTGATGGAGAAAACCGCATCTTAATCGTCACGACATCGCGTAGCGTCGGTCTTTATGCGTGTGAATGATCGCGGCATACTTCTCACATGTGTGTGTTTGTGTGTGCTTACTGTTTTGCGGCGAGTGTTTCTTTGTGGACACGACGTCGCGCAGAGGACATCCTGCACGCGTGTGTGTATTTGTGACAAGTGCTTCTTACACGTGTGTGTTTGTATGTATTTACTGTTTTGCGGTGAGTGTTTCTTTGTGGACATGACGTCGAGTAGATTACATCCTGCATGCGTGTGCGTGTTAGTGGAAAGTGCTTCTCACACGTGTGTGTTTGTGTATGCTTACTGTTTTGCGGCGAGTGTTTCTTTGTGGACATGACGTCGCGCAGAGGACATTCTGCTCGCGTGTGTGTGTTTGTGACAAGTGCTTCTCACACGTGTGTGTTTGTGTGTGCTTACTGTTTTGCGGCGAGTGTTTCATTGTGGACATCACGTCGCGCAGAGGACATTCTGCACGCGTGTGTGTGTTTGCGACAAGTGCTTCTCACACGTGTGTGTTTGTGTGTGCTTACTGTTTTGCGGCGAGTGTTTCTTTGTGGACATGACGTCGCGCAGCTCCTGTCAGCTGTCGCAACGCACGCACGCAATCATGCCGCCGCGCCTAGCACGCTCAACCTGGAACAACGACGAAACATGTATCTACAGTCAACTACAAAAACTGTGCATCAGATTCGCGCGCCAGGGGTTACAAAAAATGAACCGTAATTTAATTTTAGGACTTAATTGGGCACTTAAGAGGACTGTGAAGCAAAAAAATTCCATACAAAATGCGATAACGTTTATCTCCCTTTAAACATTGTCAGATTTTTACCAGTTTTGAATATGATATTATGAAAAACTAGGTCTTCACGTTTTCTTTTCCAGGAAAGTGATTATGGGAGAGAAACAAATAAAAACAAAACAAAATTGAAACCGTACAAACCTCACAAAATATTTAAAAATCGAGGAAATCAGATTAGATTTAGGAGTCGAGAAACGTTATCGCCCGGAGTTACATTTTTATGACTTATTTTTGACAGCTACGAGATTTAAGCATCGCTTCACAATTCTCTAAGTAAGCTGCCATTTTGAAAATACAGCGTACCCTGACATTTCTCGTTTTACCATTCTTTTTTATTTCTTTTACTTGTTAGTTAATCCGCTTAGTATAGCATTACACAATTATTATGGCGAGTGGATTAAGCAATAATGGACTCTTGGACAACGGCGTAAGCGCTTTGTCGCGCGTAACATTGTAACACCCGTTTTTTTTGCACATATTTTTCTTATAGCAACCCTACCGCTGGCGGACCTCTGCGCCAAAATCGAGGATCGAATTCACATAAGTAGGGTATTATTGGGGATTCTGGATCATTTGTCCTCGCTGCGCTCGGATGATCCAGAATCCCCAATAATGATCCAGGATCCCCAATAGTTTCCATCGATCAGGGATCTAGTCGGATGATCCAGGATCCCCAATAGTTTCCATCGATCAGGGATCTAGTCGGATGATCCAGGATCCTCAATAGTTTCCATCGATCAGTGATTCAGAATTCCATAAACTCAACAGGTAAACGAATGACCTGACAATCCTTCAATGGTAAATTTGCATATTCTCGCCTCATAAATTTCTATAACAAAATATTTTGTATAGAGAAGCAAAACCGGAGTGCCGTATAATTCAATTTTATATTACTTATATTTTTGTTTACGGCACTCCGGTTTATTTTTCATAAATTTATTACTTTGTTTATTCATCTTTGTTTATTCATCTTTGTTTATTCATCTTTGTCCCTGTTAACACTTTCCACACAACCATTGCTGTACTAATGTTATAGGATAGTCCCGCTAACAGTTTTCTGGAGTGGCCAATTCCATACTAATTGTTTAAGGACAAGGCGATCTTTCGATACGTTCCAAAGGGGCGCCTCCTCTGTACTGATATTTACTCAACCAAGATAATACTAGAACGCTGATCTATATATGCGACCGATCGTAAAAACTTTGATAGCGTGATTCAGGTCTTTTTCAATTATTACTGTCAAATCAAAATAAAAACTGCAAACTTTTTTTGATTTCAAGCTATCTTCAGTTGTTATTAAAAACCACATTATTAAAAGTGTTGATTAAAGTGAAATACATTAATTATTCCAATATTTGTGTATTATTCAAGTAATGAGAGATTGTTACGACATCTATTTAAAAAGGTAGGTACTTAACATCTGCTAGTCTGACGATAAAGTGACTCACGCGCTACTGTTACTAAGAACTTCTCAATGTTATTGTTAGCGTAAGATGGCGCTATTTGACAATGCTATTTGAATGGAATAATACAGTGAAATGAATCTGCGGTCTTTAATAAAGTAAAAATTTCGTAGGTGAACTGAAACTTTAATAAATAAATCGACTGAAACTATTAAGTTTATCTCAACACTGTAATCGTTCGCGATGTACATCAAAGTTCGAACATTGTTACGACATCTATTTAGGTAAATCAAGTGTCAACTTTATTGCTGATTGACAAGAAACTCCGCGCTGTGTTTACTAATCAAGAACTTCGTTAATCAATGTTAAGATGGCGCTATTAATACAAATAATCGATATGAAACTAGCACGATGTTTTTACTGTTTACTAAGAACTTCGTTAATCAATGTTAAGATTGTGTGCATGAATGCAATAAAGTAAAATAATTTCGAACCTTGAGAGCCATTACATAGCATGCTGTATGACATGTAAATAATAGGAAGCGTAAGTAATTTATGTTCATGCTTCACATGATTCGAACAAATATATGTGTTTTTCTTTCTTCTTTATAGCTAAAGCCGATTCACAAATTCTGAGAGTTAAACAAGTTATTTAAACAATAAGTATAGTAAGTCGTTGCTGTCTTCAAGCCAACCAGTGCCTGTTTTATATTTCCTTATTTTTTTATTTTTTTTTAATAATAAATATCAGGGGGGACAATCTCATACAAATTGACCTAGTCCCAAACTAAGATCTAGGCTTGTACTATGGGTACTAGACAACGATATAAATACTTATATAGAGAAATAAATACTTAAATACATAGAAAACATCCAAGACTCAGGAACAAATACTCGTGCTCATCACACAAATATCTGCCCATACCGGGAATCGAACCCGGGACCGCTAGCTTCGTAGGCAGGGTCCCTACCAACTCGGCTAACGCATCATATCGTCTTCATAGTTAGGCTACATTCGGTACATAGAAACGCATTAAAGTACATGCAGCTACCAAATACGAATAAGGTTTCAGGTTAACGCAACAAGCTGGCGCCGCGCCTTATAGGTGTAAAGGATTGGGAGTGATTCACAATAATTATATTTTATTTTCTAATAGACGAACGTCTGTAATGCAGAATTAAGGTTTGATTTTGTTTGGACAATCTCATTTGAAATAAAATTATATTACTAATAATTTTAATTGGTAACATCTAAATGCAGCCTTAGTTTATAGGGTTATAAATGGAGCTTCCATTTATTTGAGCATTCAATTGGTAGTGGCAGTGCAGTGAGTGAGACAAGTAATTAAAAAGAAGCAGCAAGTATGTACGTAATATTTTTTATTTTTTATTATTTATGTTGATTGTGTTTGGTTAGTGATGCTTATTCAAATACTTTTAATAAAAATAGGTCGGCAGTGTTCAATCCGTTCGATTCCGATGAGGAGATTAGCTGTGCCCAGCAACAGACTGCATCTACCGCTTCTACGAGTGCAGCGAAAGTTAAGACGGTAAAGGCGAAGCAGAGAAGAACTAAGAAGGCGGCGGAACTGCACGGCTGTGATTCAGACCTGGACAGCGTCGCGAATGCATCAGCTGCTCAACCGAAAAAGAGACGAGTCGCTGTGTTTCTTGATTCCGAGGTAAGATGCCTATCTTGGGCGATTGTTTATCAAAACATACTTCGAGGATACGATAGCTTAGTTGGTAGTGACCCTGCCTACGAAGCTAGCGGTCCCGGGTTCGATTCCCGGTATGGGCAGATATTTGTGTGATGAGCGCAAGTATTTGTTCTCAACTATTGGCTAGGTCAATTTGTGTAAGATTGATTTTATTATTATGATGATTTCATTAAAACTGTTTTTACCCAACTTTAAGCCGATTTCAGTTGGACTGACCTAGGTCATGATAACAGTTTGTCGCTGGATTTTTTTAATAATTTAAGTGATTTTCTTAATTGTATTTATAAAGGTGAATAATATAAGGTTGCTAAATAATTTCAGGGTGACGAAGAGGAACCGATCAGGGCCGCTCCGCTACGTAATTTTTTGACAAGAAGGACGGGCTCCGGGTACACGCTGCAACGAGATCCCAGCCGGCGCGGGGAGTACTACGTCGAACTCCGAGTCTTCACCACGCGGGAGCTTGAGCCGGTAGCGACGGAAGCAACCAGGTGGAAACATGCCTTTTTCACATATAAAGGGGCTGTAAATAATAATAGCCCAGTTTTCAAAGCGGTCAGACAAGTTGCTCAGGCTGCTAAAGAAGAGTATAAAGGCGTGCAGCCTGTGTTGTACCCGTCAAATACTTTTTAACTAATTTTAGTTATGTGTTTATTGTATTGTAATCTGCTACTTTACAGTCGGTTTAAAGGCAAACTTAAAACTTTTGCGGTTTTCAACAAATGTAATTATTACAAAACAAAGCACGTCTTACATAGAACAAAAATAGTATAAGATGTTCTTTTGCGATGTATGTAATGTTTCCGTTCCAAAATTAGCAGCACATAAAAAGACACAAGTCTAATAGTTTGTTAAGTACGCGGCTTGAAAACGTTTATATAATAGCTAATGCTTTTCGGAGTAGAATTGTTAGTTATAAAGTCAATCCCTCAAATACGAATATTACCCCAGATTCATTTTTATGTGAAAACTCTGATATAGCACAACAACTTATTAAAGATTCATTACAAAAGCATGTCTCACTCAAAGTTAATTTGGAACTTTTCGTAAAGTATTGTTTGCCAAAAAATAGTGAAAGTTCCATTAAGTCATTTAACACTAAATACGATATAGTTTTGCAGAGTACAGACGTTTTATCATTATATAAATCACTTGCTGATGTACTAATTACTAAATGTGCGGAATTTGAGCTCTCGGAATCAGGATGGACAATCGAATCAGTTAGTCACTTAGAGATAAACATAGTAAAATACAATCCTTTGAGAGCTGGATCGTTTATACCATTACCAAAACATATTGCTAATACAAAAGCTTGTTTGAATATAAATAATGAGGATAATCACTGTTTTATATGGTCTATAATGGCTCACTTGTATCCTAGCAAGGTTAACTCAAACAGAGTCTCATCTTATCCCAAATACCAAAATGTTTTAAACACTTCCGGCATGGCATTTCCACCAAGCATCTCTGATATAAGGTGGTTCGAAGCCAACAATACTGATATTAGTTTTAACATCTATGGTTTAACAAAAAATGGTAGTGTTATGGGCCCTTTATATAAAACCGCTAATCGTAAATTACAGCACATCAACTTGTTATTAATAACTAAAAATAGTAAGGCACACTTTTGCCTAATAAAAAACTTTGAGAAACTTGTTCGCAAACAAATAACTAAACATAAATCTAAGATACATTTGTGTGAAGATTGTTTTTTATATTTTTCAACAGAGGAAAAATTAATTCAGCATAGTTGTGCAGGGGTACAAACTGTTTTACCAGAGGCAAATACACAACTTTTTTTTTCTAATTTTGAAAGAACTCAGGAGGTGCCTATTGTGATCTATGGTGACTTCGAAAGCTTATTACGAGAGTATTCAGATAAAAGTAAATCTATGTACGTGGAAAATATTCAATTGCATGAGGCATCTTGCTTTGCATATTACATTTGTTGTAGAAGCGAGCCTTATTTAAACGACTATGTTTCTTATCGCGGTCCCAACTGTTCGAAAAAGTTTGTGGAGTCTATATGTAATGATGTGCAGCGATTGTACTCAATATTATCTGTCAGCAAACCTATGATTCCGCTTACGCTAGAGGAACAGCTATCATTTGAAACTAGCACTGCTTGTCATATTTGTAAAGACAAGTTTTCATCTAGTGATAACATTGTAAAGGATCATGATCACTTCACAGGTCGATATAGAGGGCCCGCTCACAATAGTTGTAATTTAAATTCAAAACCTTGCCCATTTATACCAATAATTTTTCATAACCTTTCCGGATATGACTGCCATTTGTTTATTAATGAACTCACAAACGTATGCGGTCGAATAAACCTTATCCCAAAAAATAAAGAAAAGTATATTTCGTTTACGAAGTTCATTCCAATAGACCAGCAAAATGTAGCTCAATTAAAATTTATTGATTCTTTCAACTTTTTGAGTTCAAGTTTAGACAATTTAGTAAATACAATGAAAAAAGATGATTTCCAACATTTAAAATCATTTTTTGGAGATGGGGCCAAGTTTGATATAGTGCGAAGAAAGGGTGTCTATTGTTACGATTATATAAACTCTTGGCAACGTTATGAAGAAACCCAGTTGCCTCAGGCTTCCAATTTTTTTAGTAAACTCTCATCAGAATCTGTATCTTCTGAGGATTATAATCATGCCTTACATGTTTGGGAAACTTTTGCTATTAAAAACTTAGGAGAATATACAGATTTATACTTGAAATGTGATGTGCTTCTTCTATGTGACGTTTTTGAAAAATTTCGAAGCATGAGCCTTAAATACTACAATCTTGATCCCTGTTATTACGTATCGTCACCATCATTAAGTTGGGATGCTATGTTATTATACACAAAAGTAAAATTGGATCTACTCTCCGATATAGATATGTATCAAATGCTGGAAAACGGAATAAGAGGAGGTCTTGCTCAATGTTCACATAGATACGCAAAGGCGAATAATAAATATCTTCCAGATTTTAACATTAACGAGCCGAATAGCTTTTTAGCCTATTTAGACTGTGTAAATTTATATGGATATGCAATGATGCAGCATCTGCCAACAGGAAATTTCAGGTATCTTAACGATGATGAATTAGCAAACTTTAACGTTGAAAAACAGTCACGCGATTCTGATACCGGTTTTATACTTGAAGTCGACCTTCACTATCCTGTTGAACTTCATGAGTCTCATTCAGATATGCCATTTGCAGCTGAAAAATTTGCTCCTAGAGGAAGCAAAAATAAAAAATTAATTGCTAGCCTCTACGACAAACATAGATACATTATTCACTACATGCATTTAAAAGAATGTTTGAAAAATGGTCTTGTTTTGTTAAAAACATATAAAGTTTTAGCTTTCGATCAAAGTAACTTTTTAGAACCATACATATCTTTAAATACCACCTTGAGACAAAATGCTAGCTCAGATTATGAAAGGGATTTTTTCAAAAAGCAAAACAATTCAATATTTGGCAAAACGATTGAAAATAAAAGAAAACAGGTTGATGTAAAACTTGTTAATATCTGGAAAGATCATTCAAATAACACAAATAAATTTTGCGGCGCGGAAAAATACATAAGTGCTCCCAACTTCAAAAACTTGGCAGTTATATCTGATTCATTAGTAGCAATTCAGTTGCAACAGACAAAAATCGTTTTAGATCGACCCATATACGTGGGTTTCTCTATTCTAGAAATAGCCAAAAGTCATTTGTATCGCTTTCATTATGATGTGATGAAACGTGTTTATAAAAATAAAATTCATCTTTGTTATACGGACACTGATAGTCTTTTGTATTTAATTCATACAGAAGATTTCTATGAAGATATCAAAACACACATAAAGTATTTTGATACTAGCAATTTTGATGCTAGCAACATATTTAATATGCCCTTAGTGAACTGTAAAATTCCAGGATATTTTAAAGACGAAATGGGGGGTGAGATCGTGAAGGAATTTGTAGGTTTGAGAGCAAAACTATATTGCATAGATACCCAAATTTCAACAATCAGGAAAGCAAAGGGAATAAAAAAGTGTGTTACAAAAAAACTTAATATTAATAAATACAAAAATGCTTTATTTCAAAATGAATGTTTTAGAGATAATATGTGTGTAATAAAATCAAAAAATCATAAAATTTTCACGCAAAAAATCAATAAGCTAGTTCTTACAAGGGATGATGATAAAAGGTGTGTATTAGAAGATAATGTTTCGACTTTGCCTTGGGGACATTACAAATTAGCATTTTAATGTGGCAGCACTGTAAAGTAATAGAAATTTAATGCAAACGTGTGAATTGTAACATTTATATTATTTTTATAAAAACAATAAATGATGAATGTATGCCTATTGTTTTTCTTTCATTTACCTCCGCCAGCTAATTAATCACGTGCTTAGTAATAAACCCGCCTAACTCAAAACTATTAATCTTTCCATATTTCAAGACGCACTCTTGATTTAAAATAAGTTGGCTTTTTTATTTTGAGTTACGCTGGTTTTACACCTATTGCAATCGTATTATCATGACTCGATCGCTTCTACTGTCAAGTCAATAAGAGCTATCACAACGTTGATAATACGTTAGCAACAGGGAAACAATCAGACAATATAGAGTGAGGAGCCATTAATAAAAATTATTAAATGGGACAACCTCACACAAATTTACCCCAGTCCCAACTAAGCTCTAGGATTGTGTTAGGGTACTAGACAACGATAAACATGCTTATATAAAGAAATAAATACTTAAATGCATAGAAAACACCCCAGACTCAGAAACAAATACTCATGCATGCATTACACAGATATTTGCTCTGAGCGGGAATCGAACCCGGGACCGCTAGCTTCGTAGGCAGGGTCTCTACCAACTAAGCCAGCCACGTCACCAATAGAGTGGCTGAAATATTGATTAACTTTAAGAATTTAATTAAACAAAGTTGCTATTCTTTTATTTCGTTATAATTGAGATTCAGACAAGGAATTTGATACTGTTGCAGAGAAACAAGTCATAACATGTTAAAACGAGTTGTCCCTGCTTGTTTAACTTTGGCTCGGCGCGTAGGAATGTGGCTACGTAAAGAGTTGCTGACGCGGCGTGCGCGCAATTCGACTTTATCTTCTTAGTGTATGACCCAAGTTAAATAATAAAAAAATAATGTCGGTTTGTAGTTCCGCTACAATACTGTTGCAGAGGAAACAAATCATGACATGTTATAACGTGTTATCTCTGTTTATTTAACTTTGGTTGCACGTAAAATAAGTTCCACATTCTATATGAACATCATTTATTAAAATAAGGTTGATAATAATATTAAACTTAATAAGGTGAAAGTACAACAATAATAATTAAATAGCAGGCAGACTTCTTATAAACCATTGTCTTTACTAATTTACACTTAATGAGACAAAAAATAACATATTTATAACGCCAAATTATTTATAAATAAACATAAATTAAAGAAATTTATGATAAAATTAAAACAACGCTACATTAATTACATTACGGAAGAAAAATAATAATAATTACTATTTTTCTTCCTTAATTCAAACTTCGTTGACAATAACTTATATTAATTGGCTCTACAAAGTAAGTAAATAACAATATAATTGGCATAAATTGATTTTATAATTCAGAACTATAATATAAAATAAACATGGAGATATAATAGAAATAAGTCACAATTATACATATATAACTAACACCGAAATTAATCACTTTCAAGTTTTTTCATAATTTTTTTTAACACATTTTCTGTGCTGTCCAACACTTCATCATACGGATCACACACGAGATATTGCGCACTAACTGAACGATCACTGTAACACTCGTCCATTGTATCAATGTTTATTTTAATTAAATATCGTCCATTGCGAATGTTATTTTTAATTACAAATGATGATCCTTTTCTACTACGATCCTTTTTATTAATACCCGATTTGGTATTTAATGCTTTCAACTCCCTTTTGTCCCGCGGAGCGTCAGGCTCTCGCGTTACGGTTGCGTTACACATGTTTTCTCTACGGGCTAAAAGCTCTTGCCGCTTTTTTTCCACTTTTTCCATGTAACCGTCAACGTCTTGAGCATAATAAAAAGGATGATCCTCCGGCACATCGTGGAAAACGGGGCTGACATCATATATGCTGCCAAAATCAAGTCGATCATTCTGCGTGCTGTCTTCCATAATTATCTGAAATATAAAAGTGTCATAAGTTTTTATTTAATAAAAATGGCAATAAATCCAACATAACTGGATGAAGCAATAAAAAATAGATTTACTTACCTATATATTTTAAATACGCGGGACCCACGTTAGAAGCGAGACAAATGTCGACTGCGACTGACGCTCGAGTAGCAGCAATTTAGATCTCGGTGTATAATATTCTTCGCCTAATATAAGACAGGAATGTGTAATTAGAGAAATGATAAAGACTTACAAAGATAATTCATTGATTTAGGATGATTATATTATTACAAGTATTTATTTGATATTATATTAAATTACTGAACAGAAGGCGAAATGAAATTTATTAAACAGCCTGTGTCAATAGAAATCAGCAAAATAAGTGATGGATCACATTGCACTAATTATAATAACAGACATAGTATGCTTCTTCCCAACTCTATACGATGTATTATATGTGGACCATCAAATTGTGGAAAAACAAATATAATTTTAACTTTATTGCTTCATGAAAATGGGTTAAAATTTCGAAATGTCTACATTTACTCTAAAACAACTTTTCAACCTAAATATAGATTTTTAGAGGAAGTTCTTAAAAGAATACCCGAAATTAAACTGTTTATGATCCACGATGAAAAAGAGGTAATCTCTCCTCATGAGGCGATGCCCAATTCAATATTTATCTTTGATGACGTAGCTTGCGAAAACCAGACTAATATTCGTAATTACTTTTGTATGGGCAGACATAAAGGAATAGACTGTTTTTATTTAACGCAGACTTACTCTAAAGTGCCAAAGCAATTAATACGAGACAATGTTAATTTTTTGATAATTTTTAAACAAGACGATATCAATTTAAAACATATTTATCGTGAGCACGTAAATTCTGACATTAGTTGGGAAAAATTCAAATCGCTTGCCGCAAATATATGGAAAGATTCACATGCGTGTCTTATAATTAACAAAGATTGTAAATTAAATAATGGTCGATATAGAAAGTCATTCGATGTTTTTGTAAAATTTGAATAAATATAAATGATGACTAAAATAAAATCACTTTACTTATAACAATAAGAAACATCGGGGGTCTTTTTAGACCGCGTTATTGATTTGCCATGGAGACAGACATAAAAACACAATTAATTAAATCTGTAAAGAATATTAAAAATAAGTTAAAGAAGATGCAGCAAGAGGAGGATGATTTAGAATTAAAAAATAAGAAGATTTTGAAACCATTAACCGATCCGCTAGAAACCATGATGTTTCTTCATAATTCTCCTAAGCAAATAACATCTTATAATGAAAATAAGCATAATAACAAAAATATATTATCAAATGATGTAAACGCGGATTGTATCAAAAAGGATAAAATAAATATTCCCAACATACTTGAAATAAAAACTCCTACGAAAATGGAAAATAATGTGGCAAAAGTAAAAAGCTTTGAGGATGTCGATTCTTATTTGCAAGTCCCAAATAAACCTTTTAATGTTGCCTTTGGAGTAAGACATGACGGTGAAACACTTATGATAGGAAATTCACCTGCAACGCTTAAATCTTATGGGGAGAATTCTCCTAATAAAATATCTACGATTAATGTAAATGATAAAAGTTATGAACTAACGCCGGGTTTAAAAGAGCTTTTATTTCAAAGTAAACCGAATTGCGACAAAATAAATGAAAAGGATAAAATAACCTATAAAGATATTTTGGTGCACACTAATGTCCATAAGAGAGGTTTTAGTCCTCAAGGTCAGATACAAGGTAATTCAGGAATGAAATACTGTCAAATTATTAAACCCCTATTTCAAGAATCCAGCACGGCAAAGCAAGGTGGTAATCTGCCTTCCTTAAAAAAATATAATTCAAATACGGATTTTGTATATTGGGATGATCCTAATGAGTTGATTGAACGTTTAAAAATTTTAATTGCTTCTAAAGATGCTGGCAACACTAACCATGATAACGAAATAATTTCGATTATAGAAGAACTAAAAGAAGCAGACATCATTAAGGAATAAAAAGACTTCAGAACCAACTGTTGATTCAGTCTCATTGTGTTGGTTGAACATGAATGTAGATAAGTTTGGACACCATGTGTTAAAAAAGCATAAAATGAATAATTTTAATGAACCTCCCTTGGCTTTCATAAACGTTACCGATTGTTTTGATGCAAAAAATAAGATAATTAAACATATTGGAAAGCCTGTCGATCCAGAGGACTGCGCCACAAAACAGTATGTTGACAATACTGCAGATAAATTGTTTAATAAAATAAAATTAATTAATCAAACATTAGCTCAGCTAGAGACAGAAGTAAATAGCCTGCAACAAAGTATTGAAACAGTTTCATTTAAGAACAAATACAAGAAATGAGTAAAGCAATCGTAGTAAACGAAATACATAAACAAGCGCGGAAAAACTTTCCTCGAAGACATGTAGTGATGAAAGATATAGATGATTTATGGCAAGCTGATCTTATTGATATGCAATCTGTTTCAAACAATAATTTACAGTTTAAATATATTTTAGCCATTATTGATACTTTTTCTAAGTATGCGTGGGTATATCCATTAAAAAAAAAGAGTAAGGAATATATAACTCAAGCTTTTTGTGATTTGTTCCAAAAAAATCGAATACCCAAAAACTTGCAAACTGATTTAGGAACTGAATTCTATAATAAAAAAATAAAATCATTACTTGAGTTACATAAAATAAACCATTACTCTACATACTCTACTAAAAAAGCATCTATAGTGGAAAGATTCATAAGGACTTTTAAGAATAAATTGTACAAGCAATTTAGTTTAAAAGGAAACTATAAATGGATAGGAAACACACTTTCGGAAGCAATTAATGAATATAATAATACGATACATAGAACAATAGCTCTTAAACCAATTGAAGTCAGTGAAAATAATAAGGATGCTGTATTACAGAAATATAAAAAGCTTTTATCAAAGAGGAGTTCAACAAAGGAAAAAAATAAATTTGCAGTCGGAGATTCCGTTCGTATAAGCAAATATAAAGGAACATTTGAAAAAGGATATACTCCCAATTGGTCAACTGAAATATTTACTATTACGAAAGTACAAAACACAAACCCAATAACGTTTATCATAGAAGATGCTAGACATCGACCCATCTTAGGATCATTTTATGCTCACGAATTGCAAAAACCTAAATATAAGAACATTTATCTTGTAGAAAAAGTATTGAAGAAAAATGGTCGAAAATTATATGTAAAATGGTTAGGTCTACCTTCGCAAGAAAATAGTTGGATTGATAAAACAGAAATCTTATAAGCAGCAAACATCATAGTTTAAGCGCATTTTAATTGCGCACTTGAAACTGGACAGAGTAT
Organism: Acleris holmiana; assembly: GCA_949316455.1. Classification (NCBI taxonomy): domain Eukaryota; kingdom Metazoa; phylum Arthropoda; class Insecta; order Lepidoptera; family Tortricidae; genus Acleris; species Acleris holmiana. The sequence goes on from OX438785.1 coordinate 4,754,333, forward strand.
TTCATCGAAACAAAAAATAACTTATTTATTAATAATTTATTTACAATTCAACAAAAATGGTAGGGTCAAAACCTAAATCGAATGGAAAAAACAAGAAAAAAATTGTGTTCACTCCCTCACAGAAAGCCAAGTCTGGCGCTGGTTTTAAAAACACTTTCAAAAATATTGTTTCTCTTACAAAAAAACATATTAAAAAGTTAAAACCTACATGTAAAAAAGCGGCTATTGAGTTAGCAGTTGCTGTTGCACGAGAATTGACGAGGGATTCAGATACTTCAGTAAACATTCCCCGGGTGATACCTGTGCCAAAAGTTGGAGGAGTTTTGCCCCTAATACCCATTTTTGCCGGATTGTCTGCTGCAGGTGGTTTAGCAGGTGGCGCAGCTGGTATTGCTAGAGCGGTAGAAGCTATTAAGTCTGCTAAACAACGTTTTCAAGAACTCAAGAGGCACAATCAAAAAATGGAAGAATTAAATTTAGGAAGAGGGTTGCATCTCAAAGAGCACAAGAATGGATTAGGAATTTATTTTAAAAATAAAAAAAACTAATGCAGAGGCTACCTAAACGAGCGTTAACTAACATCGACATTCTCGAATATTGCAAAGAAATTCCCAATTTTCGAGGAGTTTTCATGCGAGATCAGTTGCCAAAACGTCCATTAAAAAAAGAATGCGGAATTATTAATCTTGATAGTTCCCGGAATTCTGGCACTCATTGGGTAGCCTATGCAAAATTTAATAATTATATCGAATATTTCGACAGTTATGGTAATTTAAAACCACCTGAAGAATTTTTAAAATATGTTGGCTTAAATATTTTTTATAATTACGTTAACAAGCAAAAAACTCATCCTTTCATTTGCGGCCACTTGTGTATAGACTTTTTAAACTCATTTTGGGATCTTCATAAATAGCTTACACTTTCAAAAAACATTTTAGTCAATAACAATGTCTATTACATTCACAATCACTGGAAATGAATCCATTCTTCGATCAGAATTAAATACTCATTTAATATTAGAAGACGATTACGAGTGCGGCTTACTGTATTTTTCAACATTTAATTCAATACCTAATATTACTGACAGCAACAATGTATTCGCTTACGGTAAACAGAAGGATATTAAAATTCCTTGCGGCGCATATGACCTGTCTGATTTATATGAATATTTAAAAAGTAATATGAACAATTGTCAGTTTAAAATCGTTCCTAACAACAATACTTCTAAATGTTCAATTTTTTGCAGCGAACCGATTAATTTTAAGGTAAAAAATAGTGTAGGTGCATTATTAGGGTTCTCAGAGATGTTGGATCCAAATAAATGGCATGAATCAGTCAACCCTGTATGCATTATTGCTGCGTCTGTGATACGGATCGAATGTGATCTTGTCCAAGGTTCCTATACGAACGGTTTGCCTACACATATAATTCATGAATTCGTGCTTAACAGTCCGCCCGGATATCAAGTAATTGAAGTACCTAAAAATATAATATATTTTCCTCTAAAGAAGAAACATATTTCGTCAATTACGGTGAAAATATTAGATATACAGGGAAATCTAATTAATTTTAATAACGAAAATATTAATATAAGTCTTCACTTGCGAAAGTCAAAATGATAATTTTTAACGATGATATCTGTAACAAAATACAAAGACAAAGTCGTTCTAACTCCACTGTCAAGCGCAACGTCAGACGAACTAGACGCAAAAAGGTTGTAGCAATAACAAAAAGTAATAAAGAGTTTCTTCGCGCTCTTGGATTAAAAATATGAGCATCCTCCATATAACCGACGATCCGCAATTCGACAATTCAATTGAAAGTTATGAAATCCATACTTATAACCCATACAATAACAGTTATAATGAAAATGATGAAATACGAATACCTATCCATCAGCAAGATATATACGTATTACCTTCAGCTAGCGCGTTATACATAGAAGGATATTTTTCTATAACAGCTAAAGACGTGAGTGGTGTAAAAAAAGTGAAAAATGTTAAGTTGACAAATAACGCTATATCATTTCTTTTTCAAGATATTAGATATGAAATGAATGGGATTGAAATAGATCGAATTAGAAATGTTGGAATCACTACTACAATGAAATCTTTAGTCTCAATGAATGGTGGAGAAAGTAAAGCTGCTGCAATGTGGGGTTGGAACGTGGACGGATTTGATGATCACAGTGGAAGATTTAGTATTCTTTTACCACTTAATAAACTATTAGGTTTTGCGGAGGATTACAAGAAAATAGTTATTAATAGTAAACATGAACTAATACTAAATAGAAGTAGTACAAATCTTAATGGTGTTGTAACCGAAAAAGATGATTCAGTGGAAGTTAAGGTAAATAAAGTTCAATGGCGCATGCCGCATGTTAAAGTTTCAGATCATCAAAGGCTTGCATTGCTTAAACATTTAGAAAAAGATAAACCTATGCAAATAGCGTTTAGAAATTGGGATTTATATGAATATCCATTATTACCAAAAACAACCAAACATACATGGTCTATAAAAACCACTTCGCAACTAGAAAAGCCTCGATATGTAATTTTTGGATTGCAAACTAATAGAAAAAATAACAAATTAAACGATAGCGCTGTATTTGATCATTGTAATCTTAAAAATGTGACTTTATTTTTAAATTCATACTATTATCCATACGATAGTCTTAACTTGAAATTTGATGAGTACAAATACAGTATATTATACGATATGTATGCGAGATTTCGTCAGTCGTATTATAACCTTCCTATAGATCCGCTGCTTGATCTTATACAATTTAAGGAAAAAGCTCCATTATATGTGATTGATTGTTCGAGGCAAAATGAGCATTTAAAAACTGGACCTGTTGACGTTCGTTTAGAAATCGAAACAGAAAAGGATTTGCCGGATAACACTAGTGCTTACTGTTTGATTATTAACGATCGTTTGGTGGAGTACAGACCTTTGAGTAATATTGTTAGAAAGTTGACATGATGTCGACAGCAATAGTTGATGTGCAGGGGTTTAAAACGGACAACAATTCATTCATTGTCAAAGAAGTTGCAATAGCTGTTAATGAACAATTACTACACCTACTTATTCTACCACCTTGCCCACTGCACAATCTCTCTCCAACCGAACGTAAACAAGTATCGTGGATACAGAGAAACAGAAAAATTAATTGGAATGATGGATTTATACCTTACGAAAAATATTTAATGTATATCCAAGAGTTTCTGATTGATAAGACGATTTTATGTAAGGGTCTGGAAAAAGTTACCTGGCTTAAAACTATTTTAGATCATAATGATGTTATTAACCTGGAAGATATGAACTGTCCTAAATTGTTAAGTTTGTACGAAGAATATAGATTGTCAAGTGATGTGTTTAACTGTATATATCATCCAACTGTATGCGCGCTAAGAAATGTAACTTGTTTAAGAAAATGGTGTTTAAATAAACATGTTTTATAAATTCTTTTTATTTATTATCTTATAAAGGTAATTAACCCTGAGTTCTCAAATCAAATAGTATTTACTTATTGAATTACGACAACGTCAATTACTAATGTCAATTTTAATAAAATTTAATCAAACCAAAAGTAAGGTTAAGAAGGATAATGGGGCTACATACGAGTATATCATGAAAATGGCTGAAAGAGAGCAAACATGGAGAATTTATTTTAAATCGTGCTATCAAAGTTTTTACGATCGCTCGCATATATAGATCAGCGTTCTAGTATCGAAAGACCACCTTGTCCTTAAACAATTAGTATGGAATTGGCCACTCCAGAAAACTGTTAGCGGGACTATCCTATAACATTAGTACAGCAATGGTTGTGTGGAAAGTGTTAACAGGAACAAAGATGAATAAACAAAGATGACTAAACAAAGAAATAAATTTATGAAAAATAAACCGGAGTGCCGTAAACAAAAATATAAGTAATATAAAATTGAATTATACGGCACTCCGGTTTTGCTTCTATTTACAAAATATTTTGTTATAGACATTTTTGTATCTACATTTCGACAGTATCAGTCGAATGAACGAGGCGAGGATATGCAAATTTACCATTGAAGGATTGACAGGTCATTCGTTAGGTCACTACCTGTTGAGTTTATGGAATTCTGAATCACTGATCGATGGAAACTATTGGGGATCCTGGATCATTATTGGGGATTCTGGATCATCCGAGCGCAGCGAGGACAAATGATCCAGAATCCCCAATAATACCCTACTCACATAGTTATGACCTTTTCCTTCGCCTTAATTACGAAAGGAGAATGAGCGTGACGGAGCATCTCAATATTTCGGTCAAGCGTGAGCGTGCGTTACGTTTCACTACTCCTGCGCTTTGACTTATGATCTATGACTCGGATCGTTCGATACTTTTTGGCATGTAAAATTATATTGTTTCAGGATTCATGGAGCCTCCTTAGAGTTATCCTTTTGGATTGATTTAGATTTGTTTTGATGTTTAAATCGTTAAAACAGGGAACGAGTCTTGTCAGCATTTAAAAGTGAAACTAAACTCGAGTCCGATATGACGTAATGAAATCGCCACCTCATATAGCCTCGTTCTATTGTCTCTGATTCGGATTGTGCTCGTGGAAATGGCAGCATCGCCTTCCTAATACTAATTTAATAAACCTTTACAAATGGACTTATAGTGGTGAGTTTCGATGTTTATTCGATGCATCTTCCCATCGTGCCCAAATCGTATTTGTTGTTATTCCAATTTACCTCTTGTTTCAGGCAAATTACATGTTGACAGATTGATGCGTCGTGGCAGTGAATGTATCTGCATCACGCTAACAAAATGGGCAATAAAGCCCTGTATTAATAACGAGCATTGAGCGTAAGTAATTCCCGCGTCGCGTCTGTTAAAGGTGTATTTTATACTTGACTTGTCGAATCACGTGAACTCTTTTGTTATAGCTAAACACAGCCGTCCGGATCCCAAGCGCTGACTCCTGCCTTGTAAAACAGGTTCATTACTCAATATGCGTGCCTGAATAATGTGAGTATCATAAGAGCCACGTTGCTGTCGGCAAGAACAACCGTCTTAACCTTACTCTAACAAGCTACGTTTACTTTCAGCCAGCGCCACGTCGTAAGGGGGCACCGTGCGTTAGCCGGTCACAACTAGCCTCACTTTATAAATCTACATAAAACCCACTTAGTGGTAAGTGCTTATCTTTTCCTCTGGCCAGGGCTGATAGGTTAGCTTTTAATGTTCTTTTATTTACAACTGCAATTCTTGTTGCAGGGTTTTTTTTTTTTTTTTTATATGTAGTTCAACTTACCGGATTTGACTGTGAAGGGCGCTTCAGACCCAACTTTGCGGGCGTGGCCTGCTTGCCACGTGTTGCGGCCTAGGGAAGAATGGTGCAGTAGTGCACCTCTTTGCCTACCGCCTAGCGTTTGGGTCTTCGCCTGCCATTCAACTTCACCTTTCACACACCTGACATCATACATACTGCACCCTAGATAAGTGACTTTATTGTATCTCTAGTTAACCTAGTGTTACTGTGATTATGGGTATTTAAACCCTAGAGCTACTGTGCATAATGATGGACTTCCATAATGTAATTAATGTGAATGAAGCTTAATATACACCAAGGAGAACACTACAGTTGTTTCACTTTCCACAAGGAACCATTCCTGTTTGTTGTAAGTTTGCCCAGGGCGCCTTTTTACTATACTAAATTCGAGGTGGCTTACCCTCAGGTCTATGAACCCGCTGACCCTCTTAGCGTCTCATGCCTCTCTGCCGATTGAGGATGTTTCAGTGGCGTACCCAACGTATGGCCTGAAGGAATGGTTTCTTTGTGTTAGGTGTTTGTAAAAGGAATGATTTGCTTTCTTTCATAACTTTTGTCTATTATGACAGGTTTAATAGGGAAATAGCAGTTGTTTAATCCCTGTATAATATATTACTAGGAATATCTAGCTTTTTTTCATAACTTCTACCTGTTCTTACTGCATTCATAAGAAGATAGCACTGTTACTTAATTCCTGTGTTCTCCTTTAAGGCACTTTTCATCTTTTAGTTACCTTTAACTGTTTTGAGTGTGTAACAAAACAGCGGTAATTTGATTGACAGTCTATGATGTGTGTATTTCCTATTGCTAATAAGCACGTAGCATTCTGCACTACTGCAAGGCTTGATTTGTGACCATCTTATTGTTTCCAATTGACCATGGACCTGAATGTAAAGGTTGAATACCTCACTAAGGAGGAACTAACACATGAATTGACCGCTTTACACATACCCTTTGACACTAAACACAATTGCGATACTTTACGAAAATTGTTTCCACAGACTCGCGCTCTTGTAAGACGTGGCAGTCTTAAGCCGGCGTCTGATTTGAATGCAGTTGATTCACAACTGGAGGTCGACGCATGCAGAGTTAAGGTGAAGGAGTTGCAGTCGGAGGTTTCACAGGGCAGTGAGTTTTCAAAGTCCCAGAGTGACAGGTTAGTGGGCAGATGTAACTATTACTTAAGCCGTCTATCGCGTGTGTTAGATTTTGAGACTGAGGTCAACAAACTTAAAGGAACTCTTGTCAGTTGTCTGTCAATTTTAAATCCTATAATGGAATCTTCCGAGTCAGAAAATGAAGAATTTCAGGTTCCATCTGAACCGGTTGCTAAGGTGGTCTGTCACTCCGAACCTCGGCATAAGTTGTCGAGTCTTAATCTAAAGTATAAGGGAGATACTTGCGTACGAGCTTTTATAACACGACTCGAAGAGCTTAGGCTGTCTAGAGAGATTCCAGAACGTGTCGTATTTAACGGTTTTCCTGACATTGTTGAGGGTCCAGCATTATTTTGGTACCGAGCAAATAAAGATAGTTTCAAGTCTTACTCGCAGCTTCTAGCGGCTTTGAAAGCTGACTTTGACATTCCGGATTTTGATTTCAAGTTGCTGCGTGAGATAAGGTCTCGTACACAAGCGCGGAATGAATCAATTGTAGTTTACCTGTCAATTATGGGTGGTTTGATCTCTCGTTTGAGTACACCTATATCTGAGACAGAGAAATTAGACATAATTGTTAGGAATATTCGTCCTGAGTATAGCCGCGAGCTTGCGTTAATAGATGTCACGTCAATGCAACAACTTAAGGCTTTATGCATGAAACTTGAATTAGCCAATTCTCGCGCGGGTGATTTTGTCGAACCGTCTACGTCACGTGGGTCTATAGCTCCGGACATGCAGTGTCGCCCTAGTAATAGTCGATCGATTCCCAAAGAGGACGTGGCATCCACAGCTGACAAGCCGAAGGTATCGAAATTGGATAATTGTTTTCGTTGTGGGGGAGCACACAAAACTAGACGCTGTCCTAAATCGCGTGATATCGTATGCTTTAAATGCGGGGAAAAGGACGTTAAAAGTACAGATTGTCCAAAGTGTGGTAAGTCGGTACCCAAGTCAAAAAACTAGTTAGGCCAGTCTCACGGGTTCCTTTGGTGCGTAGTTCTAACCCACCCGTTGAGACTTACTTTGTGCCACCTGTTAATGACCACCGTCCTTACTTAACAGTTCAAGTGTTTAACGTTAACGTTTGTGGTTTGTTGGATTGCGGTGCGTCTTGCTCCATTTTGGGTGACGATGCTCATTTAAAGTTTTTAAATTTAAATATTCAAATGCACGAATTTGAACGTCCTCGTTGCCTAAGGGTCGCTAATGGAGAGGATTATGTTTGTCGATACTATATGAACATTCCAATTCAATATAAGGATGAGGTAAAGTTGGTGTTGTTTCACGTTCAACCGGAAATATTATTACCGATTCACTTTGGTATCAACATTTGGAAAGCTTTTAATTTAGCACCGGACATCTTAGCTTGTTTGCCTAGTCACGTGTCATCCGTCCTAAACGGTCACCATAATATTGTCGAGGAGGGACTTCGACATTATGACTCGTTGTGTCCCATACAAAAGCGAACTATGGACAAAGTCAAATCTCTCTTCGACTCTATCAATACCGATAAGGTAGGGTTGGGTCGTACGTCCTTGATCCAGCACGAGATACACACAGGTGACGCTGCCCCTATTAAGCAGAAGTACTATCGTCTTAGCCCGGAAAAGTTGAAGTTGCTTGATGCTGAACTAGATAAAATGTTAAAAAATAAGGTGGTTGAGCCTTCTTCATCTCCATGGAATTCTCCTGTGACTATGGTACCTAAGTCGAATGGTGAGATGCGCCTATGTTTAGATAGTCGTCGCCTTAACGCGGTATCAAAAACTGACGCGTATCCCCTTCCCTACATAAACTATATCATTGATAACTTACGTGACGCTAAGTATTTAACTTCATTGGATCTTAGTGCCGCTTACCATCAAATACCTCTACATCCAGACTCGAAGGAGAAGACAGCTTTTACTGTTCCCCGTCGTGGACTATTCCATTATAATGTTATGTGTTTCGGTTTGGTCGGTGCATCTGCTACCATGCAGCGGTTGATGGACAGCCTGTTCTCAGCAGAGTTTGATAATAAGGTCTTTGCTTATGTCGATGATATCGTCATCTGTACGTCTTCTTTTGACGAGCACGTACAAATACTTAAACGTGTCTTTGAGAAGTTGAAGCATGCTAACCTGACTATCAATATGCAGAAATCTCAGTTTTGTCGGAGTGAGTTGAAGTACTTGGGGTATGTCGTTGATCGTTTCGGTTTGAGAACGGACCCATCCAAGGTTGAAGTTATCATGAATTTTCCTACTCCTAAAGACCCGAAGGAACTAAAACGCTTCTTAGGTATGGCTGGTTGGTATCGCCGTTTCATTGAAAATTTTTCTCAGGTAGCTCGTCCATTAACCCGCCTTACGAGTAAAAAGGTTCCTTTTGTGTGGTCGAATGAAGCTAATGAGTCATTTAATACTTTGAAGTCTGCTCTTATATCTGCACCTATCTTAAAGTGTCCTGATTTCAATAAACCCTTCTATATTCATACAGATGCGAGCTCGTTTGCTATTGGTGGAGTCTTGGCACAGCGTGAAGCCAATGTAGATCATCCTGTCGCGTACTGCAGTCGAACCCTGAGCGCGCAAGAGGTTAACTATACGGCGACGGAACGAGAGCTCTTGGCGGTCATTTATGCTCTCGAGCAATACCGTTCTTATGTCGAAGGTTCCAAGTGCTATATAGTTACTGATCATGCCTCGCTTCAGTGGTTCTACAAATTGAAAAATCCGACGGGAAGGCTAAATCGGTGGGCGTGTCGCTTAAGTCAGTTCGATTTTGAAATTATACATAGAAAGGGTAAGGAACACATCTTACCAGACACTTTATCTAGGATTAAGGTGGACTCTATAACATTTGACCCCCAAGTAATTCAAGATCCTTGGTATTCTAAACTCTTAAAGGATTGTAGCGATAATCCACGTTTATTTCCCAACTTCACGGTAAAGGACGGCAAGTTATTTCGTTTGTCCAAAAATAAATACAATTTAACGTCCCAGTTTGAATGGAAGTTGGTCGTGCCTGCGGATCATCGCGAAGAAATTTTAACGAAGTACCACGATGACCCTGTCTCTGGACATTTCGGAGTCGCTAAAACTCATAAACGTATTAGCGCTGTATATTTTTGGCCAAACCTATACCGTGACGTTGAGAAATATGTCGGAGCCTGCGAGGTCTGCAAATGTTATAAACCTAGCAATGTTGCCAGGGCAGGTCTAATGGGCAATCCGCGCGTGGTCACGCGTCCTTGGGAGGCCATTTCTTGTGATATTATGGGGCCGTTCCCACCTTCATACGCGAGGAATCAGTATCTCTTTGTATGTTCTGATTACTTTAGTAAGTATGCTCTTTTGTTTCCTCTGCGTAGTGTAACGGCGAAAGCCATAGTTAAATGTCTAGAGAAGGGGGTCTTCCTACTGCATGGCGTGTGTAAATTTATATACGTGGATAACGGACCTCAGTTTATTTCGAAGGAGTTCAGGGATTTACTTTCTAATTATGGTGTTCCTAACGTCTTCTATAACCCCCGTTATCATCCTCAGACCAATCAAACAGAGCGAGTCAACCGTGACATAGTGCGAGCTATTGCGTCTTACGTGCGTTCGGATCATCGGAAATGGGATCAGAACATTCCTGAGATACAATGTGCTCTTAATACCGCGGTTCACGAAGGTACAAAGTTCACGCCGTTTTATTTGACTCATGGTAGAGAAATGATAATGGATGGTTCTCTGTATAATATTGAGGAGCCAGTAGATCCCTCGACAGTTAAAATGAACGTAGAACCGTTTTCTTGTAAACTTCCTAAGCTGAACGATATATATAAATCAGTTCAAGGCCATTTAAAAAAGGCTTATAATCATAACGTAAAATATTATAATTTACGGAAGCGAGCAATTCAATTTGAGGAGGGTCAAATTATTTATAAGCGTTGCTTTCCGTTGTCAAACGCTTCTAAATATTTTAGTGCTAAACTTTCTCCCAAATATGAAAAATGTTTCATTGATAAAAAACACTCCATTGGTTTATTCGTTAAAGACTATTGACGGTAAACTCTTAGGGCGGTTTCACATTAAGGACTTGCTAGAACGCGGAGGTTCTGATCCTCCAGGGGTACAACCCTTAAATTAGTATAGGTTTGTTTTGTCAGGGTGAGCTCATGGCAGATTTTGTGAGCTAGGGAACTCACTTTGAAGTTAAATACTTAAAGTTTTATGTTGGGTGTTAGTTTTAGGAAATCCATGTTTATTTAATAAGTAAGGGTTTACTTAGATGTCGTTATGGGAGAAACGCATAAATATGTCTGGACTTGCTGAGATTTTTTTTTGGCGTTGGTAGAATATTTGTCCCGACCGTTGGTTTTTTTTTTTTAGGTATGATTTACTGGTTTGTTTGATACGGTACGTCCGGACTGAAGGTAGTTTTATTGATAGGAGAAGACTTGTCCTGACTGATGGCTCTTTTAAGGGATTCGATTACTGAAATGAAGGCATGTAGAAGTAGAGTGACGTAGGCTAAGTTTTAGTTTTAAGTAACCATCCGGATGCGCATCCTCTAGTTTTAGCCGTGCTGTCATGTTTTGTCCGTAGTAGGGTAAGGCATGGAGAAATTGGTAGTTAAATTTTTACCAATCATTTAGTTATAGGATATCTTCCGTTTATGCTATAGGTGTAACCGGTTCGAGATAAAACTAATTTAAAAAAAGGTTTTATCTTTTCTTTATAGTTGTTGTGAAAAGGACATTCTGGGTACAGAGTGCGTCCTGTTTTCCATGGTTGAATTTCTTTATACTGGTTTCAGTTGAAATTTACCTCTACCAGTTTGGGTTAAAACCTGTTTGTTATAATTCCAACACTTGGTTTTACAGTGTTTCACTTAGGTGTATACTTAACTAATAAGGTTACTTTCACGTTTCTAATAGGTGATAGTTTAACCAATGCTTTAGCCGCGTAAGAGGTTGGTAGTGTGTCACACCCCTCATTGTATTTGCAGTTTCGTATGTAGAGCTGTGACCTCGCGGATATTTATTTTAGTTTGTTGTGTACTTAAACAAACACTAAGTTTAGTACATGTTTGGTCTTTTAAATTGATCAAGAGCGTTTGTTTTGATATAGAGTCAACAAACACTGGTGTCATTTTAAAGCGTTTTGTTGGAAGCAGAGCCAAAAAACACTACGGGAAGTAGTTTATAAGTGTTCCTTAGTAAGTAGTAGAGATAGGTTTGTTCTCTTTGGTGAAATATTGTTTTGTTTTGTTTTAAATTTCAGACGTCTTTCCCTGCGGGCGAAGGCGACCTCTCCCTTGAATATCTTCGTTCTCCCTGATGGTGCAGAATAATTTTATTTCAGAAGCTTGCGATTCTGAAATAAAATTATTTCCCCAACTAAGCCGGTACTGTAACACCCGTTTTTTTTGCACATATTTTTCTTATAGCAACCCTACCGCTGGCGGACCTCTGCGCCAAAATCGAGGATCGAATTCACATAGTTCTGACCTTTTCCTTCGCCTTAATTACGAAAGGAGAATGAGCGTGACGGAGCATCTCAATATTTCGGTCAAGCGTGAGCGTGCGTTACGTTTCACTACTCCTGCGCTTTGACTTATGATCTATGACTCGGATCGTTCGATACTTTTTGGCATGTAAAATTATATTGTTTCAGGATTCATGGAGCCTCCTTAGAGTTATCCTTTTGGATTGATTTAGATTTGTTTTGATGTTTAAATCGTTAAAACAGGGAACGAGTCTTGTCAGCATTTAAAAGTGAAACTAAACTCGAGTCCGATATGACGTAATGAAATCGCCACCTCATATAGCCTCGTTCTATTGTCTCTGATTCGGATTGTGCTCGTGGAAATGGCAGCATCGCCTTCCTAATACTAATTTAATAAACCTTTACAAATGGACTTATAGTGGTGAGTTTCGATGTTTATTCGATGCATCTTCCCATCGTGCCCAAATCGTATTTGTTGTTATTCCAATTTACCTCTTGTTTCAGGCAAATTACATGTTGACAGATTGATGCGTCGTGGCAGTGAATGTATCTGCATCACGCTAACAAAATGGGCAATAAAGCCCTGTATTAATAACGAGCATTGAGCGTAAGTAATTCCCGCGTCGCGTCTGTTAAAGGTGTATTTTATACTTGACTTGTCGAATCACGTGAACTCTTTTGTTATAGCTAAACACAGCCGTCCGGATCCCAAGCGCTGACTCCTGCCTTGTAAAACAGGTTCATTACTCAATATGCGTGCCTGAATAATGTGAGTATCATAAGAGCCACGTTGCTGTCGGCAAGAACAACCGTCTTAACCTTACTCTAACAAGCTACGTTTACTTTCAGCCAGCGCCACGTCGTAAGGGGGCACCGTGCGTTAGCCGGTCACAACTAGCCTCACTTTATAAATCTACATAAAACCCACTTAGTGGTAAGTGCTTATCTTTTCCTCTGGCCAGGGCTGATAGGTTAGCTTTTAATGTTCTTTTATTTACAACTGCAATTCTTGTTGCAGGGTTTTTTTTTTTTTTTTTTATATGTAGTTCAACTTACCGGATTTGACTGTGAAGGGCGCTTCAGACCCAACTTTGCGGGCGTGGCCTGCTTGCCACGTGTTGCGGCCTAGGGAAGAATGGTGCAGTAGTGCACCTCTTTGCCTACCGCCTAGCGTTTGGGTCTTCGCCTGCCATTCAACTTCACCTTTCACACACCTGACATCATACATACTGCACCCTAGATAAGTGACTTTATTGTATCTCTAGTTAACCTAGTGTTACTGTGATTATGGGTATTTAAACCCTAGAGCTACTGTGCATAATGATGGACTTCCATAATGTAATTAATGTGAATGAAGCTTAATATACACCAAGGAGAACACTACAGTTGTTTCACTTTCCACAAGGAACCATTCCTGTTTGTTGTAAGTTTGCCCAGGGCGCCTTTTTACTATACTAAATTCGAGGTGGCTTACCCTCAGGTCTATGAACCCGCTGACCCTCTTAGCGTCTCATGCCTCTCTGCCGATTGAGGATGTTTCAACATTAATTGTGTCCTGCTAAAACAGGGTCTCATCGGCATCTTAAAAAAGGTAACTTAAAAAATACATTTCTAAAGTTATCAATCAGATATAGTTTAATACTATAATACATACACACATACATAACATTACGCCTTCATTCCCAGAATGGGGTAGGCAGAGCTATATAAATACCAACAACTTAAAAATACTTGTTTATAATTCTGCAACCACATTTTGCACGATCAAGCCAAGAAGTTTACTAGTGTATTAGTGTCAGGTTGCAAGACCATCGCCTAACAGTACTACAAGCCCTTATTCCCTTAGTCGGCTCTCACGACATCCACGGGAAGACATGGAGTGGCACTATTCTAACCCGGCAACCACACGGGGCAAAATACTAATAATAATCACACTGATTATTGCACAAAGATTGACAGGAGCTGTTTTTATATTACGGGAACTTTATTTCTGTAAAAACACAGGGCTGGGAAAATCTAGTGAAAACATTCAAGAAAGTAATCTAAATCCATTTTCTTTTTATAGTTTTAATCAAATCGAGTATAACCCAAAAGTAATACAGTAGTAGCACATTTCTAATTACCGATGCCCGATGAATAAATTAAGTTTCTCATAAAAAGCTCAATCGGAACGCCGTCGCGCGTCGCTTTCATTCCCTTTGTGAGCTTTTACTAGCAAAATAGCATGAAAAGCTTTAGAAAACTATATAAAAGGCTTAGCCTGTAGTTAAAGTTCAATGCACTCGAGTTTTAAAATGTCCGCAGTTTGTCGATGCTTAGTAGATTTAGGACAAAGTGTATTACTAGCATAAGGGCATTCCATCTTAGTCCTTAGGGTTGGCAACGCATTTGAGGTCTTAGGATTATAGTAGTTGAGGTCTTAGGAGAATCCAAATGTCTATGGGTCTCAGATTCCACTTACCATCAGGTGGCCTGAGTGCTCGTGTGCCTCCTCTTTAACTTAAAAAAATAGGGTGGTTCTAGGCTGGTTTTAGTGTCACGCGGACCATCGGTGCTAGCAGGATAATGTTTTTTTTTGCGGAGAACTAATGGCTTTTACTAACAATTTTAGGTCAATTGTAATATAACAGCATATCTTATCACAGGTTTTTACAGATAAACTCAAAGTTGAACAGAAAATAGTATAAAGAAACAAGAAGAGGGAAGATCATAAAAAAAATAAGACAAAAACAGATACTGCCCAAGAGAAATGAGTCGTACTTTTATACGGATAAGTCAATTAATGTGCGACGAGATGGGTAGTAAAGAAACTGGATGCCAAACGGTTTTTGACTGCAGAGGGTTTTAATAGGTATGATTTAATAGAGAACATGCATAACAATCAGAATTGAGTTTCATTGATACGATTTAGAAGAAAATGTAAAAAAAAAACATATAAACTTGTTAAAATTTTGAAACTTCTTGTAATGTTTAGATTGTTTTTTTTGGCATCCTCTTTTTATTTGCGTTTTACTTTAATTCAACAATATTGGCTTAAACATAGTAATTTACGAAAAAAATGTAAGTTTCTTTATAAGGTCCTTGTATTTTAAACGGACGTCATTCCTGTCGTCGATATTTTTAAATAGTGTTTTTGCAAGGGGTCTGAACTATGACTTTTTAAAGCTTCATATCTTATGAAAAAAAAACACGATTTTTTTTTCGCGTTTAGTTATTCCTCTCTTTCATAGCACTTTCCAGAGAGCGTTAGAAAAAAAAAATGCATGTTCCCTATTGATTGAGTAACAAACATCCATCCATCCAAACTTCGCATTTGTAATTGAAATAAGATTAAAAACTTTCAGATCTTTTTTCACCACTGGTTCTGTAGGACGTTGCTTCTTTACCAATTTAAAAAGCCGAGCAGACAGACAGACAGACTGACATTACGTTGTCACCCTATAATTAAGGTACTGCACCCTAAAAAACAATACAATATACGTTTCTCTTTCTTCATGTCTTGAATATTTAATTTACACGGCGTGCCATGAATTTGTGCTTAGTTATTTCTCTATCCACAGTTCTCTGGAAGAGGTCGCTATTTAGCGTTAAGACCGCCAGTTTTATACCTATGTTTTATTTGTACTGCTCCGTCTCTCGTTTTTTTTTCTATTCAATAAAGAGCATTTGTATTTTATTGTATAATTCCATACGGCGGTATGTTCATTTATTTTAATCCTACACGTATTACGTAATAACCTTCTTACCGAGCTAAGTGGAGTTTAACGCTTCCGCTCGTCACAAATCCGGCGTCTCGTGAGCCAACGTATAGCATATCTCACCAAAAATAAATGTACAAATAGGCCAAGTTCTCATTAATCTCATGTGACTTGGTAGTGATATCAAAAAGGTGCCAAGTAACTAGGTACTAGATTGTTGATGTTAAACAAATAAATTGCCACTTAATGTATTTTGAGCTCTAACTTGGCAGTTTTAAATTTTAATCTGTTGCGTATTTTATTTTACGTATTTGAATCAAAGTTCGAAAACACAAGTCCTACTACTACATAACTACACTTATAAGTTCGAGTATGTAACGAGTGTGTTCATAAAATAAGAACAAAAGGCATAGAAGGAGCCTTAAAACGAAAGGATCTGGGGCGTTATTATGGCATAACTATGCAGTTCTGTTTACGCTCAGAGAAAAGGACAGGGCTATATAACTGCCACAACTCTGTCCTTTAGCTCATAATAACCCTCCACATCTATAATACTGCCCTGCTAACACAAATCGCAGTATCTTAGACAAAATTCCTGTAGCAAATGCAATCTTATTACTAATAGAATTGGATTGAATCTGCTTTGGTTATTACATTTGAGCCAACTGGTCACCATGGTCGTAAATTGCGTAAACAAAGTCTGCACACATAAACGTAGTTTATAAATTTAAAATATTTATTAAAACAATCAACATGGTACAATTATAACAAACGCTCTGCAAAACTGTTAGAACACTTTGAGTGCAGAAATGAGTTCGTGAATAAATCTGAATTTTAAATATAGGTTACACTAGTTAAATATAGGTTACAGTAGGTATTTCTAATATGGATGTGACTGTAATAAAAAAACATGACAAGCCTCTTACATCTACGAAAATTTGGCTCTTGCCAGATATCCTTGAGCAAACTATTAAGAACATATGGCACATGTTTATTTAGTGTTCTATCACCAAAGTAATTATTAAATGTAACTGTGTACGAACATGATATTTAAGCTTATAGAACTGTCTCTTTTTGGCACACTGAATCCCAATAAGATATTTAGTTTATCGCTCCTGCTATGCCTTTAGTTCTTATTCTATGTGTGATACCTTTACTCAAGTCACATTTCGATTTGACGGATGAATTATTAACCGGCGAATTTAAGTCTTGTGTGAGCTTCTCGTTCTCGCTCGGTTGACTCATAATCTTAACGTAGGTACCGAGTTCGAACCCCTGCGGTCACCATGTACTAATGAGTTTTCACCTCAGCACCTCGAAAAGGTCGGTTTTGCTGTTTAAAGACAGTGAGCAAAATTTGATTTTGCTGCGAGCGTGAGACAAAGTAACTTTTTAATTTTTCGCATGTTCAGAACAATAGTGACCAAATTCAAAATTTCAGCTTTCAAACTTCAAGTCTTAAATAATACTATAGAGACCTAATTCGAAATTTAAATTTTCAGAATTAGGTCACTATTGTTCTGAATTATGTGTTTTGGTCACAATATTGAGGTGGTCGTGGAGCGGCGCGCGGGCGGCTGTGGATGTCGTTTAATGTTCACCACGTTGTCTTTTTTACCTTAAGTTTATATTTTCTCGCTGCTTCGGTGAAACATTGTATGTGCAACCAGGATACACATGTGTATGTGTGTCCTGAGTGCAGGGAAGGATTCAAAGACATGAGATGCAAATAACTTTGGTCTCGAAGTTATTTGCATCTCGTGTCTTTGAATCCCTCGCAGCAAAAACCAACTTTGCTCTCTTGTTACATAATAACTATTTCCTAACTTGAGTATATTCCCTGATGCTTTTACAGTGAAGGGAAAACATCGTGAAGAAACCTGCTCATTCGAACAGCTGAGTGTGTAAGAGGGTACCTAATTTCACGAAAGATTCTAAAGGGGTCGAAGTGTATCCGAAAGGGCCCATCTGTAAGATAAGATAAGTCGTCCTGTCAAAGCGTACAAGAAACATTTTAGACCGTGCATTCTCCATTAGTCGTTAAATCCCGCTCGTGCGAGCGCGCTAGCTTGATCGACCGATCGAGACCCTGTTTTCATCCCCCGACAATAAGATGGTATGTTTATAAGTTTAACGTTTAACGTCAGTATTTGTCAGCCGTAATTATCAAAGAAAGCGGCTAACTGTTAGGTATGTAACAGTCGAAGCATTCTACATGATATATTCATTAAGTGTACAATGCTTAAGCTATTAGGCACTATGTTATTGCTTTTTGCGGGTGGTAGGACCCTGTGCAGGGCCCGTCCGGATCGCTACCACCATCTTATCCATTAACCTACCGCCAAACAGCAGTGTTCGCATTGCTGTGTTCCGGTTTGGGGATAAGACAGCCGGTAAAATAACTAGCATAGAGGCATTCCATCTTAGTCCTCAGGGTTGGCAACGCATTTGAAGTCTTAGGATTGCAGTCTTGTGATTGCGAATGTCTATGGATCACAGTTTCCACTTACCATCTGGTGGCCTGTGTGCTCGTTTGCCTTCTCAATGCCATAAAAAAAAAAAAAAAAAAAAACTATGCAGTTGAACGCTCTTTAATTGACTTCAGAAAAGGCGAAGGTTCTCAATTCGAATGTATGTTTTGTATGATTCCGTACCTTAATAGGAAAATACGAAACCCTTTGTTAGTCATCTGTTGAATTAAAACCATATACTTAGGTCTATAGACCCTTGGAGCTGGGAAAAAATCAAACTTCTGAATGGAGACAACAGTTTTTCACCGTTATAGTCTAGTTTGACAATTAAGAAATTCAATACAATTATACATTCTTATAGTTTAAGTTTGTACAGAACCCTCGGTGCGCGAGTCCGACTCGCATTTGACCGGATTTTTAATTATTAAAAACCAAACTTAATCTAACTTAACTAATCTACACAATAGTGGTTTATTACATACATGTTGTGACGCGAATATATTGTAGACCAAACAATACATTGATTATTTTGTCGTTAATTATTTTCTCAATCGCTCTAGATTTAACTGGAAGAGTTGTCTTAAAAGGACAAGTTCGCCGGTGTACATCTATGTTACATTTTTGGATCATACATAGATTTAGGTTACCGTCTTCCCTGTGGATACACCGAAAGTTAACGTTTTTAAGGCCTAATTTTCTGGCTAAACCCATACGTGTGCTTTAGACCTATCATATAAAAACATAACTTATATGCACACAAGCTCTAAATTTGTCCACCGAAGAGACCACTTTTGTTTTTAAGAGTGTGTATGACCCCTCTTTATCTATTTTATAATTGTTACATCTTTTGTTTGTACAAGAAAGCGTTTACATACATACGTACATTAGCACAAACAATTTTATGCGTTTCAAAGCGACACAGTTTTTATCTTCTAAATACCTATTATTATTATTATTATTAGCCTAATATAGTGTCCCACTGCTGGGCAAAGGCCTCCTCCCTTGATTTCCACACCTCTCTCTGTGGCAATTTTCGGCCTATCCTACTGAAAAGCGTCCTAAATACCTAGTTAATTAAAAAATAACAACTCTGGAATCGTTTATACGTTTTCTTTTGCTGTGGACTTTTTAAAGAAACCTTAAAACTGCCCTCCGAATCCCATATAGGCATCTCAGATAAAACTCCTCTAGCAATTTGAACCTTATTACCTTATCAGAGAATTAAAACTGCTTTGGTTATTGAATTTGAGATACTGCTTTTTAGATTAAGAGGGCCGAAAAGTTCTCTTCTTTATTTCGTATCCGAAAAACAACTCGAGTGCCTTACAAATAAATTTTGAATTGACACGACGTCCCTGAGTCGTTGAAATGAATGAAACTCTTTGTACCGTGTAATTTGATTTCGAAATATTTACTTTGCCTTGCTGAGCTTGTTTAACATTTTTATTATGATTAAAATTCGTTTCTACGTTGGTAAACGGTCAACTTGCTCATATATTTCACATCATTGGTAAATATTAAGCACCCATTTTTAACGCAATGTTTTCATGTAGTTTTATGGTACCGTACCCCAAGGGAGCCCAAAGGGCGCTAATTAATATGTCTACGCGGTCCTTCAGTTTGTCCGTCATAACTTTAAAGAGATAACTTTGAATGTTTTTTCAGAATTTGTGTTATAGTTATTACATTATAGCAGCATTATTAGCAGTGGGCGGGGCACATTGCTCGTAGAACTGATGGCCGTTGGAGCGGAATGGTTTAAGAGTGGCAGCCGCGAACCGGGAGACAAAGTGTCGGCAGGCCTTCCACAAGGTGGTAAAGGTCGCGGGAAACCCTTGGATGACAGTAGCAGAGGACCGATCGTTGCGGAAAACCTTGGGGCTCTTTGTCCAGCAGTGGACGTCTTCCGGCTGATGATGATGATAAACAAAATCTGAAGAAAAACAAAATACAAATATACTTACATTAAATCTCGCCTTTACTAGAGGGGTAGGCAGAGACCACTTCTTTCCACCTGCTGCCTTTTTCAATCTAAGTCACTACATCTTCTTTCAGTCCAGATTTCTCTCTGATCTTGTCATTTCTTACTCTATCAATCAGTTTCACACCACACATACTATTGAAATAGGTTATATTAAAGTGAACTTTCACGGTTGAGCAGGAACGTGTCACGGCTCGGCTCACAGAGATCCGAGGAGGTGCGGGCAGTCGACTGTGTCATGAAATGTATCCCAGTTAAGACAGTATAAAGGCTTCGGCACACCGGAGGCGTGCGCGTGACACGCACGTGCACGCTCGCGTTCCACTGCGTTGAAAGTTGACATATTGTATAAGGATTCATACTATAAACCGCAGTGGAACGCGTACAGTGGCTCGGCCTTCAATAGGCCTTGTTGCTCCAACGCAAGGGATGCATCAATGCGCGTCGCACGATACATTATACGCACGAACCCAAACGCGGCGCGGTGCGGCCCCGACTAATCCGGCTTGGTCCGTCCTGTTGAATTTGCTTGTGGTGCTCGTGGCGCGTACGCGTAGACCTTCCGAGTTTAGACTCGTTAGATTCTTCTTAAAATCATACATAAATAACATCACGCGTTCATTCCCGGAGTGAGGTAGACAGAGCTACAGAAATACCAACAACTCTTAAAAGGTTAGTTGATTCTGTAACCACATTTTGCACAATCAGGCCAAGAAGTCTACTAGAGTGTTAGTGACAGGTTGCAAGTCCATCGCCTAACCTAACAGTATATAGGTGGGCGTTTTCCAAAAAAAGTGTACATCGTTAAAGACAAAATTAAGAAAATTTCACTTTTTCCATTTCGTCACGAAAATTAACGTATGTAAATGTATGGCTAGTTTTCGTGACGAAATGGAAAACGTTAAATTTTCTTTACTTTGTCCTGAACGATGTAAACTTTGTTTGGAAAACGCCCAGCAGCTATTCAGGATCATTCCTCTAGAGACGGATATTTGCTGAGTTTCAGTTAAATCAACACAGCCTCTACGGATCCCGTCAGGTGTCAGTTATCCCCAATGATCCCTGACCACCGCCAATTATTACGAGCGTTTATTACGTCCCGCCGTCCAACTGGCCGTGTAACTGACGTAATGAATCGAGTTTCCTCGACGTGTACAGCGGTTTGAAGGAAATTGCAAATGGTCAAGTGATGGACATTGGATTATGATTTGAATACGTTTGGGACGCGTATACGTAGAAGATTTTTATCGGTGTTTTTTTACTTCTTTCTACTTCTGTAGCTAGAGCGTCGGTGGCCTAGTGGTTTAGGGGTCGACTCGTGATCGTAAAGTACGGAGTTCGAATACCCACAGTCACCATGTAATGAGTTTTTTAATTAATGTTTGTAATTAACAAACAAACAGTTACTTTCACATTTATAATATTAGTGTGGAATAGTATGGATCAGAGGTTTTATTCCATTTGGTCACTTTACGTATTGTTATCGTATTGTTTTTAACTCGGCCGCCATTACTGTCAAGTTAATAGGAGCTATCATAACATTGACAATACGATAACATGTCGAAAGCAATATGCTGTAGCCCAAGAAGACAAGAGAGTGTAAGGATAATTAAGGAAACCTTCAAAATGACGATGTTAATTGAGTTACATCACTTTATTAACTGACAATTACAGCAATAAGAACCACGCTATTATACTTATCAAATTCTAGCGAGAAAAACCCTGGAGTTTATTGGGAAAGTTCTGGAAAAGACATAAAAGTTCTCCCAGATATCATTTTATCTGATTACGCAAGATAACTTTTTTGGGAAGTATATTAATGCAGTGAGATTATTACATTTTAACGTGATAAAACAAAATTAAATATTTTTTTCTAATAAAAATAAAAAAAACCTTTTATATTTGCTTGCAGTAAATTAATGTAAGCAATAGTGTAACCTAAAAATTAGTAATAATATTTGCATATTCCTTATTGTTACGAGTAGCCTTAGAAACCATGTATTGTGCAAGACGAATACATCTCTATCTGTTACGGAAGGCCTAAAATATGTTTTTTTTTATAAATTTAGACACGGGAATAACCAATTCTTGTTTGCGGCAACTATATATTCCTGGTTAAAACCTTTTTTTAAAATCGTCAAATACTAAATGGAGACCATGGTTCCTAAGAACAGATTCTGACTCTTATAGCTTCCGAATTACCTATATTCACCCATTTGGATCACTCACCCTATTTATTCTATGACGTAATCTAATCGGGATAAGCCGGTATGGCTATCTCGCGTCCGGGAAGCGACAGGAACACGACGCGACGGCCATTGTTAAAAATAATAGTTAGGTCAGGCGACTTTAATCTAATTTGCTTGATTTGAAAGTCAATCTTGATTGCTTCTCTTAATTAAAAATCGTAATGTCTAGCCCTCACCTTTATAA
The DNA here is from genome assembly GCA_949316455.1 of Acleris holmiana. Taxonomy (NCBI): domain Eukaryota; kingdom Metazoa; phylum Arthropoda; class Insecta; order Lepidoptera; family Tortricidae; genus Acleris; species Acleris holmiana. Next base: position 4,776,865 of record OX438785.1, read on the forward strand.
TGATTAAGATATATATAACCAAAAACCCGACCTTTTAAATTGACACTACGAATTTAGCAATAAATTAATTTCAACTGACGTTTTTTTCTATGTTAAGGGGAGAAGGCACACGAATATTCAGGCCACGTGATGTTAAGTGGAATCTGAGACACATAGACATTTTTATTCACAAGACTGTAATCCTAGGACCTCAAAAGCGTTGCCAACCCTGAGAACTAAGTTGGAATGCCTCTATGCTAGTAATTTCACCGGTTGTCTTATCCCTACACCGGAACACAATAATGCGAACATTGTTGCTTGGCGGTTGGTTAATGGATAAGATGGTGGTAGCGATCCGGGCGGACCCCGCACAGGGTCCTACCATCACTTAAATTTAATTAAAGCCCACAAGCAATATGCAATGTGTGCAGTCGTCCTCTCGCTTTTTTGCAGTGCCGTTACAGGGCGTCACATTATATCCTCTTGTATTAGTTTTATCTGTTGTTTTGTGTAATAAATAAATAAAATACACAAATTGACCTAGTCCCAAACTAAATTCTAGGCTTGTACTATGGGTCCTAGACAACGATAAACATACTTATATAGAGAAATACATAGAAAACATCCAAGATTTAGACATAAATATTCGCGCTCATCACACAAATATCTGCCCTTACCGGGATTTGATCCCAGGAGCGCTGGCTTCGGCGGCAGAGTAACTCCCAACTAGGCTACCGTGTCGTCCAAACACACGTCGTGTGTCGTCGTGTGATCACAGTGATGCTGATAAAAAGAAATGTCCTGATAACTAGATTCTGGTACCTAGTACGATCCCGCAACATGGGATGTCAAAAAAACTTATCCTACGCGGATGAAGTCGCAGAAGCCGGTACAGTAAAAATATTTTGAGTTTACCACTGACAGATGGATTGCCTTCATTCAATTTTCATCTTTTATCTCATAAAAAGTAAAATATTTATTATTAAATCGGTAGACGCAAGTTACAGTATTCTGAAAATTGCTTTATTTGTATGAAATTAAAGTTGGAAATTAAATGAAGGCAAACTCTCTGTCAGTAATCCTGCAAGATGGTCTTACATAAAGTAGAATTGAAGTCTTGCACACCTAAAAGTAGCAAACCTAATGTAAGTAATGTAAGTAATTTAAAATATAAACATGTTGTTTTGTTTTGAGCTCTTTTATCACCAAGCAACGTGAGGTAGTTGTGCGATGTTTTTCCCAAAATGCCAGCGTCGCATTATCTAAATTTTCGTCAGCTACTTTATCTTAACCACGAAAATTTCATCATAAATATCTTTGGACAAGCTGTTTCTTAAAAAATGGCCGACATTTAGGATTTATATTTCAAGAGTAGCTTCCTGGATGTGTATATTTTTTCTTCTTGTGGGTTGTCATTTTTTTCAACCGACTTAGGATAGAGGAGGAGCAGGTTTTTTTCATGTTTGTTGTCAGTAAGTTACTCTTAAGTTTATGAAGCGATTCGAAGTATATTGTTTTCATTCGAATGATTATACTTTCAGATTGGTCCCATTCTTGTTAAAATGAAGTTCTGATAATGGAGTCCATGCCGAATCGACGGAACTCCTCAAAAATTACCTACAGACATCTAATAATTTAGTTAGCATTGATTTTCTATAAGTACGATTATTATTTGGTGAAATGGAATCGATGATGAAGACCACAGATGGGCACCGGAACTCCTGAATGATACCTTTTTCAATATTGGCGTTAAGATATCTCGCCTGTGATGAAGCACATTTAAATAGTGTAAATATATAAACTATGATTTTCCAACTTCATTGCTTGCGGCGAGCTTGAAATATCCTAAACTTTCTTAATAATTGAGAAGTGACACTGTATAATAGTGTATTATCACTGAAAAGTAAAAAAAGTAATTAAATGTTAAATAGAAACAAGAAACATCCTTTAAAAACCAGAAATAATATTTATTTTCAAATGGTAATAGGTTAGTCTAACTGAAGTCAGCGCCCTACAATAATTTAAACCAAAAGCAGACTTCACTTTGACTGACCTATTACCATTTGAAAATATGGTATTTTTTTAAATAAAAATAAGGTTTATTGAAAATAAATAAGATTATTTTTTAACATTATATAGATATATTTTTTTAATTAATAAGATCTTTTGTTGTTTTAACAAGTCCAAGTTTCATGAAAAGTACCCTATGTCTTTCCTCGGGACTCAAACTATCTCCATACCAAATTTCACCTAAATCGGTTTCGTAGATCCAGCGAGTACCCCCTACAACCTCACAAACTCACCAACTTTACCTCTTTGACGACACGTTAGCCTAGTTGGTAGTGACCCTGCCTTCGAAGCTAGGGGTCCTGGGTTTTAATCCCGGTAAGGGCAGATATTTGTGTGATGAGCACGAGTATTTGTTCCTGAGTCTTGGATGTTTTCTATGTATTTAAGTATATATTTCTCTATATATAAGTAAGTTTATCGTTGTCTAGTACCCATAGTACAAGCCTAGAGCAATTTGTGTGTCATCGTCCTGTGTTTTATTTTTTTTATTTTTTTATAATAATAGTATAGATTACGTTACAGCCGCCAGCACACCCACCACCATGACAGACACCACCGCAGATAACAAAATTGCATGCTATAATGTTGTCATTACCAACGAGTTCTGAACGCATTATAGAGGACTTATGATACGTATCTAGATAAAAGAAAGTTGCAATAAATAATCTACGTTGAACGGTTCAGTCACAATATAACGGATATGTAAAACAGTCTTTGATACGTATCCAAATACATTATAGCATTCAGTACGCTAAAAACAGTACGGTAATACAATACGTATATGTATAGGTACCGTTACTCCAAATAAACCCGCTATTAACTTTGCAAATAGAAGGAATCCATTAAACTCGTAATCCACTACAAGCAAAAATGGTAAAGCGTAGGCCAAGTTCTCCTTCGGTAAGCAAAAGTTTTGCAAACACTATTAATGCTAAGTCCTATCCTATCCACCAATAGAACCCCTAGGTTCGCTCAGTGCAGCTCTCCCATTGGTGTATTTTTCCTCGCACATCACTCCGCTACCTCGCACAGCTCTGGTGGAAACGCATCCTTACTTGAGTAGAAAAAGTTCTTAATAATATATCTGTCAAATTTCATACATGGAAGTGCTGTAAAACTATTGATGGACCAAATAAAACAGTTTGTATTTAGCATGAGGAGGTTTGTCCGTGAGTACCTGTAGAGTCGATATCGATATGATATTGTGTACGGTCCCGAGATGTCAAAAATATGTTTACGCCAATACGCTACGGACCATAAGGTCAAATCATACATTATCGTTAATAATAATAATTGTGTACCTATACAGCGTGTAAATTTCATACGGGCATATATTTTATCCTGACGTAGTTAACGATCATACAAATCATGTGAGAAAAATATTTTGTTGGTATCTTTTATTATTGAGGAGCAGTTAATTTTTTAAAGTTTGTCTTAGGAGCAATGTACGAAGTGTGCGAGCGTCCATCGGTCGTCAATGTATCGCCTTTATCCAAGTGCAAGGACGAAATGTGTGGAAAATAAATACCAATCTCAGGCGAGTGAATCGCCTGCGTTAATGATCTAAATTTTTGACTTTCATGGGCGAAGTAAACAAATGGCGAACCATAACAATTCGTGAGCATAACATGACTATTATGTAGATGCTTTAATTTAATTGGCGCAATGTCATACATTGCTTGCTGAATTAATTAGTAAGAAAAAAAGAAATACAACTAATTTTGCTGTTACACACGTTTTTATGTTGATTAGGGTGTATATTAACTATTGTTAAAATATATGCCCGTATGAAATTTACACGCTGTAGAATGTTACCGGCTGTCTTTTGCACTTGGCCTGCGCACTGATGTGCCCTCCGATGAGACACGAAGTTTTGATTGCCTCCCAACGGAACTTTTTCATTCGGTTGGGGTTTCCTTTTTTTAGCAGACTACTAGACTGTTGTTTTGTAGGACGTGTTTTATTTAATACTAAATACTAGTTTCGTTTTTGTTTTTGTGTTGGTATTACGCTGTGCAGGGTCCGTCTGGATTGCTACCACCATCTTATCTATGATCCAAGCAGCAGTGTTCGCATTGTTGTACCGGTGTGGGGATAAATACAACCGATTAAATTACTAGCATGGAGGCATTTCATTTCGAGGCAAGTAAGATGGTAAAGTGTACTCATAGGCGCAGACTTTTGCACTAAGGACTAATATAAAATCCTTATACGCTATTGCGCGCTTTTTAAACGACTTCAAAAATAATAGGAGGTCCAATTGGTCGGTTTTTTTTTATGTATGTTGCCCGATTATACAAAGACCGCTGGACCAATTTTAAAATGTTTTTTTTTGTTTGATTGCGTACAATATTTAGGTGGTCCCGTTTCCAGCACGTCAAGATCTGATGATGGGATCTTGGAGAAATCGAGGGAACTCCTCAAATATTAAATATACGTGGATGACATAACAGTATTATTATGATCTCGAAAAGGTAAGAAATAACTTCTTTTAAAATGATGGGTAATAGTCAGTCCAACTGAAGTCGGCGTCCCACTACATTTTTTACCAAAAGCCGAAGTCAGTTGGATTGACCTATTACCTATAATTTTAAAACAAGTTACATCTTGCTTTTTGAAGACGTTTTTAGTTTTTTAAAACAAAACCTGTGTCAGTATATCCAAATTGGACCCAATATAATACAGGGGGAAAAAACGAACGCCACAGAGACATAAATGAAAAAAGACCATTTAAAAAAAATCCTTACCGCAGTTTTTATTGATTTAAAAAACAAAAGCAAGTCTTCTCTCCGTAGAATTTGCCATTCCAATATTTAAGTTATGTGGCGTTCGTTTTTTTCACCCTGTATATTGGATTAGTATATCCGAATTGGCCCCGACATAATTTGTTGGGTCCAATTAGGGTATACAACGGCAAGCGCTGCCTATGCCAATCTTAAAGATTATTATATAAACATTTTGGTACAGTATTGGGTCCAATTCGGATTATACTCTTATTTTCCATATAACCGTAGCTATTAACTTTAAAGGAATATCCATCAAACTCGATTTTTGTCTTAACGCTTCATAACAACAATATGGTTTGATATTTATACATTCAAAAAACACAATCTGAATTGGCACCATTAACTTTACTATCAATGATTACCAAGTACATTGTGTTTAATAATAAATAATAATAATATACTATAACCCATATCACAGATAACAATTTTACCGTAGTAACGGACAAAACACATTTTTCTGACTACACCATACAGAAAACAAAACAGTTTAATACATAATATTTTATTAGTATAGTCTACGTAATACCTAGTAGCGTTTTGAAAGATGCATATACCTACTATACTAGGTATATAATACATAAACAAATATATGTATATATAACCCAGGCTTATCTAACCACGAATATTATGAGAAAATTCATAACGTTTATTATCACTGTACTAAATTCACATTTCTACGGTGTAAGAAATATTAGAAACTTTTTTCAACATGAAATTGCAAACGGTTTTCTAGCAACTTGCTCTTAGTGTTTGTTTCTCTTACAATAGTAAAGCTTATTGTTATTTTCAACACGGTTGCTCATAAAGTAGCCTTTATTGCAGCGTTTTAGGGTCATAACGCGCCATAGGTATAAACACGCGTGCCTAATAATTTTCTTTTTTTAATCTCAGCAAAGAGTTAAATAGTTATCTCGAATGAATAAACTGTCTTCACTGTACCTGTAAACTGTCTGTAACAAACAACACTAGTGCAATGAAATTTTTATATTTTTCCTTGCAAGTGTACTGAAAAACGTCAACGCGTGTGAGCATTGATCATTCATGACACTCGGCTTCATTACGCCCTCGCCTACAACTCGGGCTGTAATTGTACCTCGACTCTTATGATCAACTTAACACACATTTAGTATAGCGTCAAAAGTTCTTGCGTGATTGTCCCACGGAATGCCAGACAAGTTAGCATTGGTGAATTCTAGGCGTCGTCGTCACAGTATATACCTGTTTAGCTAAAGCAGTAAATAAACTAGGTACGTATAAACGTTGGATACGCCGTACTCACACAGACGCACGCCTCAACAAGAACCCTAAGCGTGCATGGCGGTGCTATCAGTAGCGGGTGCTGCGTCGAGACGAATGCTTACGCTTTGCGTTTGTAATGTTTCTACCTTTTTTTTATTACAGATGCCACGAGTGTTTTTCGAAAATTTGTTTTGCGATTGTTTTGAACACAGGTAATTTATTTATAATAATATATATGTATTTTTACTTGTACACTTATCGCCAATCGAGTAAATCTGAATCTGACTCGAGGTCATAACATTAATTTGCCAAACACACCTAAACTTACATATTCATATAAGTGTAAAAACCATTTTATTTCATATATCAGCAAGATTCTATAACAGTGATTAAGTTCCAATGGAAATAAGTTTGCAAGGCCCAGACCTTAAAATATAATGGATGTATTTCTACGAAAAAAATCGATAGCTTTTAGAGTCCCAGGTAACCGCATTTAGCAGCCTCGTTAGGCAATCGAAAGGTATCGCATTAAGTCCAATCAAGCCAATTTCAGTTGATGAATCTGATGCGATGAATGAACTCGTTTAGGTACCGTTATAAACATACGGCATACGTCACAACGTCACTACGATACGTCAACGGCGCATCCTCGATGCATCATCGACTTCACTTGGATCACTGCAATCAGGCAATCGCTCTACTCTATTTAATATAAAATATTTACAACGAGAGGATGCTTGGCGAAGGACTGCTTCTTTTGACACCTAACATCTATAATATTACAGAGTATAGATAAGTTACATTCCTAGTAAATTGAGTTTAAAAGTAGAGAAACTACTGGAAACTACAATTTGTTCAATTATTTCACTACTGAATGATGGACAGATGCGGAAAACATGTGAGTAAGAGAGATAGCCATCGTCGAATCGTTTGGCGGAAACAGAGCGAGAATGGTTAATTAGGTCTTTTACGAATCTTCAACTTGGGTGCGGCAGTAACATTTTAGTCTACATCCTGTTCATATGTAATATCATTTATTATTTATTTATTTATTTAAATACAATAAGATATACTTGCTTAAAGGTGCTTAAGCCTCCGATGGGTTAAGTAACGTTAACGAAACGTGATCGAAATTTTTTTTATGGCCATGGGAATAGAGCCCCGTGTTCGTATTTAGAACTAAATATTACTAGCATATTGACATAATTTTAACTTTCGTATCGTCGTCGATTAGTAGAGGTGAAGTTTAACCGCAGCTCTCAACGACCCATCAAAAATCTGCAGTTATTACCGACCCTAAAGCGTTTATCGATTTTTTACACTTCTTCAACTATTTGAAACACAGGTAATTGAAAAAATACACGTGTTTGTTCGTTGAGCATCACATTATATTACGTTTGTGTGCAGGGCAGTGCGAAAAGGAGATAAAAAAACTTCAGTTGTGTGGGCGGCGTGGGCGCGGGGCAAGTTGTAGTGGCGCTTGTTCCTTCAGGTAAGTACGTAACTTTTTGCTTTAGACATACTTACTGGCTTGATTCCTTATAGGTAATTAATTGTAAACTGCCCTTTGTTTAGTAGGTATATATATTTATATATATTATACATATATGCGTATTAAAGTAAGTAGGTATATGTAATTTATGCTGATATTGATTATTCATTATTTTAGGTCTAAAATTTAGTTTACGCTGTTTCTGTAAACTTTGCTTCGTACTTATGTCTGCTCGTTGCCACTTCTTGCTTTTCTTATTTACCTCAATCACCCAAAGGTTAGCTGGGAGAGATCCCTTAGTGGGATAAGTTCGCCTTTGTACAGTCATATCCTGTAAATATTGTATTTGAGTTTCTGTGTTTTGTACAATAAACAGTTACCTCACTCGATGTTATAATGTAAAATTAAATATTTACCTAATTTATTTATTTTACCGTGTGGTTGCCGGGTTAGAATAGTGCCACTCCATGTCTTCCCGTGGATGTCGTGTCGACTAAGGGAATAAAGGCTTGTAGTACTGTTAGGCGATGGGCTTGCAACCTGTCACTAATACACTGGTAAACATCTTAGCCTGACTATTCAAAATGTGGTTACAGAATTATCAACAAGTTTAGAGTTGTTGGTATTCTGTTGCTCTGCCTACACTCTGGGAATAAAGGCGTAACGTTATGTATGTATTTCTTTTACCTCTGAATTAAACCGCGGACAGACTTACAGACGGACATAGCGAAACTATAACGGTTCCTTGTTGACCACGGAACCCCAAAAACGATGGGTATTGGGTTAATAAATATGCAAAGAGCTCCATCCATCACCGCTCGCTTTAGCTTTTCGTCGCTAAAATATGCGTTGGATAAATATAGTCTTCCTCCAGGATAAACGGATCTGTTATAATTTCGTCATGTATGTCTGTCCGTGTGTCCGTATATCACAGCCATTCTATAAATGTTTTACTAATTGGCATCGTGAAATCATGAGAAAAAAGCAGGTGAGCACTACGTACAGTCGAAGTCATAAATATGTTTACACTTTAGTACCTTGTCACTTTCATTCACTGAGAGAATTTCATGTATTGTATGTGAAATTGTCTCCGTGAATGAAAGTGACAAGGTACTAAAGTGTAAACATATTTATGACTTCGACTGTACATTGTTTTAATTTTTTTTTTTAGGGTTCCATACTTCAAAAGTAATAAAACGGAACTCTTACTTTGTTGTCCGTCCATTTGTCTGTCTGTCTGACAAGACCCTTTATCTCGGGAATGTGTTAAAGTCCAATATGAGTTGACTTAACTAAGACGTTTCTTAAGACTGAAATTTCACTTAAGATGAAGGCTGTTTATTGATACGGCCCTGAGTGCCCATTATACGACGTCAAGAACTAGGCTGCCTGCTGTTTGATGACGTCATTACATCGCCACTCAATCAGATCTCATACTTTGTATATGTATACATAATAGTATAGTAAACATCGACATATTACGAATATCGTGTAACAAAAACACGTAACTACCAAAACAATCTCACACATTACATGTCGTCCAAATCCCAAACTTAGCTTGTTGCGTGTACTATTTTTTTTTTATGTTGAGGATAAGGCCCACTATAATATTATTTAGGCCACCTGATGGTAAGTGGAATCTGAGACCCACAGACATTTGAATTCTCAAGACTATAATCCTAAGACCTCAAATACGTTGCCAACCCTGAGGAATAAGATGGAATGCCTCTATGCTAATAATTTCACCGGTTGTCTCTTTATCCCCACACCGGAACACAACAATGTGAACACTGTAGCTTGGCGTTGTTTGGGTTTCGTGATACATTGCATCACTGCAATAACTCCTGACTCAATAATGTTATAACAACTCGTTAATGGATTGCTACAAGCTCGCTGGGTTTTACCCAATGAAAGTAGGCCTTAAGGTTTTGTTTCGTTGTTTTTGAATTAACAGGATTTTTTACACATTCTAAATTTAAAACAGACTGCAACCAAACTCAGAGTTAGTTAGTGAAGATTAAATCCCGTTATATAGCTTAAGTTTACAGTTTTATGTTAGCTTTTACAAATCTGACAAAAACAAAAAACCCGATTGCAAGTGTTCATATTGTCTAGGAACCCTTATAGTTTCGCCATGTCCATCCGTCCGTCCGTCTGCAGCCTATTTTCAGAGACTCTTAACTAGTACTAGAAATGTGTGATTTGGCATGAATATACATATTACAACAAAGTGGTGAAATAAAAACCTGAAAAATAATAATATTGTACCTCTCTTACACATATGTGCATTATTTTTTTACCTACAGCCAAAACCACAAATACTAAAAATCATCATACACACATACCTAAATACATGTAAAAGCACTACCTTCGGCAGTCGGGTCAAATGTAATTACTCAGGTTATAAATGAAACATTTTAATTAATTCTGAGTGCAAAAGGCCTCCGCCAGCATTATACGGATTCAATCAAAAGATTAACGCTTCGATTCTCGTTCAATTGGGAATGGATTTTGCTGTTCATTTGAGCCAGAAGTGATAAATATAAAAGTCAAGTTATTCGGAAAAGCTGGTTTGAAATTTATTCGAGAATGTCGCAGGGCCACTATTCTAGTAGGTAAAAGCATAGTTAGTTCCTTTGAGATGTTGTCGTATTGTTTTTAGGGTTCCGTAGTAAAACTAGGAACCTTTATAGTTTCGCCATGTCCGTCCGTCCGTCCGTCCGCAGCCTAGCGCAAAGACTATTAGTACTAGAAAGCTGCAATTTGGCATGAATATGCATATTAGTTACGTTAACAAAGTGGTACAACAAAAAGTAAAAAAAAATGGAGTATCTTTGGATAGTTCTTTCAAAAATATTATGGGTTTGTTGAAACAGTTTTTTTTTAACAGCCCAGATGGAAGGAATAACTAGTAAGCACTCTTTTAATGAAGGTATTATTTTCAAATACTTACCTTCTCGCGCACTTATTAGCTGATGTCAAAAGAGGCGACTAAGGGAATAAAGGCTTGTAGTACTGTTAGGCGATGGGCTTGCAACCTGTCACTAATACACTAGTAAACTTCTTGGCCTGATTGTGCAAAATGTGGTTACAGAATTATTGACAAGTCTTTTTAGAGTTGCTGGCATTTCTGTAGCTCTGCCTACCCCACTCTGGGAATGAAGGCGTGATGTTATGTATGTATGTATTTAACCCCCATTTACCCCGTGTGGTTGCCGAGTTAGAATAGTGCCACTCCATTCCGTCTTTGACCTGTTTCCGTATTGTCAACGTTTTGATAACTCTTATGTCATTTACAATAATGGCGTCACAGATAAACGATGCCAAAACACGTCAAACACGATATCGTTATAACGCAGAAAAATAGAGGCCCAGATTTATACAAGGTCAATAGCATTTTAAGTGTCAACAAAATCTGTGCGGGGTCCGTCCGGATTGCTACCACCATCTTATCCATTAACCTACCGCCAAGCAACAGTGTTTTCATTGTTGTGTTCCGGTGTGGGGATAAGACAACCGGTGAAATTACTAGCATAGAGGCATTCCATCTTAGTCCTCAGGGTTGGCAACGCATTTGAGATCTTAAGATCATAGTCTTGACTCTCACTTACCATCAGGTGGCCTGCGCGCTCGTGTGCCTTCTCCTTAACATAAAAAAAACTCATCAGATCAATGCAAAACGATTCCTCCATCGTAACGAAGAAGAATTGAAACTAATATACATAGCTCCGCGCCCGATTCAGCAGCACTTAAATTGACTCCACTGTAAGAGATCTTGTTACACTGGTCACGGTAACGTTTTATTGCGTTCAGGTAAAACGGTTTCATTTGCGCGTGACCAGATGGAATAATTTAATTGATATTAAAGGAATAGGAATAATTGGAATAAATCGTTTTGAATGAGAAATTTTGGCTAATGGTGTCATTGCGGTGGGCGAATATTTATTACGTACGTTATGGGTTCCTTACCCGTACTGTATGCGGAGAAACTTTTTTTAAACGTAATTTCGTTTTCGTTGTTTTTTTTTTTATTTAGGAAAACAAAGAGCCACATCAATAAAGCATACTAAAGCGTTTAACAATAATATGTTAGTAAAAGTGTGACCAACATCGTTTACCACAAATTAACAAAGGTAGATTTAGGAGCGTATAGAGCGTTTACGATGTTTAATTTTATACAATACGATGCATGTAAGAGGTAAACGCACACACACAGACACACACAAACACACACACACACACACACACATACACACACAAAAAAATACACAATCACACGTACACAATAACAGTTGAGTAGGAATATAATTATTTGAAATGCTATGATTTAAAATACAAAATTAGGTTTGCTTTTTCTGTCTTTCTGCGAGTGTTACCAAAATACATTTTCTACCTATTTGAATAAGCACTGTAAGCAAATATGTCTATGTTATTAAATAAGTTATTATAATTGTCTACAAGTCTCCGTCACGAATAGTCGGTGAGGACGCACACTGCGTATTGTAAAATATACAAGCGTCAAAGGTATGAATTTATAGTACAAACCCTAAAGAAAACAAAAGACACTAAAAACCGGTCACGTGTAAGTTGGGCTCACGGTAATTAGGGTTGTGTCGCCAAAATAGCAAAAATGGCACCCTCATAGTCTCGTCTTGTCCGTCCGTCCGTCCGTATGTCATTTATGAATTTTGATGGTGTATAAGCCGCAACTTATTTTTTTTTATGGGGGGCACTCCAAACATATAAGCTTAGTTTCGTAAAATGCGGCACATATTTCGCAACTTCTTTTAAAATCACTAAGGGTTCTAATTAATTCGAAGTATTAAGTGATGTTTTTCCAATAATCGCTTATAAAATTGCATAAATTGTGTCGCCCCCCCCCTTTATATTTTAAACTGTAAATTATTTTAACTTAATGAATATCCTCGTACCGTTTTTGAATTATTGGCAAAAACGGCACTTCTCGACAAAAGGACGTAAGCCATGAAGATACGCACTTTTTGTGTCTATAGTAACGGCTTTGGAACCCTATACTAAACATGGTCCAACATGCTTTTGCACGGTTATTTTTTATTTGGTAAAGACATGACATTTAAATTAAAATATATAGTTATTTTAATTAAGAATAAGGGCTTGTAGTATTGTTAGGCGATGAGCTTGCAACCTGTCACTAATACACTACTAGTAAACTTCTTGGCCTGATTGTGCAAAATGTGGTTACAGAATTATCAACAAGTCTTTTTAGAGTTGTTGGTATTTCTGTAGCTCTGTCTACCCCACTCTGGGAATGAAGGCGTGATGTTATGTATGTATGCATGTTATTTTGATTTTTAATCAATATTTTCAATCCAGATTGAACAATGTTCGACACTAGTACCTATGTGTTAATAACCGCTGCCAGATAAGTATTAGCCGCACCAAGCTATGTTGCAAGAACTTTAGTTTAATACGGCTCTAAGGCCCGTATTAATAAACTGATCTCGACTTAAATGCCGGTCTCAAGATACGACAAAAATGACAGTTTTGTATGACTCAACATTTATTTGGACGTATCTTGCTATACGGGCATCTCACTCAAGACGAGTTTATTAATATGGGCCTTAGAACGGCTATCTCAAGACTAGTTTACTTATACCGCACTTTCATCTCTAATAAGGGTATGAATATAAAGCTAAATCAAAGTAAGTGCCCGAATAACTTGCGAGATCAAAGTTTGCGTCTTCAAAGAGAATCTACTCGGCAGAGACAATTTATAGTATGGATATAGTTATAATCAGACTTAGAGGGTTTTGTGGCACGAATAAATTTGTACTAGAGATTTCCTAACGATATTTATTTATCGATAATTTGTACTTTCTTATGACAGGTATGACTATAAGATCATGTATAATATGAACATGCAGCATACGAATAGGCCTTTGTTGCAAGGCACTCTTGGTTTTAGTTTACTTTGTATAGCAATTGAATAGCATTAAAATAAGTTGTTGTGTAAGGAACACGTAAAAAATAAATGTACTAAAATTGATGTTTATTTGAATTTTAAAATCCTTAATAAGTATTCCCATGAGTTACTGAAATTAAATACTACCTATCATTATAATAACAGCTATGTTTCTACCGATCAGCATTTGTATTTTATCCGGTGAACTAGTATACATCGACAAATTTCACATTGAAATAATTATTTGAAAATTTATCGATAAATTTAATATCGGAAGAAAGTCCCGAGTAAATGTTTTTGCCACAAAAACTTCTATGTCTGGTTATAATATAACAGAGGTACCATTTTACTTTACTGACCTCTACTGAGCCATATTGCTTTACATGTTACGGTAATGTTTTTAACACAGCTGTCATTACTGCCAAGTAAATGAGATCTATTGTAACATTGACCATACGATAGCATATCAAAAGTTATATGGTTTTTCAAGGTAGAATTAAGCCACAGGATGAGATAAGCTTAGTTGGTAGTGACAGGGCCTCTATTCAGGTGCGTTAAAACGATATTGTGTTTGACACGTTTAAGAATCGTTTATGTCACAGTCGCCATTATTGTAAATGACATAAGAGTTATCAAAACGTTGACAATACGGAAACAGGTCAAAAACGATATCTTTATTACCTTGTAGAATAGAGGCCCAGGTTTGATAAATAAATATTTGTGTGATGAGCAAACGTGTGCTATCGAGGCACGCATACTAAAGAGATGTATCAAAATATTTTTGCGAAAAAAAAATTATATCGATGTTATTGTCAAAATCAAGATGTTAATCAATATAAATACTTAAATAATATGTAATGTGATTTAAGTGATTACGTTTTTTTCCATATTTGTCCTTATTGGCCAGTCTAGATGAAAATTTCCACTTTAATTAATAATCGTCCTCTCAACGTCCATTGCACTGTGTTTAACGAGGCAGTCTTCAAATATTTAAAATGACTCAAATCTGTTTTATGATTCATGAACGACATTGTGATTTATTCACCTTTTATAAAACTATGATTAAGTGATACTGGAGTTTTTTATCTAAAGAGTAGCAGAGGATTTTTATAATTAAGTCTTTGGTCTCTACCAGTACTACTGCTTACCCACTTCCTTAAGTGTGAATAATGACTTACCATACAATACTGTCCGCTAAGACAAAATTTTATTGCTAATGGGATAGGATTCAATCTGCTTTGGCGATTGAATCTGAGATACTGCCTATTGGGTTTTGAGGGCAGGATAGAAGGCGCCGTGCCGGGTCCGTATATTCTCGTAATTTTCCTGATTCCTCAGACCGGACATTAATTCGACTTTTGGTATAATGTACGCATTAATTAACTTAATTTCATCGCAGTATTTTCTTTATTTCTTGTTACATCTGGCTCATCTATAGTAGTATACCTGGGCGACCGAGCTCTGTAAACGACGGTTCTCTGCTTTTTCGCCGACAAATCATTGACAAATGCATCTTGTCGCAACCTATTCATTTGGCAGCCCGCTTTTTTTTCTGTAACTACAAATGTTTCTGGATTTTTATAAAACTAACCTAACCTAACCTATAGGGTTCTATACGATGGTCCTGAAATAAATCCAGAATTATTTACAGTTTCGGAGAAATCCGCGGGTTGTCAAATGATAATATCTGTGAAATGTTGGTAATAAAACAATAGGATCCCGTAAAGGACACTAAAACACAATTTTATAGTGTAACAGAAGGTATATGTTAAATACTATGGAACCTGATTTTTCAGTAGAACTCGAATTTTCCCAAAGATGACGATTTGACAAATCGTTTTCGAGAACGTGATTACAAATATAGGTACAAATATTTGTCGTTTAAAAGTATAGGAATATATAAAAGAAGAAACTGGCTGGCTGACTGATCGATCAAAGCACAGCTGAAACCGCTGGAACTAAGGACTTGAAATATACATAGAATATTCCTACGGATGCACTAAGAAGGAATGGGATGTAAAAGAGAAGGACGGGCGTTCAAATTTAGTCCTTTTAAAATAACGCTGCTGCTAATTGCAAGGGTTGAACAAGGTTTTATTAAATTATGTGATAAATTCTAACGGTTTTAACTAGGGCCCGAAATTTTGGGGCGGCTTTTGACAAGTTGTAGGGAGAGAACACCACTGTTCATTGATGTTATCGATAAATCAACAGTTTTTAATTTGTGTTTTTATTAAACAAAACTTGAAACTTTTCAATGACGTACTCTTTGCAGCGGTTGATGATTAAATAAGGTTAGAAATATCGGAAAGTCTAATCCATTTAAATTGCTCTATTGAAATTAGTATAATCACGAAAACTTATATATTTTATAACTTGAAAAAGGTTGCACAGGTCAGGGTCAGGTTAGGGTTGTGTTTCCGTATTGTCAACGTTTTGATAACTCTTATGTCATTTAGAATAATGGCGACTGTGACATAAAAGATTCTAAAACACATCAAATACGATATCGTTATAACGCAGTTGAATAGAACCCCTGAATGGTGTCATTTTCAACATCGCAGGACCACTCATGGCAACATTATGCTATGATTGTTTTCTTTTGTGTGTAGTTGTTGCCATTGTTTTTGTTATGTGTAATCTTTCAACTGTTTTTTTTTTCTTGTGATCGTCGAATAAATGTTTCTATTTCTATTTCTGTTTGAAGAGCCCCACATCAGCCCCTATTTCACCATACCGACGATGACAGGTGACAGGTGACATTTCTGTGTACATGGCGCAGATTATATGAAACCCAGTGATGTACCAGCATGTTAAATTTGCAATGTATACCGAATTGTCACCTTTTACGTGTCATTGTCGCGATGGTGAAATAGGGGGCAGGTCAGTGTCTGCACAGTGTCGAGATAACTCTGACCTCTCGCCTCCCTCGTCTGTAGGCGGCGCGCTTGCCAAAACGATGGAACTAGGGCAACGAACCACTAGCGTTCTGCTTGTTCGGGTTAAACCCGTTAAACAGAGACATTATTTAATACCAACAACAGTTTAGGAACTATTATTATACAACTCGGTAAATCCATATTGCTTTTAACGCGTTATCAAATTTTTAACCCACAATAGGCTGACTTGTTTGATTTTTTAAATTTATACATACATACAATACATACATAACATCACACCTTAAGATTTGATAATAATTCTGTAACCACATTTTGCACAAACAGGCTAAGCCACCAGAGTAATAGTGACAGGTTGCAAGCCCATCGCCTAACAGTTACTACAAGCCTTTATTTCCTTAGTCACCCCTTACGACATCCACGGGAAGACATGGAGTGGCACTATTCTAACCCGGTGACCACACAGATTAGATTTATTTATCCGTTTAATGTATTGGACAATAAAGCACCAATTCTAACCTCGCACGACTTATGGTGCCAAATGGTACCTCTAGCGGATAGCGGTACCATTTGGCACCGCTAGCGGCTAGCCTATAATGGATACTCCGGTGCAATTACTGTGGAGTAAAAAAGAGCTATCATAACTTTGTCAATGCGAGAATATGGCTGGGATTCTACACGGTAATAACGATATCGTCTTTGACGTGTTTACGTATTGTTAATGCTTTGATAACTCTCATTCATTTACAATAATAGCGACTGTGACATAATCGATTCTGAAACACGTCAAACGCGATGTCGTTATAACCCAGTAGAATAGAGGCCCATGTCAAATGTACAAACCCCGGTTTGACAGAAGCAAGAATGCACTTCTGCTAGTGCTTAATTAAATATCGACTCTTTTATCGACATCCATATGAAGCGATTTTTGAATGATCATGATTATGAAATAGTAATATAGAGCGTTAATAATATATAGGTACCTACTTTTTCCGGGATCCTATCAATTCATAATCAACATTTCATAAATAGTTCATTTGACTTTACAAATAATTCTGGATTTATTTCAGAACCATCATGTAGAATCCTATAGGTTAGGTTACGTTAGTTTTATAATAAAAAAAAACAAAAATATTTGTAGTTACCGAAAAAAGCGGGTTGGCAAATGAATAGGTTGCAAAACGATGCATTTGTCAAAGATTTGTCGGCGAAAAGGCAGAGAACCACTTTTCCATTACTTGCAAACCTCTTTCATTTATGCCTATCGCAATTATAAATTACCGTTGACTCAACTCATTATGTCAATCTTTGGAATTTATTATAATTTAAAATAATTTGCCCCGTATACTACAGTTGGTTTTGAAATCGATATCACCAAGGCGAAGAAGTTAAAAATAGTAAAATTTTGAAAGATGTTACACGAAAATAATATAAAATATTAAAAAATACGAAGTTACTTTTTATTTTATTACAATATTTCGGAATGACAACGGTGGTACAGTACACCACTCCTTTTTATCGACATCGATTTATAAGTGTCCTCTCTCACACCGTGTTCCCGTCAAACCGGGCTTTGATCATAAATCATAATATTGTTAATACGAGAACAGGGCCTCTATTCAACTGCGTTATAACGATATCGTTTTTGACCTGTTTCCGTATTGTCAACGTTTTGATAACTCTTATGTCATTTACAATAATGGCGACTGTGACATAAACGATTCTTAAACGTGTCAATCACGATATCGTTTTAACGCACCTGAATAGAGGCCCATGTCAAATGTAGTATGGTTTTATCTAGTAGGATAAAAGCTATGAGGCTCTATCCTACTAGATAAAACCATACTACATTCAAACCATACTCGGTTACGATAACAAGTTGAAAGCAATATGATTTACTTTTAGCATGTTATCGTACTGACAACGTTAATGCTAGGTGACCGGCATAAATAGACATAGTCATAATAAAAGAGTTAAGAGACGACGCGTTAACCTAGTTGGTAGAGACCCCGCTGGCGAAGCTAGCGGTCCCGGGGTCGATTCCCAGTATAGGCAAATGTTAGTGTGATGTGCGCGAGTATTTAAGTATGTATTTCTCTATACAAGTGAGTTTATCGTTGTCTAGTGCCTATTAGTACAGGCCTAGAGCTTAATTTGATTAAATAAATAAAATAAAAACGTTCTCGAGGGAATAACGATAATCGAAAACCACGTAGAGGAAGTCGAGGGCAGAAGCTAGTTATAACTAATAACGAAAAACCCTCGATAAATGAGTAACTCCTTAATCAATTTATCCGTTTGGGTGCTTTGATGCCACAAACAGATACACAGTTACACATCTAAACAGATCCACAGAAACACAAAGTAAAAAGCCTTTATATTCTTAAGAGTCAATCAATATAAATATGTTTTAACCAAAAAGACAAGCAAATTATTACTTGGTAAAGTAAACGTGATTAAAATGTCAAAAGCTTTTATTAATTAACTCACAAGTGTCAGAACAAAGTTTCTGATCCCTATCAATTTGAGGCCTTAATCTTTTAACAATAGGGAACTCGTCAACCCCTCCACTTGAGCATTTTCTTGAGTACATCTTTACTGATTTTTAGGATTCCGTACCCAAAAGGACCCTATTAAGAAGTCTCCGCTGGTGCCGCGCTGCAAATTTGTTACCCGTCTGTCCGTTAGCGGGATGTATGGGTAAGGACCAAATAGTTGGACCATAGTTAAGCGTAGTTAACCATACAAACAACAAAAGTGAAAGAAGTTGCGTTGTGACACGAAAATTATCTCTACAAAGGTATGGCTAATTTTCGTGTCACAACGAAAAAGTTTCATAGAAAACTTAATTGAGTGAGTTAGCGTGGCCAACTTTTTGGTCCTTACCCGTGTCTCATAAACCGTAATAGGTAGACAGTTGAAAGATGCACATAGTGTGTATTAATGTTACTAATATAATAACAGATACTAAAAACTTAATTAAATTTCAAATTAAAAGATTGTTTCATACATTAATAAATCGGGACCCTACTTGCGCGGGTCCGACTCGCACTTGGCCGGTTTTGTACTGATTTTAAAGAGATTAATTACACAAAGGGAAGTTTGAGCAACGTTCCCAATATTAAAACCTCAGATAGATTTGGTTACTTCTAAGTTTAATTTAATATATTTGGTATTTGTCAACTGTCAAAAATAATCAAATCTATCATCATTGATTAAATTAATGTGTTCTTTGCCTATCTTTTACCGTGTCAGGTATTTAACATTTTGGTAACTCAAACCGGGACAAATTTATTTTTACTCTGAATTTTAGAAACTTGTTATTGATGAACCTTGACCCATCTCTATTCGAATTCGTTTCAGCCTAGTTTAGTTCTTTATCGTTATTATGTGGTTGAGATTTTGGTCGATCTTACTGTCAAGTAAATAAGAGCTATTATTTGTTAATAAATGGCCTAAATTAAACGGAAATATGGAGCTCATAATACATACATAAAATAACATCACGCCTTTCTTCTCAGAGTGGGGTAGGCAGCGCTACAGAAATACCGACAACTCTAAAAATACTTGTTTATAATTCTGTCACCACATGTTGCACAATCAAGCCAAGAAGTTTACCAGTGTATTAGTGACAGGTTGCAAGCCCATTGCCTATCAGTACTACAAGCCCATATTCCCCTAGTCGCCTCTTACAACATCCACGGGAAGACATGGAGTGGCACATATTATATTTTTTCTTTAATCTCCCAAAATCATTTGAAAACTTGCTTTTATTTATTCTGTAAAATATAGATCATAAGCAATAGCTTAATTTTGCTAATTGGAAATTGAATAGAGCGACAAAGATTACCAAACTATTAACATTCATGTATGGTAGGCCCTATAAAGTAGCTGGACACTTTAGTACTTTGTCACTTTAACATCACGTTTGAACTGCTGCACTAATCTGTCAAAGGCGTTAAAGCGACAAGATACCAAAGGTACTTCAAAAATAAAACCTTATACAAAGGTACCCAACATCTATTCTTATTCTATCCGATCTGAAATCTCCAGTCACGCATTTCCTCTCTCTTTGACACTCGTCCATACTCCTAATCATTCATGCTCTGTCACTCATTCAGGGCCTCTATTCAACTGCGTTATAACGATATCGTTTTTGACCTGTTTCTGTATTGTCAACGTTTTGATAACTCTTATGTCATTTACAATAATGGCGACTGTGACATAAACGATTCTTAAACGTGTCAAACACGATATCGTTTTAACGCACCTGAATAGACGCCCAGGGCCTCTATCGTGTTTAACACGTTTAAGAATCGTTTATGTCACAGTCGCTATTATTGTAAATGACATAAGAGTTATCAAAACGTTGACAATACGGAAACACGTCAAATACGATATCTTTATAACGCAGTTGAATAGAGGCCTTGTCATTCTTACGTTCCGTTCCACTCATCCTACATTAATATATCAAGATTTTATTAATTAACGAGCTGTTTCCCATGACTCCATCCGCGCAAAAGTCGTTTATCGCTATTCTCTCAGGAGCCATCTAATTTTTCAGGATAAAACTCTATGTCCTTTCCCGGGAATCAAACTATCTTCATACCAGATGTCATCTATATTGGTTCAGCGGTTTATCCGTGAAAGCGAAACAAACACTTACTTTCACATTTATAATATTAGTATGGATAATTAACGAGAAAAATACAACATTTTCTCAGAATCTTAATTGCTTATCGTGCTTGCCCTATCAGTATTTTGTAGAACGTCGGGCTAGTATGACTCAGATTAATTACTACTTACACTCGGCATTACTTTTCTATAAATATCATAAAATAATAATTATACGTTACTAGCTGACCCCACAGACATTGTCCTGTCTTAACTATGAGTGTTGAATTCAAATTCGTATAATTAATAAAGAACAATATAATTCTAATTACATAACTGTCAGTCGTTTGACATTTGGCGCCATTGACAGAATGTGCGTTATGCAGAATGTTTCTTTTCATCCTAAAGAAAGGGACAAAAACATCGCTTATTTTTTTTCCCTTTCCTTTCATCCTAATGAAAGGGACAAAAAACATAAGCAACGTCATTCAAGGTCACTTTGTTCGCCGTGCAATCTCCAGCGTCATATAGAAGCTTCTTGGCTGCGAATATCGTTTGAAACAGATGCATTAATTAACAAATTTCTAATTTTTCACGCAACTTTCTTATTCTATATAAATAGACAGATTATTATAAAATGTAAGGTTATTTAGTCGTCTTTTATTTATTTGATTATATTGTGGGACGCCGACTTCAAGGACTGACTTATTTACCTACTATTTTGAAATAAATAATTTCTTGCGTTCTTTTTGCTTTTTAAACATTAATGTTATTACATACTTTTTAGTAATCATAACATAATATACTGTTATGTAGTCCCACTTCTCAATCTATAAGAAACTGTTGGAAAGTCTTGTCTTATATTTAAGTGAAAGAGTTCCAGTACGTAGTGGCCATCTGTGGTGTTCACTTCATCAAATAATAATTTTGGAATGCAAATGCTTGATTTCTTACTGAAAATACTAAAATCACTTTAATGCCTGTAATATTTGAGGAGTCCTCGATTTCTCCAAGATTTCATCATCAGATCCTGACGTATTGACAATGGAACCACTTGGAAATTATACCAATTCAAAAAAAAAACTCGAGTTGTCAGAAAAAAAAACATTTTTTTTATGGCATTGAGAAGGCAAACTAGCACACAGGCCACCTGATGGTAAGTGGAAACTGTGACCCATAGACATTCGCATTCACAAGACTGCAATCCTAAGACTGCAAATGCGTTGCCAACCCTGAGGACTAAGATGGAATGCCTCTATGCTAGTTATTTTACCGGCTGTTTTATCCCCAAAACACACAGCAATGCGAATAATATTAAAAACCTCTTCCTTTTTTAAAGCCGGTTAAAAATAGAAAGTTATGGATACATTGGCATCGTAGAATCTCAGTGGATCTATGTTTTTCTACTCGGTTATCTAATATATTTGTCCAAGAAAGACGTTTGATTTTCTTGTTGATTTGTACCCATATTAACTTTCCTTACTAACATATTATTTTTACATTACATTACTGAATATAAACAAAGTGTGTTGATTCTGAGAACTTGGACGATCAAAAATAAACCCATTTTTTTTTCATTAATTACAAAAATGTTATGTTAGTTACTGTAACCATACAAATACTATACTACTATACAAATAGCAATTGTATAAAACTATTGTTCTATACTTACTCGTCATCCAAATTATCCCAAAATCCCAATCGCACTTTGCACACGCATTAAAGAAACCGATAACGCAACACACACTCAACACTTACACCCAAAATACGTCACCACAACCGAAAACCACTGCCTAAACCCAAAATCTCCACTATGTTACCACTGGGTGGGGTTTTCATAAAGAAAACTGGCTTGCAAAAACAAAAGAGTGTAACCTCTACGGCGTAGCGGGCGGGCGCTACGAACTCGTGCTACGGACTGACGTAGCGGTTGGAGGGAAACCGCTTTTGCGCAAGCACTGCGTAAATTACATCGCTTGAAGCGCTTTAGCTTTTACATCGTCTAGCTAGTTGTAAGTGTCAAGCGGTTTCTAAGGCGTTGGACAAAGCGCTGCATATTTTAAAGCGAGTGTTTTCGTATGTAGATGTGAAACAAAGAACGATATTCTTACTTTGGGGCCAATCTTTAAAGGAGTTGGAATATGACTTCAGGAGAGTTTTTTAAAATGTTTGGTATGAAAGAGTTAATTTGAGTGTTATCGATTTTAATCAATATTTTATCGTTTGTCTACAACTATGAACTAATGATGAACAAATTTGTAATTTCCACCAAGGTTTGTATTGTATTGTATTGTCACCTTGTAATAGCGTGCCAATATGCTAATTAGATTCTTGTTAAAACTTAATAAAAATAACGTCACCCATTTTAAGCGTTACGATAATTTATAATATACCATAATTTTCATTAGTGTTGTACTTACTCGGCTAATCGTTGTCATTACTCGATTACTTAAAGGTGGTTTGGAAGAGAACCCAAAAAGGGATAAGGGATATATTTCGCCTAACACGTACATTCTTGCTATATTTTTGTCTTTTCTATAACGGTTACGAGTATCTCTTTTGTTTGTACAATAAGGTTTTCAGATATTGACGGTTCTGTGACTCAACCTCGTATATAGAATATTGTCCAGTATAAACGGACACTCGCTAAGTACGCGAGTACATACTTAGTGCGTGTCAGTTTATACTGGACAAAATTAAATATACGAGCTTGAGTCACAGAACCGTCGATATATACATAATTTTGTGATTTGGATATAAATTCTATAGTTCGTAGTTGCGGGAGAACCTTGTACAAACAGCAACACTCTTAACTGTACATCGGTGGACCTTATTACAAAAGGCATAAGGTCTACCGATAGGCAGCTAACAGTGTGAACGATGGTACAGGGGATTCTACACGGTAATAACGATATCGTCTTTGACGTGTTTCTGTTTTGTCAGCGTTTCGATAACTCTTATGTCATTTACAATAATGGTGACCGAGTCATAATTGTCATAAACGATTCTAAATCACGTCAAATGCGATATTTTTATTACGCAGTAGAATAGAGGCCCAGGGCTGAGATTGTACACGGTAATAACGATATCATCTTTGACGTGTTTCCGTATTGTCAGCGTTTCGATAACTCTTATGTACTTGGCAGTAATGGCGGCCGAGTAATAAACAATACTAAAACACGCCAAACGCAATATCGATTTAACCCAGTAGAATAGGGCCCGTGGTACCCTCCCAAACGCTATTACAATCGTACCCTGTAACCTGTTACCGAGCAGCAGTGTTGAAATGAAATGAAAATTATGGTTTACATTCATCTGGTATAACTTTTTTTGGCATAATCATCATTTGGCATACAGTCTTTTTTTTTCAGAAACCGTATACTTTTCAGGATTGTTATAAAATAAACCTAGCCTAACCTAATGGGCTCTATGCAATGCTATTTTATGTAATGCCGAAAAGTATGCGGTTTCTGAAAAAAAATACTGTATGCCAAATGATGATTATGCCAAGTGATGATTATGCCAAAAAAAGTTATGCCAGATGAAGGGTAACGGAAAATTATTTAATCAATCTCACACACAGCACCATCACTAACTTAAAATTATAATCATAATTATTTTATATTAAAATGTAGGGTGCGGTAGTGTGACATCGACATTGGTCTTCACTCAGCATTGTGCTGCAACACTTGCTAGTGCGGCAACGCTGTTATTCTGTGAAGCTCTAATCGTGTGCGACAGCAACCGATGTGTAACGCCTATTCCTTAATGATACAATACATATAATATAATCTTATCACTATACTACAGTCTAAATCTAAGTTCCTCCATTTAATATAATTTAATACACACAAAAAATATTAGTGATGTAATGTGTTGGCATTATTATATTCCGGAGTGGGATGAGAGAACCGATTAAATAAATTAGCATAGAGGCATTCCATGTTCCATTTTGGTATTCAACATTGTTAATTATTTGCATTTTTAAGACTGGGTTTGTTCTGTTTTTTTGCATGTCTTCTGGCCTCAGTCTACTCACCATTAGGTGGCTGGAAAGTTTATTTGAGTTTCACAGATTGGCCTCGTATCTATACTAATATTATAAAGAGGTAAAATTTGTGGCTTTGTGAGGTTTTAGGGGGTAATCTCTGGATTTACGAAAGAAAGAAAGAAAGAAAATACATTTATTGACACAAAAACGACACGGTTTAAAACAAACAAAAAATAAAAGACATAAATTCCTGTGCCGTTGCGTCAATAAGGGACCCACAGAACCGATTTAGATGAAATTTGGTATTGAGATAACTAAAGTCCCGGGGAAGGACATAGGATAATTTTTATCCTCGATTTTTTTACAGTTCCCGAGGGAATAGCGATAAAAGAGGTTTTTGACAAACATAGACGACTTTATCAAATTATGATTTAATAGTGTCGTCTACATACACCTGAGTAGAGCTCGGTCGCCCAGGGTATTACTACATATAAAAAAAAAAACTGACTGGCTGATCGACGAACGCAGTCGAAACCGCTGGACCTAGAGACTTGAAGTTAGGAGGGAATATTCCATGGATATCCTGGGTGCACTGAGAAGGGATTTTTTGGAAATTCACCCCCTTAAGGTTTGAAATAGGGGGAGTAGCGGGAAAATAATTCTACGCGTGCGAAGTCGCGGGCGTCCTCTAGTATTAAATAAGGTTCTCTGCCTTTTCGCCGACAAATCTTTGACAAAGGCATCGTTTTGCAACCAGGGCTGGAATTCTACAAGGTAATAACTATATCGTTATTGACCTGTTTCCGTATTGTCAACGTTTTGATTACTCTTATGTCGTTTACAATAATGGCGACTGTGACATAAACTATTCTTAAACGCGTCAAACACGATATCTTTTTAACGCACCTGAATAGAGGCCCTGTTCATTTGCCAACCCGCTTGTAACTACAAATATTTCAGGATTTTTATAAAACTAACCTAACCTAACCTACACTACTATATACCACTATAACTACTATAACGTATGGATACTACACGATGGTCCTATAATTTAATTATTTACAGTTTCGGAAAAAACGGGTTGTCAAATGGTATATTTGTGAAATGAATCATTTGTGAAACATTGGTTATGAAATGATAAGATCCCATTAAATAAACTTGGTCCTCTTTAAAAAAGCTAGTAAAGCCGAATTAAACACTGAATCAACAGTTCTTTAATCAAGCTCCGGAAAACAGATGGGTTCACTCGATTAGGTGGACAGACAGATAAAAACATCAGTGAATCGACGCAGACCCTAAACAAACAACTGGAAACAGAGTTAAATGATCAGAAAAAGCGGTGTTCGCGTTGTTGGGTTCTGGTGGAAGATTGTACGCTTTAACACCATCTAACGCCAATTCTTTATAACATACCTGCCGGACCAAATACGTGACAACTCAAGTGGCGCCCTCTGCATCATCGACCTTACTATCCGTCCGCTAACATTTTTATATAATAGAGAACAAACATTATTATTTTTCTTACGCTCTCTAGAAAGTCCTATGAAAGAGAGGAATAAATGTATACTTTAAAAATCATAGTTCAGACCCCCTGCTAAAACATTCCATACAAAATCAATGACAGGGATGACGTCACGGCTGTTATTCCATGTTTAAAATATAAGGACCTTATAAAGAAATATGGATTTATTTCGTAAATTACTATATTTCGTTAATTATTATTATCGTTGAATTAAAATAAAATACATACATACATAAATAACACGCCTTTATTCCCAGAGTGGAATAGGCAGAGCTACAGAATATACCAACAACTCTAAAAAGAATTGGTTATAATTCTGTAACCACATTTTGCACAAATAAGCTAAGAAGTTTACTAGTGTATTGGTGACAGGTTGCAAGCCCATCGCCTAACAGTACTATACTATAAGCCCTTAGTCGCCTCTTACGACATCCACGGGAAGACATGGAGTGGCACTACTCTAACCCGGCAACCACATTAAAATATTACGTAAATAAAATGAGTATGCCGAAGAAACAATCTAAACATTAAAACAAATTTTACATTTTTAACAGGGTTTTGTTACATAAAATCTTAATAAACGGGTCAAAACTTAGTGTACTGCGTTGTATATGCTTTTTAAAACATTTTCTCTTAAATCGTATCAATGAAACTAATTTCTGATTTTCATGCGTGTTCTCTATTATGGGTCATACGCAGATTCCTGTGGACACACCGAAAGTTAACGTTTTTAAGGCCTAATTTTCTTGTTAAGCCCATTCCCGCAAAAGCACCGCCAGGAGTGCTTTACACTTATCATATAAAACATAACTTATATGCACACAAGCTCTTAACTATTGACAACAGGAGAGACTAGTTTTGTTTTTAAGAGTGTGTATGACCCTTATATATTATAGTTGCCTTTAGAATAATTTCATCAGGTTATGGGCTGGTTCGGTGTGGGATAGGTGAAATAACTAACATAGAGGCATTCCATCTTAGTTTTGAAAATGCAAATGTCTATGGGTCACAGATCCCAGTTACTAACATGCTGCAACGGGACAAGATTTTGACTTTAATTCGTCTATTCCATACTCCAAAATAAAGTGTTAAGATTTAAAATAAAAGTGTAAGTTACTCAAATGAAAACCAGGGTGACTGTCACTTTAATAACTTCATTATAATAGCCACTTTTTATTCGACTCTAGCTCCCGTTTGACGTATTTGACAGTAGTTCCCGTTACGGCGTGTTCCCCACTGGTGGCCTGTTTGCTCGTGTGTACCATAAAAGTAGTGAAAAGTGTTTGGCTGTCATTTATTAAAATGTTAAAACTTTTTAGGTAAGGAGCAATTTGTAAAAGTGATGATGATAGATCAAATAAGCAATATTTTGTTCAATGTATAATGTAATACTTTAATCGGAGGCAAGAATAGATATAAATATGTTCGATAATAAATAATACAGGGTGAAGCATAAATGTTGCAACAAAATTAAATTATTCAACCCATTAAATGTTATTTAATTATGTATATTTAGAGCTCCTCTAAACCATTCTAGTTATGGAAGAAAGGCGAGTTCTCAATCTTGCATATATATTTGTTTTGAAAACTTACAGCAAGTGTAAATGCGGCCTTACTCCATAACCAGTAAAAGATAATTTGATGCATAAAATGTTTTCAAATTTAAATGTACCCTTATTTTTGTCAGTTATACGACGCTCTCCATTACTTGGTACACGGGTAGGCAGCAGAGAGGCAATAAAAACTGAGTATTTTTTTATTTTACGTTTTATCGTTCGTGTTGCGCCGAAATTTCATGCCTTTACATTTTTATATAATTATATGTAATATGTAGCATGGGACAATGTCACACAAATTGAACTAGTCACAAACTTAGGCTTGTACTATGGGTGCTATATGACGATAAACTTACTTATTATAGAGAAATACATAGAAAACATCAAAGACTCAGGAATAAATAGGGCTCGGATTTTTCATCGCACGGTAAGATAAAAGAAAATTATGGAGTCGATATTAACGTTCAAATTTTTTTCATATTCATACTCATACTCATTCATTTAAATAATAACAAAGGATAACATTACAAATAAGAATGTGAAACTCCACACCATATTACACTACGGGCCAAATTATAAAAACAATGTGAACATTATGTAAGGTTTTAGTTTCTAATATCCATAGAGCATGTATAGCTACAGCAATTAATGTTTCAAAGTCTTGAGGAGGTACATAAATATTAATCTTGATAAAGCGGCCAGTTTCATAAATGTCAATAACAATATTGTCTGTAGAACTAGGTACGTAATTAAGTTGTACGCACGTGGTACGTGTAGTTACAGCATGATAAATATAAAAGATGGGACTAAAAATATGAGTGAGTATGAGTTTGAATACCTACGACTTAAGTTTTAATTTTAATATCGACTTCATAATTTTCCCTGCTATCTGCCCTGGGTCTTTATTCTACCGAGGGAAAGTATTGCCTTGGACGTATTTCCGTATTGTCAACGTCATGATAACTCTTATTAATTTGACAGTAATGGCAGCCGAGTTAAAAACAATACTGAAACACACACACACTGAATCTCTTAGCCCAAGCCGCTAGCTTAGCGTAGGTAGGCTCACTACCAACTAGGCCAACGAGTCGTCTAACTATAAATATTTCATAAAAGACGCGACTAAGGGAATGAGGGCTTCTAGTACAGTAAACTCGGCTAATTACATGACTCTCGTAACTCCGTGGTACCATGTTTCGTGCTTATTTTAGAGATACCACAAATAATTTTAACCATGTCAATGCATCCTTTATAATGCGGTAATAAGCCTATACTGCACTATAAAGATGCATTTAAATGATTAAAAAGAGTTCGTGTAACTCTAAAATAAGCATGAAACATGGCACCACGGAGTTACAAGAGTCATGTAATTAGCCCGTTTGTCGCTTAATCGACCGACAAAAATTACCCCCGTGTGGTTGCCAGGTTAGAATAGTGCCACTCCATGTCTTTCCGTGAATGTCGTAAGAGGCGACTAAGGGAAAAAGGGCTTGTGTAGTACTGTTCGGCGATGGGCTTGCAACCTGTCACTAATACACTGGTAAATATCTTGGCCTGTTTGTGTAATATATGGTTACAGAATTACCAATAAGTATTTTTGGAGTTTTTAGTATTTCTGTAGCTCTGCCTTCCCCACTCAGGGAATGAAGGCGTGATGCTATGTATGTTGTGTCATGAAATAAATACACGTCCATACTCAAGACAGCAACGTTTTTCCCTAACAGATGTTTTTATACAGATGAGTGAAGGGTAAGATAATTGAGTAACACAGCGATCTCCTAACTGAATTACGTCGGCGTATCCTGAGTGGTTCTATTGTCCCTTTGAGGAACGGGTGGGATCTAGCGGAAAAAATAGTAGGTCTTGGACGTTTTGAAGGCTTTATTAAAGTTCCGTACTCAATAAGCAACCTTTTCTGTTTCGCTATGCCCGTCTGTCCGTCTGTCCGCGGTTTTACTCAGAGACTCTTGGTACAACAAAGCTGTAATTAGGCTTTACACATTTACAAACAAGTAAACAAGTTGTAACATCGAGTAAGGTATCATTAGATAACTATCTAAAAACATTATGTACATATATTTAATGCTATCATAAATTTTTAGATTAGCGAGACCGTTTACGTTTGAACTCGTGTAATTTTCGCTAGAGTTGAATGTATACAGCCAAAAGTAGGTAACAATTAGGTAATAAATAAATAGATTTGATTGGTTCTTAAGGATACAACCGATTAAAGTGTTTATACCTACTAAAAATCATCTACATTCATCTAAGAGAGCACTTACTTTAGATAGAAATTTAGTTCAAACTTATTGATTTTTTACATAATTTTTGTAGGTATTTGTAGTACTTATCGGCCTCGGAATCCTACACAACATAGCTCGACATGCTCTTGTCCCGTTATTCGTGTTCTTTCTGTAGAAAAACTTTGGCAGCATATCCACTTGACAATCCTGCTAAAGTGAGTGCAGAAATTAAATCCTATCCTACTAATATTATAAGTTATAAGCGCCAAAGTTTGTATGAATGTGTGGATGTTTCACGCTGCAACGGCTGAACAGATTTGGATGAAAGTTGGAAGATAGCTTATACGCTGGATTAATACATAAGCTACTTTTCATCCCGTAAAATTTAAAAGTTCCCGAGGGAATAACGATAATCCAAACCTACGTGGTCGAAGTCACGGGCAAAGCTAGTTAGAAATATTTTAACTTTGAACCTTAAAACGATGACAGTATAAACAAACCAGTACCCTGTCTACGAAGTTAGGCAGTCCCGAATTGGACTCTTAGGACAAATATTTGTGCGGTGATCGCGAGTATTCGGTGTAGGGTAGCTGTCTAGGTTATCTCTTCCTCTATATCTGTCTTATATTGGTGCTAAAATATCGTCTTGCATTTAAATTTATCAAGTACACGTTTGCATTTTAATTTGTAACTAAAGATAGGATAGGACGTTGAGCTAGAAAAGCAATAAAACAGCACACATTCTAGAAGGTTATTCTATTAAATTTGTTTAATTCATTCATTCATAATCAGTAGAATTAAATGTAAAGTATAATCAATGCTGCACCACATAATGTAAATCTTGCAACATTCAATAACATAATGACCAGTGATCGTAGATTTTGTTAATTAAGTAAAAAGTGTAGTGTTTCATTTATTATATTATGCAAGCAATAGCCAATATTATATTAGTCAATTGCAGATCTATGTTATTAAGACGTCATTGCACCGGTTTTGGTACAAAAATCTACGATCGCTGATAATAAGGTTTACCTTTTTTAGCTATCGGTGTAGCTATTGGTTTGACAAGTATTATAAGTAAAACATTCATGTTTTAGCGTTAAACAGAAATAATACAACAGGGCAAATTGGGACTCATATACAAAACGACAAAATCAAGTTATAGCGTTGTACAATGTACATACAACGCAATATGCAACAAATATTATGTACAATTAATTATGTAACTAACTTACTGCTGTACCCAGAGACGTCAATTAATTTTAAAGTGTGATTAAAGTTGCTTCTGTCACTTTCTTTGCCATAGAAATAGAATAAGACAACACGTCATTTAACAAGCATTCCATTTAATGGACGACAAGGTGGCCAAGTTGGGAGTGACCCTGCCTCCGAAGCCAGCGGTCCTGGGTTCAAATCGCGGTAAGGGCAGATATTTGTGTGATGAGCGCGAATATTTGTTCCTGAGTCTTGGATGTCTTCTAATAAGTATGTTTATCGTTGTCTAGTACTCATAGAACAAGCCTAGAGCTTAGTTTGGGACTAGGTCAATTTGTGTGAGATTGTCCCCTGATATTTATTTATTTTATTTCCACCTCTGAGTGCGGCCATAATTCCAACTGTAGACATGCTTTTAAGTAGAAAGAGGCTTTCTTCTTCGCCTAAAGCGTCATAAAGACTCCTTAATAAATGGTTTCCAAAATAACTCTTTAAGGGGTTCTCGACGCGCAATGCTTAGCGATGAACCTTCCCACCAGCTCGATGGGTCGCATCTGCCACTCCATCATCGTCTCTTTGCTCGACGTTACCTAAAGCACACAAGGATACATTTTTAACGGCATGGTGATGGTAAACGACCAGGACATCTGATGGTAAGTGGGACCGGGTCATACACAGATTTAGGTTATCGTCTTTCCTGTGGTCACGCCGTAAGTTAACGTTCTAAGGCCTAATTTTCTGGCTAAGTCCATTCATCATATAAAAACAAAACTTATATGCACACAAGCTTTTAAAAATTGATCACAGGAAAGAACTTTTGTTTTTAAGAGTGTGTATGACCCGACCAGACATTGGCAATGTCAAGGCTGCTAAATACCGTACATTCGGGTTACTTTAGCCCTAGGGGGTAACAATGCCCACCCTCAAACCTATAACTACGCGTATTTTAGTGGTAATCATCTTAAATCGGTTAAATATTTTTAAAACCATATAACTTTAGTCCTCTCCCGCCAAGCCACAACAACAGCAAGCAACAGTGTTCGCATTGTTGTGTTCCGGTGTGGGGATAAGACAACCGGTGAAATTACTAGCATGACGCATATGAGGTCTTAGGATTATAGTCTTGAGAATTCAAATGTCTATGGATCTCAGATTCCACTTACCATCAGGTGGCCTGCGTGCTCGGGTCCCCTTTCCTTCACATAAAAAAAAGAAAAAAATGTCCTGCCCCCTATTTTACGATACCGACGGTGACAGGTGACATTTCAGTGTACATGGCGCAGTTTATATGAATCCGAATGATGTATCAGCGTGTTAACTTTGCAATGTATTCCATATTGTATTGTCACGTGTCAATGTCAAGATGGTGAAATAGGGGGTTGATGTAACATTTAACAAAATAATTAAATACTGAAGATGGTTTTTGGGGTGGGCAATGAGAGCCCTAGAGCTGAAGTAACCCGAGTTTACGGTAATGCCATGCCGACCACGAGGACGAAGACGATGCTAGTCATTTCAACGGATTTCTTACTCTTACACCAAAAGTAAAGTGCGGATATATCTGTCTATAGGGTGTCCCGAAATTTACGCAAGATTTACCATACTAACACTATGGTAAATCTTGCGTAAATTTTGGGACAGCCGTTTTAATATAAAAGTGTTTCCACTATTTCCCTTGGTTACGGCATCACGCGTGAACGTGTGGACCGCTTTCGCTAATTCTTTTTTTTTGTTGTGTTTGTTATTATCAGGAGAAGGTTCTTATGAAAGAAAAAAATATGAAAAGTTGCGCGGTAAATTAAAAAATAGTTACTAATGCAATAGTTAGTAATGTATTTGTTTTAAACGATATTTGCAGCGCGCATTCTGTCGATGGCGCCGACTGCGAAACGAGTGACAGTCATGTTTTTGGAATATATATTTTAAAATTAATTATTTACTAATTTAAATTCAATATTCATAGTTAAGACGAAGTTAAGACGGGATAACGCCTGTCGGGTCAGCAGCAGGTGGCGGTAGCAGCAACGCCTTAACATTCAACATTTAGTTGGTCGACTTGGAATCTCACAAGATGGTATCTCATTTTATTTTCTTGTAGTCCAGTATCCTGTATTTCTTAAAAGGGGCACCCTTTTAAATTATAACCTTCTTCAAAAATCCTGTCACGTAAAACTGTCCACCTTCATCATGTGTCCTATTTCCAATTCATTAATCTTTCCTAATTCTAATTACAACGCCACCTGTGTTCTGTGATAATAACTCATGATGTTTTTAATATCAGCGCCATCTAACGCAAAAATTACGAACCTGATCGCCACGTAGTCTGTCTAACAGCGTAACACACACATCAGCTGCTCGCAAACCAGCTTCCCTCGTATACGCGGAAAAGGCTGTGGCCTCCATTTCTATATTCTTCACGCCTAATTCGGAGAGGGTGCTTAGGAACGACATTTTGTCAGCTTCGGTGTAATCACAGAATGGACCATCCAAGCGAGCCTGACCTGGAAAATAAAATAAATGACGTCTTGAAAACACACAAGTACAATTAATGGACCAATATGCTGAGCTGTGTGTGCTTTACATACCCTAATATTCATTAAAATGTGTGCTAAATCTAAGAAACTTAGGTTTTTTTTTATGTTAAGGAGAAGGCACACGAGCACTCAGGCCACCTGATGGTAAGTGGAATCTGAGACCCAAAGACATTTGAATTCTCAAGACTATAATCCTAAGACCTCAAATGCGTTGCCAACCCTGAGGACTAAGATGGAATGCCTCTATGCTAGTAATTTCACCGGTTGTCTTATCCCCACACCGGAACACAACAATGCGAACACTGTTGCTTGGCGGGTGGTTAATGGATAAGATGGTGGTAGCGATCCGGACGGACCCTGCACAGGGTCCTACCACCACTAAAAGGTAATGTCTAAAAGGTAATGTATTTAAAGGTTTACACAGATTATTGAATATATAAATAAACAGTTGACGCACTGCCACCAAATCATAATGAGAGTTTTCTTGACTTCCTCCCAAAACCTTTAAAAAGTGTATGTCATTGTGTCTTTTTACAGTATACGAACTTCGTATAGATACGAAAAGAGGCACCAAAAGACCTTTTAGAGGCAGTTACGTCTGCAATAGCCTTTGACGTGTTACCGTATTGTCAACGTTACGATAGCTCTTATTTACTTGATATTAAACTACAAATTTGCTTGAACAAAACTCTCAACAAAAGTTAGAGGGTTTAGTTGCTTTGGAGGACCATTTCTCCCAATAGGTTGAGATCAGTGATGGGCAAAATATAATCGATTAACGATTAGGTAACGACTATTAATGGCGATTGATCGTAAGAGTTTTGATTAATTTCGATTGATTGCTACAGCTTACATCTGTATAACATCATTTACAACATATTGATTTTTTGGAACACGCACGGTTCCAATTTTTTATCGAGATTTAATCGTGAAATTTAGTCGATTAAAATGACGATTAATTAATCGTTATTCGTGTACTCCGTCGATTAATTTAATCGTGAATAATTTTGTGACTATTGATTGTTTAATCGATTAATTAGTTGATTAAAAAGTTAATCGGTTAATGCCCATCTCTGGTTGAGATAGAGCAGTCAAAAATAATACGTGTCTGTTATTTTAGACTACTCTCTAACATTATATCAAAATAAATCAAAATTGAGCCGGACAGTTGGGTAGCTTTCCTTGTAAGATCCATCTCGTATAAAATAGTTAATTATTAAAAAAAAAAAAACACAATCATCACACCATATCACACTTCTGTTTGCGTCCATGATTAAACACAAATACATTTAGATATGATAGGGTAAATCGTCCATAATTGGCCAATATATCTGGATCTAGACACCTAGGTATTCTTTTTCTATCGCAGAAATATCGGCATATCTTTTGCGTTACACTTATTATTGCAAAGTGGCCAGTTACTATGATGGTTTGGTTTGTTGTATGGTTTTTGATGAAGAAAGTTGACAGTTCAAATTGTGTAGAATAGAAAGAAAGAAAGAAAGAAAGAAAGAAAGAAAGAAAGAAAGAAAGAAAGAAAGAAAGATAGAAAGAAAGAAAAACATTTATTCGCATCAATAACACATCAAATAACATTTAAAAAAAAGGAAAAGAGAACAGAAAAGTGATATTTGTTGCGAAACGGTCCCAACTCAGCATGTGCTGGCTGTGAAGCCAACGCTGATCTTCCGTCGGACCGCTCGGTGAAAACACGGAAGGTGACTCAGACATATATTATGAAACAAATTAAAAACAGAGTTGAAAAAAAATATGCAACAATAAAAACGAAACGAGTGTGAAACGAATAGAATGTAATAAAGTTGGATATACATAATTTCTTGGTGGAATGTATCAAGACTGTAGCTAAACGGAATTCACGGCTAAAACTTGGGTATTTTCAATAGCATCCTGGCGGAGCCTATGTCGGCCACTGCCAGATTGCTCTATTCTGTATTAAAATAAGTAAGCTACCTAGTTGGTGAGGTAGATTAGGGAATTATGGGGCTGCCATGGCTCCTGTAATGTACCAAAGACCCTATAAATAAGAAAAGTTTAATGATGATTTAACCAGCTTTATATATTTGACCTTTACCTCTATAATAATCGTCTGCAGCCATGGTCCCCCCGATGTATGTCTGGTACTTATCTTCTGCCGCAGCCACCGACTTCACTTCCCTACACAGCCGCTCGTCGAAGAACGAGGGAAGCTTGCGGATTTTGCCCAGCACTGGCTGGAAATCAGATTGTTTCTTTAGAGATATTGATAAACCACGTTTAAGAAACTGCTAAAAAAACACGCGAGTTTGAAACACTGGCCAAAGACTTCTAAAGTTTCACCTTTCCTAGTAGAATAGTTTTACGTGGTCCAACTTAAGGCTAACCTGTCTACGTTAAATGCTATTAGAGTTACTAACTAACAATATCTGACGCCGTATTTGAACGTATAAACTTGCGAAATTTCTGTCTATGAAGGGGAAAGAGCTATAGGCGTCAGCATCTGACAGCTTATTAGTCGAACTCTGGTACCTATCGGAAATGTTAAGCGCTTGAGACGCTTGTCATAAAGAATTTCAAACTATAGTACATTTCGTTTCGTTTATTTATTTATATTGTGTGTGTTATGCGTATGTGATCTGCTGTGGTTGCGCTAAGTGTTTTCAACTTGAGACCAGCGCTGGTTTTGATGTATGTTTTTCCTTTATTTCTTTCTTTCTTCCTTTCTGTACATTGAATGACAAGTAACGCTTACCTAATGACAGTAATGACATGACACCAAGCTAGATTTAAACAACCGCGTACGCACGTAACGATGTGCATATTGATGGTTGAAAGGCTAAACGCTTCAAGCGACAAAATGAGTGATATTGAGTATACTTATTCGCAATCAGTAGATTTTTCTAATTCATTGTAAATTTTAAGTGTATAACTGCGTTGAAATATCAAGAGTTCTACATTAAATCTGAAGGCAATCGGGGTCATATCCCGTTAGGAATCATTTTTATGTAATAATAAATAAATACATACATACATTCATAACATCACGCTTTCATTCCCAGAGTGGAGTAGGCAGAGCTACAGAAATACCGACAAAACTAAAAAGACTTGATGTAATTCTATAACCACATTTTGCACAATCAGGCCAAGATGTTTACCAGTGTATTAGTGACAGGTTGCAAGCCCACCACCTAACAGTACTACAAGCCCTTATTCCCTTAGTCGCCTCTTACGACATCCACGTGAAGACATGGAGTGGCACTATTGTAACCCGGCACCACACGGAACAAACATCAGGGGAAAATCTTACAGTAATTTGACCTAGTCCCAAACTAAGCTCTAGACTTGTACTCCGGATAGGTACAGGGACAACTATTAAAATAGAGGGCTACTCGGGTGTATGTAGACGGCACTATTATTTTATTTATTAAATCACATATTGATAATATATACCCGATATCAAAACCCAATTTTTCGAAGGAATCAGATTTTTCCTGAAAATTACGACTTGACAGATTGATTTTTTGACCCAAAAAAACCCAATTCTGCAATTTTTATCAAAATCATTAGGAAGGTATACATACACAAATATTGCTCATTTCAAAATAGTCAAGGATATAGAGAAATGAACAATAAATACATAAAAAATATCAAAGACTCAGGAACAAATACTCGCGCTCATCACACAAATATTTCCCATACCGGGAATCGAAACAAGAGTCACTACCAACTAGGCCAACGCATCGTCAAGATAATGAACCAAATCGATAATTAAATTGCATGCATTGGTTTCTGGTGTGGGGACACAACAACCAGTGAAATTACTGGCATAAAACCATTCCATCTTTTTCAAGGCTTTTGGCACTTTTAGGATCCATAATAGTCTTGGGAATGAAAATATCTACGGTTCGCAGATCCACCTTTCTATAAAGTAACCTAGTGGTGGTGGTAGCACCTTTTGCAGGGTCCGTCCAGATTGCTACCACCATAATACCCTCTAACCTACCACCAGCAGCAGCAGTTCGCATTGTTGTTTTCCGCCTTGGGGATAAGACAACCGGTGAAATTATTAGCATTGAGGCATCCCGTCTTCGTCCTCCGGGTTGGCCAAGCATTTACGGTCTTAAGATTGCAATGGTAAGATTATAGTCTTGAGAATGCAAAATCCCCCATCAGGTGGATTGTGTACTCGTTAGCCTACAGACTCCATGTTAAAATAAAAAAAAGTTCGCCTTCAAAAACGCAAGAAAGAACTTCTTCTTTTAAAGTAGGTAGGTCAGTCCAACTGAAGTTGGCTTTTGGTTCAAAATATTGTGGGACGCCGGCTTCAGAAAGAAGTTATTTTATGCGTTTTTCAAAACGGTTTTTTGTTTTTTAAAACATTTATGTTATTTCATACTTTTTAGTGATCAAAATATGCTATTACGTGACTACATAACAGCTTATTATGAATATGATCACTAAAAAGACAAACATACATAACAAATACTTTTCTGAAAACCACATCAAAATCGGTGCAGCCAAACGCGAGATAACCGCGGACAAAAATACATACATACATACATACGGGTCAAACTGAGAAACTCCTTTTTTGAAGTCGGTCCTACGTGCTCGTTTGTCTTTAATCACAAAAATAAACTTACAATATCATAGCTCTTCTCCAACGCCCCATTTAGGCCCCAGGCTGACACTACCACCGAGCCTGGAGGTACTCCGAGCCCTCCACTGGTCCCTATCCTGAAGAATACGGGATCTGAGGCTTTTGCGTAATGGAGAAGCTTGAGTACCTCTTGTAGAACCACGCTCATGGAGGGTATTCCGATGCCATGCTGGAAAGAGAAAGTAATTCGAAAATATTTTCGGAGAAGTATACATGAATAAATGTCAGGGGACGATTTACAGAAATTGACCAGTCCCAAACTAAGTTAGCTTGTTCTATGTATAGTCAAAAATAAAAATACTTTGTACATACAGAAATGTTTACTTAAGTACATAGAAAACAGACTAGAATTAAGGCTTACTTGCACATACCAAACAAATTAAAATTGAGGAAATCATAAAATTGCTCAGTCTAAACCTTAATTAAAGCCGATTCTAGTACAAGAAAGCTGTATAATTAAATAGGCCTTTAGGAACAACAACTCGCGCTCATCAGACAAATATTTGCCTTTTCCGGGAATCGAACCCAGCACCCCAGTGCGGTTATCGGAACTTGGCCCAAGAGAGAAAAAAAAATGAAAATATGAAATATGCCTTGGTAGTTATGGGCATTTTGAAAATAAAGTGTAATAATAACTGCAGATGTTTTTAAAACTATGTTGCAATTTAAAAATTAAACGCCCGCTTCTTAAAGACTACAATGTTTGATAAACATATGTGGGAGCGACCACACCGAAGCGTAAAGTACGTTGCGTAAACAAAAGAATAATGGGTCAAACTAATTATAATAGATGGCGTCAATTTTGACGGACCGTAATTTACGCACCGTTAAGCTCCGGGGTAGTCGCTCCTGTTGGCATACACGCAGTTCTAGCAAAAAAGAAAATTTTCGATTCCATATTTCCAAATCCAAAATTTGAAAGTAACGTACACCAGTGATATTTTAAGCGCTATCCAATCTCTTGACGTCATGGTGTTAAAATATAAAAGCTGAAAGTGCATCCAAAAAAAAAAAAAAACTTAAACTTTGTCAGCGTTATTTATCAAAATACAGCCTTTTAGTAAAAAGAGTCTCTCAATTAAACCGCGGACAGACGGACATGGTTCTTAAGGGTCCCTAGTTTGACTTTGGAACAGGGAATAGGGCTCTGTCAAACGGTCGATCGAGTGAGCGAAGTCATGTGAGCATCGACGAGTAAAGCGGGTAAATTGCATGCCCTAAAATATTTGATTCTACGTTCCGACGGGACAACTTGAACTCGCCGGTTAATAATTAGTCTGCGGAGTTGAAATGAAGGACAAACTTACGCTGATAGACAACACTGGGCCCACTTTGTACATGGCGTACCTATGGCCGTGCTTGATGATGTTCACCAGTTTCCCTGTCTCCTGGACGCCCAGGACTTGCCGCATGTGCGCCGTGAACTCCCGCATGCGGTGCTTAGTGCCGCCCATGCAAACAAACTGGAACAAAACAATTGTCTAAATGTATCTTCATCTACTCCACGTATCATAAGTCCTCAATAATGCGACCAGAACCCGTTGGCGATGATTAGCATTACAACATTCAATTTTGGTATGGTGGTGTGGTCGTGGTGGTGGCTGTGCTGGTGGCTGTAACGTAATGTTCTTATAAATGAGCGTCCTTACTGAGAGCATTCGCGTGTTATGAGCATTAGGCGTCGAATATTAGAGTGGGGTAGACGTCGGCTCCACGTCCACACCACTTGAATATTACACGTGAATGCTCTCGGTGAGAACGCTCCTTAACGATATCAAAATATAATCATTACTTTAAATAAATAATAGGGAGATGGACTGGCAGCGCTCTCCTCTCTTTTCAGCCCGGTGGCCCGAAAACCAGCGTCAAGACTAGTAAGCTTGACACCATGCTGAGTGGCTACCATTACGGTGTTCATTTTTGATTTAGTACCTACTCTAAGTTAGTATTACTCTTTATTTTTCAATTTTTTTGCTGTTGTTTTTGTTTATTTTATTTTAACACCGAATAAACCATTTCTTTCATTTTTTTTTTCAAAATAAAAATATTATAATATTAACTATATTACAAAACCAACTCAAAGTAAATAGGCCCCAATTCTAGTGTCAATTAAAATTAAAATTTAGTCAATAGCTAGCACCTATGTATATGTAGATATGGTACAGGTAGCACTGGTAGCATGCTGGGCTTCTTTTCTACTGGGTTGAAACGATATTGCGTTTGATGTGTTTTATGTAGTATCGTTTTTAACTCGGCCACCATTACTGTCATGTACATAAGAGTCATCAGAACGTTGACTATACGGAAACACGTCAAAACAAATAACGTTTTTTTTTTAATTAACCTGACCTAAAATGCTAGCCCTATCAACACGTTAGATATTTTAGATTTTCTGAATAGTTTATGATTCTAGTGATAGAAAAATTGCGTTCCCTTTATCTGGCATAACTTTTTAGGCTTAATCATCATTTGGCAAAATCTTTTTTTCTGAATCCGTATACTTAGCAGGATTGTTTAAAATATCATTGCATAGACCCTATTAGGTTAGGTTTATTTTATAACCATCCTGAAAAGTATACGGTTTGAGAAAAAAAAAGACTGTATGCCAAAGGATGATTATGCCAAAAAAAAATATGCCAGATGAATGTAAACCAGAAAAAATATGACCAGAGAGTGGAAATCCCATGGCAAATTTTAAATTTCTTCGTATTCCTCCTTAAGAGATGGAGGAAGCGGATATTAATAATAAAGGCGAAGCGAGATAACGTTATCTAAGTATAACCTGAACAAGAACTAAATGTACGAGCTGATCTACTTGTATTATCTGCGTATCAACAATAACCGATACAGTATCACGATCGTTACTGTAACCACGTGGATAACCTTAGCATGCCAAGGATATGATCGCGAGCGCTGCTCTGTTCCGTGATCAATCGAAGTATTATCTTGTACAAGTAAAAATACATCTGAACTGAGAATCTTTTGGTTAAAATTAAAGTGTTTTTATGATTAATATATTTTAATCAGGGGTTACCTTCCTTTTGTCAAAAAGAAATTGCCAAACTGATTCATTTCCCAAACATATCATTTGAGCAAACTGCTTTATTTTCGAAACTGTAAATAGGTATTTCAGCATATTTATAAAACTAACCTAACCTACACGATAGTCCTGAAATATCCTGAAATATTTACAGTTTTGGAAAAAAAGCAGTTCAGTCTTTTTTAGGGTTCGGTACGCAAAGTGTGCCTACGGGCGGGAGCTCAGGGCCTCTATTCAACTGCGTTATAACGATATCGTTTTTGACCTGTTTCCGTATTGTCAACGTTTTGATAACTCTTATGACATTTACAATAATGGCGACTGTGACATAAACGATTCTTAAACGTGTCAAACACGATATCGTTTTAACACACCTGAATAGAGGCCCTGAGCGGGACCGGCTCTTACGAAGCGTTCTGACGTCTGTCTGTCTGTCTGATAGCGGACTGTGCTGACAGTTGATATTTCTCAAATTGTGTATTCATCTAAAGTACCTACTACTAAATGAAATGTATAAAAACTTACAAATGAAATTTAAAACTAAAAGTAAAAATAAGGTTTAACCAAAAAAAAACCGTCTAAAAAAGAACCCTGTGGCATTGTACCGAAGATGCTGGCAGCATTTCCTCGCTGAATAGTTAAACTAATGCGTTGACCGAGGAAACTGCCAGCTCTTCGGTCTCCAGTGACGTCAATGAGCCTCTTCGAAATTTCTTTGAAGAGGCTTAGATCATAGGATCCCACGGATATATGTATTTAGTTCTATATTTCCGATATAACAACAAACAATAAAGTTAAATTAAAGGGAGAATATACGCAACGTATTTTCCTTGGCGTCTTAACAGTCGACGTAACTGGTGATCGGTAATAGGTGTAAAGGAAATTAAAAAAATAATAGTTATATTCCATATACAGGGTAATTTTTTTATCAGTGCACAAATTTTAACATATGATTTTGTATCGTTAATATAACATATTACGAGAATAAAACGAGTTCAAAACAATTTTTTTTTTGTTGCAGATTATCTCTCTTTTACTTTCTCGTGTGGACAAAGTCACACTAGAAATGATGACATGGGTTGTCAAGCTGTAGGTATGCGATACACTGTATTGATATTCGAAATTTGAAATTTCATGTACAGCTTATCAGACAACAAGCCCCTCTCTTACTGATATTCTAAATTTGAAATTTCATTTATTAACTTACTTAAAAACACTCCGCTCTCCTCGCACCCCTGCATTAGAGGGTTCATGAATATCGTTATGCTAGTGGAATCATTGAATCGGCAATATCTCTAATATTTTTTAAGCTAGAGTAAAAATAACACAACATGTGTTATTGATTAACAATAGCAAAGCAAGT
Source organism: Acleris holmiana (assembly GCA_949316455.1). NCBI lineage: Eukaryota > Metazoa > Arthropoda > Insecta > Lepidoptera > Tortricidae > Acleris > Acleris holmiana. Next base: position 4,820,001 of record OX438785.1, read on the forward strand.
ATTAAAATTTGTGCACCTATTAAAAAATTACCCTGTATAAGAACAAATACCTAAAATTATATTTAAAATAAAAAAGGTGGCCCCAATACAAGAATGCTACAAAATGGGAAAATATCTTGCTCAAGGTTACGTATCCTTACATTCTACAGCTTAGCACGGATCTCTGTTGTTAGGGAGATTCCTTACCTTCACATCTCCGAATGAGGAAGGGAGATCAGCGCCTGTGTCCAGCCCCAGGTGGTAGAGAACATCTAGTTCCAGCTGTTTTAGGTGTTTGTTCCGCAGACCCATCGAGCCATCGCTGTTTCTGTGCAAATAAAATAAAATATATAAAAATTCGGGGGATGACCTCGCAGTAGAATCCTCCTTCACCACGACAACGCCTCGTCGCATACCGCCAGGCGAACGATCGACTATTTGGCGACGTCAGACGTGGAATTACTGGGTAAGCTATATAGCCCGCCGTATAGCCCCGACCTCGCACCTTGCGATTTTTATTTATTCCCGAAAATAAAAGAAAAACTTCGAGGAAAACGTTTTGTAGACGCCGAGGAAGCCTTGGCTGCGTTTCAAAAGGCCGTCGAAGAGACCCCTAAGGACGAGTGGGCAAAGTGCTTTTCTCAGTGGTTCCATCGGATGCAGCGATATATTGACATGAATGGACACTATTTTGAAAAGATAAAATTAATAACTTGTAGTTAACTCAGTTTTTGATTTTCTAAGTTCAGTTTGACCCTCGTATAAGGGTTCCTTGTTAACTACGGAACCTTAAAGTATACGAATGATAGAGCCTGCAGAGCCTTTTTGAGTACAAATCTTCATGGCACAATTTGTATTTGTGTAAGAAAGTAGTATTGGAATAAGTAAATAGTATCTGGGATTATTATGTCGCAGATATGCAGTTCAGTTTACGCTGAAATAAAAGGACAGAGCTTTATAACTGCTAAAGCTCTGTCCTTTACGCTCGCCGTAAATTTAACTGCATAGCTATGTCATAATACCCCCCCTGGTCAGCATTTAAGTGAAACAAAGACTTAAATGCCAACATAAGAGTCAATTGAAGTCAACTCGATGAATGGACACGATAAATAATACCGAAAGGGCACAACTGCAATTGGTGAATCAGATATGACCCACTTCTGCTTATCAATTAGGTCGTAAATACTTTGAAGTAAACAGGAATTTTTACTGCTATGTTAGACCAGTTGCATTTTGCGAATGCTTACGATGGTGGCAGGAATGAAAAGCATCCCACCGTACTCAAAGACATTAATAGGCCACATATGATAAAGCCGGTAGTGTTCCGCGATCCGAAGGGCTAGCACAAGTGGTTCGCGACTTGATCTCTCTTTTTATCTAGTCTGTAACGATAGAGACCCACTGAGCGACAAGCGAGGAAATGCAACTTGTGCTAAGCGTAACAAAATTTCCTTTCGACTTTGACTCACTTGATGGGTAAATAAAGCATTCTTCAGTAATGTAACAGCGCAATTTCGTTGATGTTCTCTTTAATTTCAACTTCCTTACTTTGTAATTAGTTATTAATATTTTTATTGTAAGATATCCTGGATTTTTGATAATACTATTTCTAGCTTTTGATTACCTTTCGGATGCAGTCTCAGTAATTAAAGTAAATTTTCAACTTATTTTCAGGTATTCATTTGTTACTTTATATTATCTGAAAAGACTCTTGAAAAACGTGTCTCATCACTAGTGCTACCTAATTGCCACGAGTCGCCGATGTTTAATGATATATATATATACGCGGGAGTTATCAAAAACAGATCTATATTTTTTTTTTTTTTTAATGATAGCGCAGTAAGTAGTGCCCACTGTTACTGCTTCGGCGGGCTTCGGGTAGCGATGCCCTTAGGGGGGCACGCGGAACCCTATAACTATTAGGGAGCGGTATGGTCCTCACCCATGGAGGTAACTCCTTCTGCTGTTTCTGAGCCGGCTTAGCGTAGCGAAGCCGGCTGAATAGTCGGAGAGCCTTCCGTGGCTTGTTCTAGATGACCGGGTAGTAATTACTTACTTTGGGCAAGAGAAACCCATCTCTTTCTCGTTCCATACAGCGCTACAGTTGTAGTAGTGGCCCTCCTGGGTATCTGCTAGGAGGTGGTCACAGTCGCACTGCATTGTTAAGCTTTAAAATACCTGGTTGGCAAGTCTACAATATTAAACAAAAATTAAAATTATAACGGAGAAATACTGGAAAAGGGCCGAATCTTAAGTACCCGAAACCGATGTGCATGCATGACTCGATGTGGCAGAAACGAAAGGGATTTGTCAGGATCGTAGCAGGTGGAAAGAGGTGGTCTTTGCGTACCTGTCTAGGAAACAGGCGTGGTTTAATATACGTATGTAATATTACTAATATTACTAATATTAAATAGAGAAGATCCCGCGATATTTCACCAACCTCTTCTTTTGGACGTGGGGTTCGATTTTCGAATCTCACTTCGGTCCACGAGCGAGCCTCCTTTTGAATCATTACGCCTTTATGATATCAAATCCAAAAGGAGGGTTAGTTTTGTCATATCGTACAAATGGTAAAACATACAATCATCAATTTTGATATCATTATAAGCTTAATATGTAAAAACCCTAAAGAAAAATAAAAGGTATTGGCGATGTAAATACAAATTTATCCTTAGTTCTGAATCCTGAGCTAGGAAGCCCTGTGTTACAGGATTTTAAAGTAACACTCTTAATAAAATGGTAAACTTCACAGAACTTAATTACTAAGCACTAAAACACACATTTTCAAGTGACTAAGGACGTGTGTGGATGTGTGTAGGTGTCTTCGTGTCTCTTAATAAATACTTTTCGAAATCGAAGTATAATAATATTAATAATACCTCTTGTGCGGCGTTACTAGCACTTGACCGGTTTTGTAAAACCACCTCGTCCAAATCGGTTCATCCATTTGGGAGCTACGATGCCACAGACACACAAACAACTAAACAGATACATACACACAATAATATCACGGCTTCATTCCCAGAGTGGGGTAGGCAGAGCTACAGAAATACCAACAGGGTCATACACAGATTTAGGTTACCGTCTTTCCTGTAGACACACCGAAAGTTAACGTTTTTAAGGCGTAATTTTCTGGCTAAGCCCATTCCCGCTAAACGCCGTCAGAACTGCTTTAGACCTATCATATAGAAACATAACTTGCTGATAGCTCTATAACCACATTTTGCACAATCGGGCTAAGAAGTTTACTAGTGTATTAGTGACAGGTTGCAAGACCATCGCCTAACAGTACCACAAGCCCTTATTCCCTGAGTCGCCTCTTACGATATCCCCAGGAAGACATGGACTGGCACTATACTAACCTGGCAACCACACGGCGTACACACAGATACAAGCGTTAAACTAATAGCAACCCTCTTTTTGCTTGAAAAGAAAGGCAAAAGCCCAAAATGCGGTAATGGAGTATCCCTCTTCTTAATAAAGTTTCATACATTGACGCAACAGCGCCAACGCAGCGCAACGACAATTTTAAAATTCTAGTTTTGTTAGTATACAGTGCGTTTTCCATCGGAGTATGAATGTAAATTTTAACTAAGAATAGTTTTAAAAAAGTACTGTTTACGGTTCTGTAATAAAATATAATAATTACACCCTTGTAGCGTAACTAGTTTTTATAATTTTCCCAAGCAGCAATGTAATGCAAAGTTTTAGTTGAAAAAAGATATTTTTTCTAACAAAAGATATTAAATTATATTAATTAAGGCGTATACTTTCAGCAATTATTATATAATTAAGTTCGTATGAAGGACATACTGTATGTGCTTGTATTACATTTTTTTTTTAAGATAATAGGAAGGCACACGAGCCCTCAGGCCACCTGGTGGTAAGTGGAATCTGAGACCCATAGACATTTGAATTCTTAAGACTATAATCCAAAGACCTCAAATGCGTTGCCAACCCTGAGTACTAAGATGGAATGTCTCTATGCTAGTAATTTCACCGGTTGTCTTATCCCCACACCGGAACACAACAATACAAACACTGTTGCTTGGCGGGTGGTTAATGGATAAGGTAGTGGTAGCGATCCGGACAGATTAGACTAAAAATAATATCAAGGACTATTCAATATTACACAAATAAAACTTGACAGTCCCGAACCGTCCCGTCCCGTCTTTTCTTTTTCTTTTTCCTTCTTTTCTTTTCTATATAGATACCTACACATACATTCATAACATCACGCCCTCATTCCCAGAGTGGGGTAGGCAGAGCTACAGAAATACCAACAACTCTACAAAGACTTGTTTATAATTATGTGTACTTAATAATTAGCAGTTTGCCTATTAGCAACTATAAATAATTAATAATAAGCTATGGTCCCACAGCCGACACACAAACACACACGTTAAACATAACACTCCTCATTTTGCATCGCGTTTTAAGAATATAAACTTACGATTTATTTCGCTCTACTAAAATGTCGTCGCGCAAACACAAATAATTAATATTTTTAATCGACTATGAACACGCTATCTCGGCGACTGCCGAATGAGAACTGAGATAAATCCATCATTCCATATCTCTTCACTAGGGTTGTCAATGCGATAGCTAAAGAGAGATAACGATTTGACTGGGCCTCTATTCTACTGCGTTATAGCGATATCGCGTTTGACGTGTTTTAGAATCGCTTATGTCACAGTCGCCATTATTGTATAATGACATAAGAATTATCGGAAACACGTCGAAGACGATATCGTTATTAGAATCCCAGCCCTGGTAATCATTGTGTTATCATTTATACTTGTCATTTGAATTAGGCTTATCACTATTGATTAATGATGTTTACTGTCATTATAAACTTAAATTATGTCATTAATCAACGACTTGTTTTTTTCTCTTAAGGGGCGGAGCTACTCTGTCTAGGCCAACGGTCTTGACGCGCGATTTTCTGTCATTTATCGGAATCAAAAAGACTCCAAATTACAATTTTTAGGGTTCCGTACTCAAACTAGGAACCCTTATAGTTTCGCCAAGTCCGGTGTCCATCCATCCATCCGTCCGTCCGCAGCCTAGCTCAGAGACTCTTAGTAAGCCAAAACTACAAATTTCAAATATCTGAAAATTTCTTCAATGAAAGGACATATAATGAATTTAGAAGGAAAACTATCACGACTAAGTGCCGTGTTCACCAACAATTAAACGGACGATTAGCAGTTTAACGGGTGTCAGATGTATTGATTAACAGCTGATTAAGACTTAACCGTCCGATTAATTGTTGGTGAACACGGCCCTAAGTAGAGATTATTGGTCCTTGAGATACAGGCGATTACTTGTATTTTACTATATTTTATAGTAAATACTTAACGGCTTCAGAATTCTACTTTGAGCATGGTCAACATGCTCTTGCCCGGTTTTTAAATTAAATCTAAAATGGCTTACTCTTTACTTTTGCAAAAATATACAACAAAATCCAGTATCCTCTATAAAACTGACGGACTTTTTTTTCATATTGTGTTCCGTATGAAAGATATTAAGACAAAATCTTTTGTTAATTCATCTCTGAATACCTCCTCTGAACATCACCTACGAGACAGGCCACGCCTAGTGTAAGGTCCAGTGTAAGCTCTTTTGGAAATGTATTTAGTACATGGATGTGTCATACACGTGTCTGCTTCTGCACCTCTTTCTCTGCTAAACTTGATGTATGAATATGAGTACATATTCATGCAATAATGATTAGTATAGACATATAATACGATGAATATTATTCATACATTATGTACATATATTAATTTAAATATAACTAAGTGAACAAACAAACGAAACTTATTAAGCTACTTAAATAACAACTATAAAAGAACACCGGGTGTTGTTAGGAGGGTCTAACAGGTCCGCCCGTGGCATGGTCCCTAATCCTTTGAGGGGTAGCACCAGCTCTAGGATCTCCGGCGGCGTCTATGAGCCGGGATGATAGGGTCTTAATGAAGCTTTTCATATCTGCTAATCAGGGTCCTATGGTCTCCACTGCAAGCGCCACAAATTCGTACCTAATCATTTAATAAAGATATTTAAACATTTGAATTTAAAATCGCGCGTAAGGCCGTTGGCCCAGCCAGGGCCCCTTAAACACAAATAAAATGTGTTTTCGCACTTAGGTTATTTGTTTTCTAGACCATCGATACAAGTACTTAATTCAATTCAACCTTTTAATAGCATCAAGTTGTTGTGGATGTCATTCATAAATATTCATTCAACTCTTGGTCAGGTTTCGAAGAGCGGTCGACCTTCACCCATCTGCAAACAACATATTAAAACAACAAAACATAAATTAACATAACATCACGCCTTCATTCCCAGAGTGGGGTAGGCAAGCTACAGAAATACCAACAACTCTTGACTTGTTTGTAGTTCTGTAACCACATTTTGCACAATCACGCCAAGAAGTTTACTAACAACATTTATTCAGTCATTGCGACATTTGAATTCGACAGATAAGGACATAGCATGGTATAACTAATCCAAGCTTATTCAACGTTTATAGTAAGGGGGTTAGGCCGCTTTCGCGTGACAGGTGACAATTTGGTATACATTGCAAAGTTAACACGCTGATATATCACTGGGTTTCATATAAGCTGCGCCACGTACACTGGCATGTCACCTGTCATCGTCAATATGGTGAAATAGGGGGCTGGTGGCCTTTGCGCTTATTTACCGGATCCAGGAGGGTTATCAGCTATGCAGTTAATTTTACGGTGAGCGTAAAGGACAGAGCTATGGCAGTTATATAGCTCGGTCGTTTTCTCTGAGCGTAAACAGAACTGCATAGTTATGTTATAATAGCCCGCCAGGTCAAATTAGCATTCTGCAACCTCCTAATTAAAGGATGTCTCACAATTGACTTGCATAACATTTAATCTGGGTTGCCCCACACTCAGATCCTGCTTAAAGCAAAAAGGTAATATACGCATAACGTTCCCATACTTTATACTGCCTATTTTCTCTTGGAGGACAAAATATCCTGTTTGAAAACAGGATATTATTAAACGAGTAGTTGCAATACAACATTGACTCGCTTAAAACAGAGTTTAAATTTCAATACTTACAATACTTTTGAGTGACTCAAGTACCTATGCATTTGTATAATGGTTTATGCAGATTTGATGTTTATTATTACTGAAGTTCCACTGAATACAAAATATGCAAAAACATCGTTAATATTATTTTTGAATTATTTCATTAATTAATTATTTGAACCGGCCAAGCGCGAGTCGAACGAAATCATGTCTTCATAAAAGTATTTGTTTATGTTTTCTAAATCTTTATCTTACAAAACTTGTATTTTCACACAAACAACCAATTGATTTCGTTTGATGCTCACCCTTGCCTTAGATTTGGAATGGTCTAAAGTATATTATTGTATATTTATTTAAGAGGGGTACGGCTTGTACAGCTCACTTTCCCGTAATGGGCACTTTCTCGAAAGATGCAAGTTCACTTTTCCAAAACACACACATTCCCAAAAGGTACACTTTCCCAATTGGGGCACTTTCTCAAAAGATGCACTATTTCCATATTTACCACAAAGTCCACACGAATTTTTGTATTTTGTAACTTTTTTCTAAATGTATCAGTATTTTTGTTTGTTAATTGTTAGTGCCTGAAGACTTAACTCAGGCTTACTGGCTGATTCTTTTTTTAAATTTAGAGTATTATTATAGTAGAGATAATTTGAGAAAGTACACCTTCTGAGAAAATGTATCTTCTGAGAATGTGTTCTATCTAAGAAGATGCACTTTTTGAGAAAGTGTACCCATTGGAAAATGCACTTTAAAGACAGCATACCAACCGAAAAAGTGATCCTTCTAAAGAAGTGCACGTTTAGAGAAAGTGCACATTTCGGGAAAGTGAGCTATACAAGCCGTACCCTTTAAGAGCCATGTTCTTGTCGGTGGAGTAATCACCAACCGCTCCGGTCCTCCGTCAACTGCTTGACTTTCTGGTACGACCCAACATTAACCTTCTCTTTTATCTGCTCAAAGCTCATTCGGACGTACGGAACCCTAAATGTGATATTTGTTATCAAAAGTCCCGGTAGAGATAACGTGCTCCCGCTGTCTCTCGTTATCATTGGTTGCTAACACTCGTTATTAAGTTATGCCTATTGCCTGCATCCATTAGGACTGGGTCTCTATTCTATTCGGTAATACCATATTGCTTTTGAGATGTTATAAGTCATTCTCAAGTAAATAAGGGGTCATTCATAAAGTACGTGACACTAATTTCGTAATTTTAGGGTTCCGTACCCAAAGAGTAAAAATTGACCCTATTACCATCTAAGACTACTGTACGTCTGTCTGTCTGTCACTAGACTGTACCTCATGAACCGTGATAGCTAGACAGTCGAAATTTTCACAGATGATGTATCTCTGTTGCCGCTATAACAACAAGTACTAAAAACATAATAAAATTAATATATAAATGGGGCTCCCATACAAATTTGGCGTTTTTTAATCGATATTACAGCAACAAGGAGACGCTTGATATGTTCACTTCAATTTTTTTTATTATTATTATTACTTATTTGTAAGGTTATACTTTAATGGTGTCTTATGTTGCATAAATGATGGTACGGAACCCTTCGTGAGCGAGTCCGATTCGCACATGGCCAGTTTTTGATTTTAGGCAGTTTTGCATTAAATAGAGTTGGAAATATTGTTTACTTTTTCACTAAAAGTAAAAATTTGGCAGGTCGTACAGCACAAGTAGAGGAAAATATCCAAAAATCGTTAATTTGTTCCATCACTAAAATATGTTTTTTTGCGATTGCAAACATATTTGGTAAACTAATACCGACCTATGTCGATGTATGTAGACAACAGTTTTTCAACGGCAAACACAAGTTTGTTCCCAATACAATTTTACATTCTTAAAAGTTTGTACGGAACCCTGGGTCCAACTCGCAGTTGGCCGGCTATTTTAAGATATTTATAGTTTTATATGTATAATGCTAGGCTAAATATTATCAATATTATCATTGTCATACTCCTCCTCCTCGTTTCCTCATGACAGTCGCGACAGGAATCACTAGCTGCTTGGTTCACCAAGGCTCTCCGAGCCGCTCTATCTTCGGCCCTTGATGAATAATTGTGCACAGATAAGGTAAGGTTGGCTCCTCACCCATCACGTTCAGCGTATTTTTTTTTCTTTTCGTTGTTATGTTTTCTCTTGTTTTCTTTCTTTTAAAATTGTTCGTGTCACCTTCCATGCTCTCACCGAACGGTTCCAGCGGAAGATCAGCGTTGGCTTTTCAGCCAGCACATGCTGAGCCGGGACCGTTTCGCATCAACTACTTTTGTATTGTTGTATGTAAAAAAAAATTTTTTTTTCTTTCTTTCTTTCCTTGCATAGACCTCTGCAAATTGATTTGGTAGACCATCGGGTAGGTGTTTTCACACGGCTCCTGTACCTTCCAACTGTACGTTAATACTTCCCAAGGTCATCTGGCTTACGACTGGCCATATGACTGAAGTGCTGGAGGAGTCGTCATTATTGTAATACTCGAAGGATTTTTAAAAAATTACCCCTTGTGGTTGCCGATTTAGAAAGGTACCACTCCATGTCTTTCCGTGGATGTCGTAAGAGGCGGCTAAGGGAATAAAGGCTTGTAGTACTGTTAGACAATAGGCTTGCAACCTGTCACTAAACTTCTTGGCCTGATTGTGCAAAATGTGGTTACAGAATTATCAACAAGTCTTTTTAGAGTTGTTGGTATTTCTGTAGCTCTGCCTACCCCACTCTGGGAATGAAGGCGTGATGTTATGTATGTATGTATGTAATTAATTATAAGACCCACGCAACCCGACACGCTATCTTGTAAATGTCACTTAACAACACAATACTAAAATTTAATGAGATAAATATACCTACTTATAGGCAGCTTGTAGGTATTGATTATTTATTAAAACTTATTTAATAAAAGTGACAAGGTACTAAAGTGTAAACATATTTATGAATTCGACTGTACATAATAATTATTTGAAAATTGACTAATTTTATCAGGTCACTAGTAGAATGACTCGGTCACAAAATTACCGACTCGCAAAATGACCCCATCGCTTGTAGCCCACATCTCAAAATGTCTGAGTCGTAAAATGACCACATCGCTTGTAGCCTACTTCTCAAAACGCCCGAGTCGCAAAATGACCACATCGCTTGCGTTACTAGGTAGGTTAGGTTCGTTAGGTAACTTCAAATGCCCGAAGGGCAAATTTCCCAAGAATAGCAGCCCCGCCATGCGGGGCTGCGTCGACTTTGCTTAGACAGGCATAAAATGAAAAAAGCAAAGTGGTCATTTTGCGGCTCAGTCATTTTGAGATGTGGGCTACAAGCGATGTGGTCATTTTGAGATGTTGGCTACAAGCGATGTGGTCATTTTGCGATGTGGTAATGTTTCGATCTAGTCACTCTACTAGTGACCCATTTTATCCCTCTTATGGTTTTACCGTGTTTAAATAATTAGATAGAAACATTTTTTTTAATGTTAAGGAAGATGATGAATATGATGATGAACCTGATGTTAGTGATGTCAAGTGGAATCGTAGTAACGCTACTTCAAACTTTAGTTTCTATGGTAGAAACCCATTTTTTTTATTGTTTCTCAAATTAAAAACTCCATGCACACACATTTTGAAAAGAGAATAACCTACCTGAATGAATAAAAATAACAAATGCACCTATTGTCAATTTGACACTTATATTATCACTTTTGATAGATATGTCTTGTTAAAATTATTTTCAGTTCTTTTCAGATTAGAATTTAGTTTTTATGTTGTTTTTTTTTTTGTACAGTGCTATTGAAATAAGTATAAGTAATTTAAATTAAATTATGCCTGAGTAAGTAATGAATATGAATATATCACACACACCGACGGCCCAAGGGGGTTAATATGGCGATTGGGGAGATATGTCCAGCTATGGACTCTTCTCGGCTAGAGTTTCGCACGACGAGGGTACTGTCTCACCACCACATTCGATGACTGCCCATTGGATTATTTGTGGCTCGAAACTGGGCAGACAAACGGTAGCCTAATGGTTCCTATGACGTCATCACTCTACTCTGTACGCATAGAATAAGAACTAAAGGGCATGACAGTCGTGCAACAGTCACTTACACACCTTGAGTGAGATCACACACTTGGGTACGAGGCAAACTGACAGACCAAAACTGATAAGCGAGATAGACTATTGTTAGAGAGAGCAACTAACACCAAGTTAAAAACTTTTCAATTCGACTAACGGCCGAACCCTATATTCAAACCGCGGCTAGATAAGGCTTCCTTCGGGTTGAAATTTGACATTTGCCCATACAAAATGTGTCTAATCCGAAGTAAGGCTATCTGTCCGCGGTTTGAATATAGGGTTCGGCCGTAAGGGAATCGAACAGAAAAGTTACCGTCACGAAGTTTGTTTACCATTATTTTGTAATATCTGCGGGCCTATTGTGGTCGTGTTTATCGATGTTAAATAAAACAGCTGTCACTCTCTGACCAATAAGTAAGTGTGAGAGCGACGCATGCTTTATTCGCCGCGACAAAGGCTACCATAATACGGGCCCAGGAGGGCTAGCACAAGTGGTCCGCGACTTGTTTGTCGCTCGGGTATCCTTTTCCATCTAGTCCGTAACGATAGAGACGAACTGAGCGACAAGCGAGAAAATACAACTTGTGCTAAGCGCACTGTATTAGATTCTTTATCTAGTATTCAGCTATTTTGGACTCGTTCCAAAATAGCTGAATGATATGACGATGTTTTTTAAATCACTTTTCTGCCTTGTATCGTAAATGTCATGTTCATACTTACTTTCCGAACAGGAGAGATTTTGTAATATTCGACCAATGTAAAAAGAGCTCCACTTTGCATACATATTGTGTAGCATCTGGAGCTCTTTTTATACTTCTCGAATTATACCATGCACCATTGCAGGTGTGTACCATGCCCTGCGGCGGACGCCTGCGCGCCCTCTGCCGGTATAAAGTCGGGCCCTCGCGACGGCAAGCCCATCGATGGCATGCAAGAACACCCGTGCCCCTGCCGCTCCTGCTGCTGTGGCAAACAGCCGACCGTCCAGCCGGTGAGCTCTACTAAACTTCTGCTTTCCTAGTACTTTATGCAGATCAAGTACCTATCTACTTGTAGCCAGGTTTTTTGGGTTCCGTACCCAAAAGGTGCCAATACGAGACCCAGCTAGTAAACCTATGCTGTCCGCCGTTAACACGTCATTTTCTCTGAAAAAAAACAACCAGCTATCTAGTACTTAACCCCTTACTAATAAACGTGGAAGCTGCGTGGAGCGTGGAGCTTGGAATATGCATCTGTCGAATTCAAATGTCGCAATGACATATAAGGACAAAGCATAGCATAACTATCCCTTCGGAGCAAAATGCACAAAACGCAAAAAGTAACCAATGGCAAAATGCACAATACGCAAAATGTACAGAACGCATAATGTGAAATACGCAGGGCGTACAAAACGCAAAACGAACATACGAAAAATGAAGAAAAAAACGAAAAGTGTGATGTGTGTTTTCCGCCAAGCAACAGTGTTCGCATTGTTGTGTTCCGGTGTGGGGATAAGACAACCTGTGAAATTACTAGCATAGAGGCATTTCATCTTAGTCCTCAGGGTTGGCAGCGCATTTGAGGTCTTAGGATTATAATCTTGAGAATTCAAATGTCTATGGGTCTCAGATTTCACTTACCATCAGGTGACCTGAGTGCTCGTGTGCCTTCTCTTAACATAAAAAAAAAAAAATGTAGTGTCACATTTTGCGTATGCAAGTTTTGCGTTTTGTACGTTCTGCGTATTTCACATTATGCGTATTGTGCATTTGCCATTGGTTACTTTTTGCGTGTAGTGTACATTTTGCGTTTTGTGCATTTTGCTCCGAAGGGATAACTATTCCAATCTTATTCAACGTTTATTAGTAAGGGGGTAAGTATTCAAAAGGGGATCCTATCGTTTCATAACCAATGTTTCACAAATGATTCATTTCGCAAACATATCATTTGACTACCCGCGTTTTTTTTCCCAATCTGTAAATATTTCAAGACTATTGTATAGAACCTTAGGTTCAGGTTAGGTTATGTTAGTTTTATAAAAATCTTAAATATTTGTAGTTACAGAAAAAAAGCGGGGTGGCAAATGATTAAGTTGCGAAACGATGCATTTGTCAAAGATTTGGCGGCGAAAATGCAGAGAACCATTCAAAAGATACAGCTCTTTAAAGGTAGAGCAGACGGACGGCGGGACGGACGGACGGACGGACGACGCAAACGGGTATTACAAGTTTAACTTGTCTGTGTATCTGAAAATCGTGACTCAACCGGATGAACTGATTAGGTTTTTAAAGCTAGTTCAATCAGGACCGCTACTCTACTAGGTTGAAACTAGGCATATTGCAATTGACGTGTTTCAGTATTGTTTTTAACTTAGCCGTCATTACTTTCAAGAAAATAACGAGTAATGAAAACGTTGACAATTCGGGAACACGTCAAAGGCAATACTGGTTTGAATGATTCTTAGCCAGTTTTGATGAAAATTAGTTGGGCCGTTTAACAGTTATCTGGGGGGTTATTGTGTAATCTATGCAGTTCAGTTAGTTCAGTTTACGCTGAGAGAAAAGGATAGAGCTACATAACTAATAATGTTTTTGATCTGTATGTATACAACGTGTTACAAAATAATCTGTAAAAAAGAAATTACGAAAGTAGTGTCAACCCTAGTATACTGTATACCTAAGACGTTATTTAATAAGGGTTGACACTACTTTTGTAATTTCTTTTTTACGGATTATTTTACGTAAAGTTTCGCCATGTCCGTCCGTCTATCCTTCCGCAGCCTAGCTCAGAGACTCTGTCTGCCCCCCCCCCCCCCCCATTTACAGCCAAGACTATGAAATATGAAAAATCTGGACAAAATCTTCAACGAAAGAGCATAATAATGAATTTTAAAGGAAAACTATGACGACTAAGTGGACAGTCTTGAGATACAGGCGATTAAAGTGTTTATACCTACCTACTAAAATCATCTAACGTTACGTTTTTTTATTGACTTAAAATAGAAAATTAGTTATTACTTGTTAATTCTTATGTTTGTTTAGTAGTTCTCTGGTACATAACGGCTTCGGAACCCTACACTGAGCATGGTTCGACTTGCTCTAGCCCGGTTTTTAAAGCTTGCTTTTGTTTATCAATTTAACAGTTATAAAGTTTACAACAGATCTAAACTGTGGCCTTCCTCCACCAGTGCTACAAGCAGCCTCGCATCCCGGACTCATACGCGCCCCGCCGCTGTTACGTGAAGCCCACAGCTCCGGTGGAGAACTGCACCACGTACAAGCTCTCGTACCTGCCGGTGGACGACTCCAAGAACCTCCGGGGGCAGGCGAGGAAGCCGGCGCCGAACTTGGTGCCGAGCTGCGAGCCTATGGAGGGTTGCACAGTGCAGAAGGTAGGTACGGCTTTACATTTCGAATTTATTGACTATACTTTTCGCAAGTAACCTAGTTATATGCATAAAAAAGACAAAAAGCTGTTTATTCAGTAAGTAGGCCAAACGGATACTTTTACACGTCAAAATTCTACCAGCAGCGCTTCCAAGAGGAGACCACTGCAGAGAAGAAACGCCAACCAATCGCGTCACTGGTAGATCACGTCATACGAAAAGTCACGTGAACAACCAAACGAATAGAAACTCTAGTTAGCGAACCCATCTAGACCTACCTATAGGGCCTTTGAAATGAAATGAAATAATTTTATTCCGGAAGCAGGTTCCATAAAATAATAATAATACAAGAAACGGCACAATATAAACTAAACTAAGAAATAAGAAATAAAACTTAAAAATTATATCAGCTACGGGACACAGGCGAGGCGCCACGGGTCACCCCGGTCCCGCAATGACAGGCTTGTGGTAGCCCCTCCATTGCTCGTGAAGCGGGCTCGCCTCCCACTCCCTCACCGCCGAAAGCAGAGTGTTGGAGGAGGAGTAGATGGCCTTTCTAGCGGTAGCGCTCCTTGCGCGCAGCAGCGCCCGGCCAGCCTGGCGCGCGCTCCTCCGCGAACATGCCGCTTGCGCTGCACCAGCCTTTGAATCGTTTGAAAAAAATTGTAGCGACGTTGCCTACGTGGTCCTGGTTTCGATTCCCGGTATGAACAAATATTTGTGTGATAATCGCGAGTATTTTTGCCGAGTTTTGGGTATTTATTATGGTATTTAAGTATGCATGTACAAGCCTAGAGCTTAGTTTGGAACTAGGACGAATTTCCTCCGTTATTCATTATTATTACTTTTTACTTAATGCCTAAGCTGGCACACCGAGTTCGAGTTTATTAACTTTTCGGAACCCGCGAGACATTTTAATTGAATCATTGAACTTCAATTTTCAACTTCAATTTCTGTAATGAACAATAAAGTTCGAAATTAGTATTTAAGGGTATGACATCTATTGATATCACTGGGCTCCGACGGGTTAATTTGGTCGGGATAAGTAAGTAGATGATGTATTAAAGAAATTGTCACAGGCAAAACCTTGTTTCAAAAAATATATTTAACAAACTTATTTCAGATGTCCTTCCTGCCAAACCCGGTGTGCATAACGCAGGCGATCCGGCCGTGCCACCACGACATGTGGGGGCAGGGGCCTATGCAGAACCTCACCACGCAGCGACACGACTACGTGCCGAAGCCATCCGTGCTGCGGGAGAGTTGCAAGCCGCCTGCCAAGTTTCACGCTGTTGAGGCTCCGTTTGAAAGTGAGTTTTAGTTTAGCCGTAGTTTTGATGTTTAGTCTTCTTTTGAACAATTGTTCGGTTTCTTTAGAAGCCGCCAAAGAACTGTACTAAACTTCCATATAACACTTAGAAATGATATCGACAGTGGAAAAGCAAATATGCCATACTTAATGAACGCCGACGCCGAGTAGTCGTGAGCTGTCGTGCCTAGAACGCCACCGACACTTATAGTTGTCACAGGTACAGTTTTAAAGAGGCGTTATTTCTCATGGATTAAGTTACATTTTGCATATTTTTTAATACATGTTTAGCGTGTGAGTGACGCATTTGTATTTGACGTAAGACGTCCTAAAGGTTAGTAATGGCTCTTTATGCTAAGCTCTATATTTAACAGTGGCGTTTAAGAATTTTTATCTTTTCACTTTTAATGAACCCCACGAGTAGGCAAGCCAACATTGAAAGTAGGTAACCCCCTTATTCATCCTATTTTAATTGGCACATTTGGCCTGATCGTGAATGATAGTTTACTTAGATGGTTTTTAGGGTTCCGTAGTCAAACTAGGCTATCGCGCAAAGACTCTTAGTACTAGAAAGCTGTAATTTGGCATGAATATGCATATTAGTCACGCCAACAAAGTGGTATAATAAAATGTAAAAAAAATTTTGTTTGGGTGCCTCCCTTTACACGTAACGTGGGGATGTATTTTTTTTCTCGTCTAACCTATAGTGTGGGTTGTCGTTGGATAGGTCTTTTAAAAATATTATGGATTTGTGACAACAGTTTTTCGATTAAGTAATCCTTTTATGAAATATTAAGCTTTAAAGCGCTAATTTTTGTTAGACTCTAGTGTCCCCCTACAGCCAAAACTACAAATACTAAAAATCTGAGAAAAAACCTTAACGAAAGAGCATATAACCAATTTTAAAGTAAAACTATCACGACTAAGTAGACATCATTGGTGCTTGAGATACAGGCGATTAAAGTGTATAACCTACTCAAATCATCTAAGACGGCACTAATTGACTTTAAATACAAAATTAGTTAATTTTTGTTGATTTTTATGTTTGTAGTACTTAACGGCTTCGGAACCCTACACTGAGCATGGTCCGACATGCCCTTGCCTGGTTTTTGGATGATGTGATGACTTTTAGTTGTGCACTAACTTGTGCAGATCGCACGGTGAACAAGCTGTCGTTCCTCCCCCCCGAGCGGCAGGCCCCGACGCGCTCGTTCGCCCCCACGCGCTGCTACGAGCGGCCCGCAGCCAAGATGGACGTTAGCACAACTCACAAAATGAGTTATCTGCCAACTCAGGTATATTCTTACCCTTCAGTAGCATTTTTTTCTTAAAAATGTTTGTCGACGATGGGTGGCCAATAAAACTTGTGGACCTTTTCACCATACTTAACACTGCTTCATGAATTTCAAACGCTGCTAAATCCATGTGCTAAATTAAGTGTACAAGGTGTCTCTGACCATGGGGCTTTAAATGTAGGGATCGATTCTAGTCCTCAAATGGAACTCCATTTACGACTTTAAAAAATGAGGTAATTTTTATTAGATTTTTTTCATACAAAATCAATTAAGTCACTGATTTTACAAGTAAAGTTTGGAAGTTTGATCACGTATAACTTACCTACTTCAAATTTAAGGTTTTTTCAAGTCGTAGAACAAAATAATATGTAGCATTTGAGGAGTACAATCGATACCTATATTAAAAGCCCCATGGTCAGAGACACCCTGTATTTTACAATACAATACAATACAAATACGCTTTATTAAAAACTACTTAAAAAAATAAACATCGAAAGGCAAAAACATGAAATATATACTACTCTTTAAGTTTTAAAACCATTTTTAGTTGAGATTGTTACGACATACTGTATTTTTTGTTACCTACAAGCTTTTTATTAACTTGCAATGTTTGTATCTTGCAAGGAAGTTGGAGAAGTAAGTGGAGGAAAAACTGTAAGGCTAGGGGATGACCTGAGTAACTTGAAGGCGTATGGAGTGAATTATGAGATAACGGCTAATAGCCTCGTAAGAGCCGTTGTGCATTAGGATGAACATAATCAAGACAATTTATTTTAAACTACATTACAATGATAATAAAGTATTTTTTTCTTTGTTAAGCAATTAAATTTGATATTATAGAGCAAAGGTTTTTGAACTTGCTGATAGATACAAATTCCCTCTCACAAAAATCTTCCTGTTTCTAGTATGGTGGGCCTTTTGAGGATAGGGATATGAGGAAGAAAAAAATGCTACTTGCGTCCATTTTGATAAAATGAACATGATGTACAAAGAGGTTTTTAAGGGATGACAAAGAAAAAAAATGCTATTACTTGGTTACTTCACCTAACGAATTTTGTGCTTATTTCTGCAAACCTTTGTGTAAAAAATATATGTTATTTAATAATTATATTTGTACCATGTTAATTTGACAATAAATTTATATTACTGCAATTTTGGGTTTTTGTCTAGACACCTTCGGTGATTTTAGTTTGTGAAAGATCTTAAAATCACATTATTATTTGCACATTTCAAGTTTTCCTGAGATTTCAAAAGCGCTTCCAACTCTGAAATTTAGGTTGTAATGCCTCTGCGCATCACTGTTGCATGATGCACTGTGGTCACAAAATGTGAGCCCGGGAAAAAGTGTTAGTCTTACAACCACCTTGTTTGTACTTCCACGTACGATCTTATGCGAATTGCACAGTATTATTTATTTACAAATTTAGTAAGAGGAAGCTTAGAAGTCAATACTGACATCAGTCGTCTCAGTACAATTTATAACCTATTCTTGGGTGAGTGTAGTTCTAATTAGTAGTAGTAGTGGTGGTAGGACCCCGTGCAGGGTCCGTCCGGATCGCTACCACCATCTTATCCATTAACCACCCGCCAAGCAACAGTGTTTGCATTGTTGTGTTCCGGTGTGGGGATAAGACAACCGGTGAAATTACTAGCATAGAGGCATTCCATCTTAGTCCTCAGGGTTGGCAACGCATTTGAGGTCTTGGGATTATAGTCTTGAGAATTCAAATGTCTATAGGTCTCAGATTCCACTTACCATCAGGTGGCCTGAGTGCTAGTGTGCCTTCTCCTTAACATAAAAAAAAAAAAAAAAAAAAAAAAAAATACAATGTCAGCACGTCACGTGAACGATTTCTGAGCCAAATAACTTTCCATGACGTCGGGTGAGAATACGTTTGTGCCATATCCATTTTTTACCAAATTGGGTTTCCAGTAAAGCTTGATATTTCCGATCATGAATAATCCTTTGCCCGAATCCTTGTGTCAAAATACTTATTTTTCACTGAGATAATTATATTTAATTTATACCATATCCACGTTACGAAACATATAGTAATTGCAAAAGTATGCTATATCCGGATATGGCACAAAAATGTGCTTAACTCCAGTAAACAGTGTGACAAACGACATGATATTTTACAATTTTGTGCCATATCCACTCCGAATCAACTCAATTACCCACATTTATTTATATAATTACAATTTTGTTCTTACTTAACCACTTTATTCATGTTTATTATTTACATCAGTGAGTGACAATTGCATTTGAAGTACGAGTAGACGTATTACAACTAACTGTGGAATTTACTTGTGGTTTTGTGTCTAAGTAATAACTAGTGAATTATTGATGTTTAATAATGTCTGATGGAGAATTTAGAGAGAATTTAGTCTGAATATGCTTAAACAAATTATGATCGATTTACCCACGACTACACATTTTATACTTTGGAGTGATAGCTGTATTTCTCAAAATAGGAACTCTCACATGTCCATTGCAATTTTAGATTTTATGAAATCTAATATAAAGATTAATTTAATTGAACAAAAATTTTCAGAAGTTGGACACAGTGCAATACATGAGGTTGACACAATTCACAGTATGATAGAACGTCTTTTTTGAGGCATTGAAATATTTTCTTAAATATTAGGCGATGGGCTTGCAACCTGTCACTAATACACTGGCAAACATCTTAGCCTGATTGTGCAGAATGTGGTTACAGAATTATCAACAAGTTTTTTAGAGTTGTTGGTAATTCTGTAGCTCTGCCTACCACACTCTGGGAATAAAGGCGTGACTTTATGTATGTATGTATGAAATATTTTCTCCGATATCATTTATTCAACACTTTTTAAAATTGAGATCGGATAAATATGAATTTCAGATTATGCAATTAAATAAAGATGACCTATTTGACTACAAGACCATTGCTAAAAATTTTAATTTTACTGATGTACACTATCTAAAAATAAAACATATAATTTACACATCAGATAATCCTTTTCAGTTTAAATGCAGATACGACTTTGATGAAGATATGGTTACAATTATCCCAAATCACCGTACAACACCGAGACCAAAAAGGAATAGGAAGTCCAAAATAAACATTTTGACTGATGAAATCATAGTTTTACCATCAATCCCGAATGAGAAAACTATTAATAAAATTACAAGTAAACAAAAATCGGACATTCTAACTATGTTAAAATACATGCCCAAAGACGATAAAACATTTTTTGAAGTTTTATTTAAATAGAAAAAATGACATTGCATGAATTTAGTTCTCTTAGTTTAAAGTAAAAAAATATAAACATCAACATAGTATATATACATTTGACATTATATCTAAAATATTTACAAAAAATTATAAAATCATTTCATTTATAACGGATTTGGTACAAATTTAATCAAAAGTAATGACATATCTTGTGCCATATCCAAGTTTTTGTGTCATATCATACTTTAAACGATAAACAACTACTCATTAAACGTGGATATAGCAATCG
Organism: Acleris holmiana; assembly: GCA_949316455.1. Taxonomy (NCBI): domain Eukaryota; kingdom Metazoa; phylum Arthropoda; class Insecta; order Lepidoptera; family Tortricidae; genus Acleris; species Acleris holmiana. The sequence continues at coordinate 4,840,591 of OX438785.1, forward strand.
TAAAACTGCTAAAATCTCATTAATGACATAATACTAAGTTTCTGTATATTGTTATAAAAATAGCATATATGTTTACCTTTTTGACCATTAAGTTTAAATTTACAATAAAATGTTACTTATTCTAAAATAAAAGTTTTTGTTTAATTTCGCTCTCCTGTAAACCAAGGTATGAGGCGTATGGCACAAACGTATTCTCACCCGACGATGAGTTAAGTGACCGTATTCGCTAGCGAGTCGAATGCTCTGTCTCTCACAGTATTGTAATAGAGTGATAGGGACGGTGCATTCAACTCGCTAGCGAGTACGGTCACTGTAAAGACATGGTAAGGGTACAGGAAACTAGAGTATATTCGTTGTAGTTTGCAAAAGAGAGTACCTACCTATAAAAAGCTGCCTGAACTACCCGAGAATTCAGGGCTACCGATTCGAAATTTTAATGAGAGATTCCAGTTTCTTATACCAAAGGTTATATAACGTCATACCGCATCTCCAACGTCCCCTGGGTCCTGTCTGGGTCCGCAGGCTCACATGTTGTTTGTCTTCCACAGCCGCTCCCCAAGGAGCCAATTCCTTGGGCTTGCAAGGGTCAGTACCAGAAGCCCTGCCAGAAGCTCGAGGGCAACACCACTTACACTATGAGGTTCAGTCTTCTTATATTTCTAGTCCAGACGGACCCTTTAGATATTTTCAGAGATGAATGTACACGTTTCCCCATAATGATTATAAATGATTTTCCTCTACCATAAGAACGACGGTTAGGTTAGGTTAGGTAGTTATTTCAAAACGCTGACAATTTGGTTTAAATTGCAAGTACCTACTTACAAGCGTTTCTACATCACTACTCACTAGGCATCATCTAAGCTTCGCCATGCAAACCGAATATTCTCTTAACAGCTGTCACTATCAGCTTTGTGAAATAGGCGGCTGGCAGTAAATCTAGCGATATCACCTTAATTAGTAGGACGAAACCCTAAAAAATGGTCTCTGCTGCTTGTCCAAAGTATTTGATCAAATGTATCATTTGACAAAACTTTACTTTTAAAAAGCCGTTGCAGTTTTTTTTTAGTCACATGTAGGTATAGAGAGGCTAACCTAACCTAACCTTACTGACGTACCTCATACCAAAAAAAAAATATCTTTTTTGGAGTAAACGGCAGGTTCTCTAGAAGTTCACCCGCAGCGGCCATGGGGATCGAACTCTTAAGAGATCGTCTAATTGGAAACTGAACGCCTCTACTGATAAACCTTGTGAAATCTAGTTTTGAGCAATAGAGCTGCACTGAGGGACAAGTGAGAAACGCATGACATGCTAGCAGTGGGTAGCTCGTCATGCGTTTCTCGAGTCATATGCCTATAAATTAACCTTTAGCCTCACACATCAAATACCGTCATGGTGAAGCTGTCACGGTGGCAACACTAACAGTAATGGATCAATTAAAAAAAAAAAAAAAAAAAAAAAAAACACATCAAATACAAAATGTGTCACTCACGCTAAACATGTTTGCCATGCTGTGCACAATACGACCTTAACACATTATAAAACAGTCTCTGTTAATCTTTAATTTTGTGTCGGCTGTGGCCGACATGGCGTCAGTGGCACAACTATCTGTTAACGGCTGTAGCCGACTGCGCCGTTTAATAGGTTAAGGCAAAGCTACGACTTGTTAGTATCATCTCGATAAGCAGATAAAATGATTTGTCCTATAGCTACATCACGGCGGACGCTGACTGCCGGCGGCGCGCGATTATCCCCAACAGCTGTGTCAACCCAGTGACGCCTTCGAAGCGGTTCGAGACTCAGACGGTGTACAAAAACAGGTAGTGCCATCTATTGTGAGCTGCGTACAAAGTGGCACAACAGACATAGTTTCCCGTGACGTCATAACTATGTAATGGGGCGTTTTGAAATATTGTGACAAAATATACAAAATTAAATGACTGAATAAATAATCATAAAACAACGTAAACTCTAAGCTAAGATGCGACTTTGCCAGCGGTGGTGACGTGAAAGTGCAGTGACGTCATTGTCACTAATGTCACACGTTGTTGTACCAGTCCTTTTGTTTTTTGTTAGTTACGATTAAAACGATGGCAAGATGAAGCTAGTTGCCTAAAGTGTTTTGGTAAATTACAGCCCCAGCGTTACATCACTATTCCGGTACCTGCAACAATGAAGTTGACATCTGTTCCTTTACTTACTTGCTGTCAATATTTAGGGAACTTCATGAGCGAGCAATATTCCGATCCCTGATAGCATATTACTGTCACAGCTATTTGCCCACGTCGGCGCCGATCCCAACGCCCGTGAAGCCAGTCCCGAATCTCGTTCCTTCCACCGCGCTGATGGAAGGCGATACAGTGCACAAGGTAAGGACAACCATTTATATTATGGTGCCATTTTTAAGTATGCAGCTTAAGCATAAAGCGCCACTATTAAGTATGGAGCTTAGCATCGAGTTCCACTATTAAGTATGGAGCTTAGCATCGAGTTCCACTATTAAGTATGGAGCTTAGCATCGAGTTCCGCTATTAAGTATGGAGCTTAACATAAAGCGCCACTATTAAGTATGGAGCTTAGCATAAAGCGCCACTGTTAAGTATGGAGCTTAGCATAAAGCGCCACTGTTAAGTATGGAGCTTAAGCATAAAGCGCAACTGTTAAGTATTGAGCTTAAGCGTAAGCGTAAGCTTTGACGACACGGTGGCCTAGTTGGGAGTGACCCTGCCTCCGAAGCCAGCGGTCCTGGGTTCAAATCCCGGTAAGGGCAGATATTTGTGTGATGAGCGCAAATATTTGTTCCTGAGTCTTGGATGTTTTCTATGTATTTAAGTATGTATTTCTCTATTTAAGTATGTATTTCTCTATTTAAGTATGTTTATCGTTGTCTAGTACCCATAGTACAAGCCTAGAGCTTAGTTTGGGACTAGGTCAATTTGTGTGAGATTGTCCCCTGATATTTATTTATTTATTTATTTATTTAAGCATAAAGTGCCACTATTAAGTATGGAGCTTAAGCATAAAGCGCCACTGTTGAGTATGGAGCTTAGCATAAAGCGCCACTGTTAAGTATGGAGCTTAAGCATAAAGCGCCACTATTAAGTAAGGAGCTTAGCATAAAGCGCCACTATTAAGTATGGAGCTTAAGCATAAAGCGCCACTGTTAAGTATGGAGCTTAAGCATAAAGCGCCACTGTTAAGTATGGAGCTTAAGCATAAAGCGCCACTATTAAGTATGGAGCTTAGCATAAAGCGCCACTGTTAAGTATGGAGCTTAAGCATAAAGCGCCACTATTAAGTATGGAGCTTAAGCATAAAGCGCCACTGTTGAGTATGGAGCTTAGCATAAAGCGCCACTGTTAAGTATGGAGCTTAAGCATAAAGCGCCACTGTTAAGTATTGAGCTTAAGCATAAAGCGCCACTATTAAGTATGGAGCTTAAGCATAAAGCGCCACTGTTGAGTATGGAGCTTAGCATAAAGCGCCACTGTTAAGTATGGAGCTTAAGCATAAAGCGCCACTATTAGGTATGGAGCTTAAGCATGAAACGCCACTATTAAGTAGGTATGGAGCTTAGCATCGAGTTCCACTATTAAGTATGGAGCTTAGCATAAAGCGCCACTGTTAAGTATGGAGCTTAAGCATAAAGCGCCGGTTCCCCTATCTTTATGCTGACAAATCTTTGACAAATGCATCGTTTCGCAACATATTCATTATGACATCGAAATGATATGATTGTGAAATGAATCATTTGTGAATCATTGGTTATTAAATTATAGGATCCCTAAAGCGCCACTATTAAGTCTGGAGCTTAGCATAAAGTGCCATTATTAGCGTTTTTGCATTTGCACTGTCGATATAGCTCCTGCCCTCAATGAAGTCGCATTCGCTTTGAGCGTACCATGGGAACAATGTATTTTTATATGACATCGGATTGGCTTACGAGCACACAGGCCACTCGATGGTATGTGGGATCTGTGACCCATAGAGATCTGCATTCTAAAGACTAAAATCTTAAGACTGTCATCCTAAGAATGCAGTTGCATTGCCAACCCTGTGGACTAAGATGGAATGCTAGTAATGTTAGTAATTTTAACGGTTATCTTATCCCCTCACCGGAAAACAACGATGCAAACACGGCTTGGCGGTAGATTAAAGGATAAGATGGTGGTATTTTCTTGTATTAAAAAGAAGTATGTACAGTCGACTACAAAGAGACTTTTGGACCTTATTACAATGCCATAAGGTAAAAAATTACACATCTCTTTGTAGTCTGCTGAATAAATGTACCGTTTTGTTCAGCTCTCTTTCCTGCCGAACGTCGTATGCGCGACGCAGGCGATCCGGCCGTGCCACCACGACATGTGGGGGCAGGGGCCCATGCAGAACCTCACCACGCAGCGACACGACTACGTGCCGAAGCCGACGTCCATCCGGGAGAGCTGCAAGCCCCCGGCCAAGTTCCACGCAGTCGAGCAACCGTTTGAAAGTCAGTATACCTACTTTATAACCATACGTGTGCCAACTCGGGGCACGAATACTAATATAATATATAATACGAATATAATAGTAAAAAAACAATGCATTTTCCAGATAAATTTCAACTTTAAATAACTAAACGATCTCACAACGTCCACTGTGAGTCAACGGGACACTCTTCAAATATTTTAAATGAGCGAAACTCGTTTTCTGAATTATGAACGATACATATTGTGATATAAAAATATGTTCACCTTTAATAAGACTGTGACTAAATGATACTCGACTATTTTATCTCAAGAGTAGCAGAGATTTTTTATAAATTATTTTTATAATTGATTTATTTACTATTGTATTATTAGAATTATCCTAGTTATATATATTGTTACGAGTAGGTATGGTTAGGTAGGTAGGTAGATTAGAATCGACGCGCCGACTCAAGGACACCTCTGTTGTTAACGGGTACAATCGAGTTCAAGGCCAAGGCCGTCGCTATTTTAATACAAGGCCGCAATGAGTAGAACCTTCCATTATCGAACGTCCCCGGCGGGTCAAGGCCCATCGGTCATTCGAGAAGGCAATCTGGAGACGTTCGGCGATTGGGTGTATAAAAAGGTGAGGCTCGCGTGCGGAGAGTCATTCCTTGGAGAGCGAACAGCGCGTACCTACCTACGAGTGAACCGAGCGATCATCTAAGTTTATTTGTGCGATAATTGATTGTAACGATTAAGCGAGTGTCTTAATTAAAGTCTGCTCTTAATTATCGGTGTGTTCGTGCATTTCTATCAGTTACCTAACCCCACGTACGTAAAAATATGTTTATTTATCATATTTAATACATGTTTATACGTATTTATTTGCTATTTATATTATCTTTATCTTCTGTCTCTTAAATTGTTGTCCGTTTAGCCATCCACTTTTTTATTTCTCTCTCAATCGCTCAAAGGTTATCTGTAAAAGATCCCTTGAAGAGATTAGTTCGCCATTGTACATACCTTTTCATTTCTGTTTTTCAAAAGAAAGATTATATACAAATATTTTTGGGACGCAAGGTCCGTCCTCAAGAACTGTTTTATGTATGTTTGGCTACAAAAATAATAGTCACATTGGGTGCATTGGGTTCACCAAAGTTTATATAAAATTGCAAATTCGATAATTGGAACTCCGGAAATGTTTCTCATACCATTTCACATCATAATGTTCACTCTTCATAATAAATATTAATCATACACCTGTTTATTTTTAGGGCTTTAAAAATATCCAACTGGTAAATAAGGTTAGGTTAAGTTTGTTTTATAAACGTCCTAAAATCAGAACGGTTTCAATAAAAAACACTTTAGGAGTTGCGATGATTATGAACAAAAAAGTATGGGAAAAAAAATTGAAGAGTGATTATTATGAATACAAATCGCTAGTAATACAAAATAAATAAATAAATCACGGGACAATCTCACACAAATTGACCTAGTCCCAAACTTAGCTCTAGGCTTGTACTATATGGGTACTAGACAACGATAAACGTACTTATATAGAGAAATAAACTAGGCGACAGTGTCGTTTAAAATAGGAATAATAATTTTATGTCAGCCAGGGCCCAGTAACATTGTATTTAGATTTTGCGTTGGATGGATACATGTATTCACGGTGATTGCAGACCGCACGGTCAACCGCATGTCCTTCCTGAACCCCGGCCCCATCCCCCCGCCGATATCCTACGCGCCCGCCAAGTGCTACGAGAAGCCTGCAGGTACGTTTTGTTTCTGTCGTGATTAACTTTTCCACGCCATACGACGGATATACAGGTGTCTCATTTAAATCGGTCAGTATGGAAAATTCTGAAACTATAAGACATACGAAGATTTATTCTTAGGAACCATGTCCTCGATTTTAATAAGATGAAAAACTGCATTCATACATTTAAAAAAACCTGTACTCAGCTTGGGAATCGAACCCGGTTGTTTTGAAAAAAATAAACTTACACTATTTCTATTTGTAGTGTTTTCACATACTTTCGTTTAATTAAGTTTGTGGTCACTAGCCATATAATCATGGGAATTTAGTTTAAACTATATCTTATTAGTATACAGTTCATCCTTATGTGTTTCTATGATTCACAGCTAAAATGGACTGCGCGACGACACAGAAGATGTCTTACCAGCCGGTGTGCGCCCCCTCGCCTCAGCGGCCTCCCTGGGCCTGCAAAGGACAGTACCAGAAACCCTGCCAAAAGGTAACTTTCTCATCACCAACCCCCCGTGGGTTGGACCCAAGGAATAAGCACTCTGAAGGTGGACTTCTCTTCTATCCTGCTAAGATAAATTGCAGTATCTCAGAGAAAATTCCTGTAGCACATGCAACCTTATTGCTAAAGCGATAGGATTAAATCTGCTTTGGCAATTGAACTTGCGATACTGCGTATTGGCTTATCGAGGTCAGTCTTGGACCTGAAAACCTTACATAGATCAACGAGACAGATCTAATCAAATCTGGTGATATAAGGACATCTCTTTCTAACTCATAATCAGGCATCGGAATATTGGGGGCGAAATTTAAGGACACGTAGTTCCTATATCAATAAACTCGCATTATCGATGCTTTTCCCTTGTTGATATTTTTATTTGTAAATATAGATTTTTATTGAATTAAATAATAACTTACTTAGTTGTCTTCTTTGTTCTAAATGGATTTTTGAAACTTCATAATCGTGTTTTTTAGATTTACTGTTCTTGTGCTGTGTACCCTACTTTATCGTAGTCTCAAAATAATACTTTTGGTACCGTTTCGTAGCTAAAAGTTCGAAACCAGCTTCGGGAAAAAAAACCCGTTTTGTAATTGGCTACTAAACGGGACTTTTCCATTACCGATTCGTAACTGCGGTTGGTAACCAGTTTTGAAATACGAAAATTGGCTACGAAACGGCACTACGCAGGCCCAATACGTAGCCAGCTACAAAAAATGTTTACGAAAGGGTACCAAAGGAATAATACTGACTAAAAATACACACAAATGAAGCTGGAGGTGATCACTAGTATAGGGGAAAAGCGTCAAAAAGTGAGAATTAATTCAATTCCGACGTCTGGTCATAATGAATGCCAAAAATAACGTACAATCGACCAACTTGATTCGTAGGCAGTGTCAGTGACATAAGTGCTTTGCGTTTTGATTGAATACGTCACTTTGACTAAGCATACACTCAAAGGTTGAAATTTAACATTTATCAAATCTATCCTCAGTTTATTGAATTATTGGAAACGTATTAATCGGCTGTTTGCTCTAGATCGAGGCGACAACGATATACCGCTCCTCATTCTTGCCTCCTGGCGAAGACTGCACCCAGTACATGGACCCCTGCTCCTACGGGGATTGCAAACGTAAGCATACCTACTTTAGTATTCCCCTAAAGTCTAAGTCAACCCAGTTTCTGACAATGTTAGACACCAATTATTAAGCAAATTAATGTTAATATTTTGATTCATGTTAAAAGTACAGTTCTCAAAATGTAATTTGGCCGTCTGCTATCTACTTTTCGATCTTTTGTTCAGCGTTAACGTAATATCCACAATGTCGCTCCTTCAGAACAATAGTGACCCAATTCAAAATTTCAGCTTTTCTCACTCAAAATTTTAAATTTCTGAAATAGGTTACTATTGTACTAAAGGTGCGATGTGGCTCAAGTATCAAACCTTTCAGCTCGCTGTGCTGTTTGAAGAAAAAAGATCTTAGTCAAACTTTACGGAAGGTCAAATTATATTTCCTGAACTATACGTAAACACATTTTTTCACTGGATTTTCCTTTTTTGATCTAGCAACCCTAGCACTTGTGGGAGGCAAATAATAATCTAAATATTTTGTATTGCAGCATGTGACTGCATTTGCCCGGCTGAGTGCATCGCAACTGACCCTTGCGCGTGCACTTTCCCACGCGCGGCGTGCTGCAGTTAACCGCCGCCATCTTATCTCCAAATTGAAGCGTGTCAAAATGGCGTCCGACACAAAATGGCGCCCAGTATACAACTAATTGGCTGTGGTTTCGAAATTGAAGGGCTGAGAATAGTTCTAATATGAAATATACTTTATATTTTTTTACATACCTATTAAAGAAATCGACAGTTAAGTAATTATTGTGTAGTTTAAAACTAACGAGTAATTAGGATTAGTTTTAGCCTAACGAGTTACTCTAATTTTGAATATAAATTTGTGATATTTATTTTTAAAAATAAAAAGACGGTGTTTCGGAGATTTGGTTTCATTCGTTCATACTCGGTTCATACTGTGTAGTAATAACACTAACACTATTCATACAGTCTCGACTGAAGTGATTCTTCTTTTTTGGTCTGAACACGCTATGCCCTTGGAAACTTCGTGTCATTTTTGACCACATTGAAATCCAGGGTTTTGACGCTGACTAGAACAATGTGGTAATTCAATTTTTTCAAGTAATTCCAGAAGTCAGTGTGACGACACGCTAGACTGTTTGGTAGTGACTGTAATTGGTTATAATAGAATGGATGAGAATATTTCGCACCTTTGCGACAAAACTGTGACAACTTCTTTTGTCGCAACTTTGGAGATACCACAGTTTTGTCGCAAAGGTGCAATTTGTTGAATCAAATATTTTATTAATCTTTGTTACAAAGGTACTTATATGTTATATGCATTGACATGCGCACTCGCGTCTAAGGCCGATGACCATCTCGTGAGATGCTGAGGTGTGGCGCTACTCTGGAGTCTCGAACAGTGAACCTGCTTTCGAAGCTAGCGGTCCTGGGTTTAAATCTTGGTAAGGGCAGATATTTGTGTGATGAGCACGAGTATTTATTCCTGAGTCTTGGTTGTTTTCTATGTGTTTAAGTATAAAATCTATACTATACGTAAGTTTATCGTTTTCTAGTACCCATAGTACAAGCCTAGAGCTTAGTTTGGGACTAGGTCAATTTGTGACATTGTCTTGTGATATTTGTGTATTTTTTTTTATTACGTACATTTTTTGTAAAAATAAATCGCAAACTTTGGTAGTACGCAGTACACATTATTTTTTTAGTGATTTTTAAGAAAGATATAACTTTTTTCTTTCTCATACTATACGAGTTACAAGACGGCAATATATTTGCCGCTGTTCGTCTACGACACATCTAAGTATTAAATTTGTATTGAATTTCATTAATTTACTATGGAAGTTCAATTTCAAATTAGTTTTTTTTTTCTCAAAACTTTATATCGCCTAAAATTATCCCTGAAATAGGAGTGGGACGGGACTATCAGAAAAATGAGCAAGAATATTTTTTATTTATAGACTTCTTTGTTCACTTTTCGGGACATAGCAAAATACCTCAAATCATGTCGAAAATCTACCATTTATTTATATAAGGAGTGAATTTTACTACTTCTATTTTTGTCATAGGGTTAGTAGTTTTATAATTGCGATTCTTGACCCTTTGAACGCCAACGACCGGACCATTAAAGTGGTCATGAGCTGTCGTGTCTACAACGCCACCGACCTTTATATAGGCGACAGGTACAGTTTAAAAGAGACGTTATTTTGTATGGATTAAGTTATATTTTGCATAACTTTTAATAAATGTTCGGCGTGTGAGTGACGCATTTGTATTTGATGCAAGGTTCAAAAGGTTATTACTTAAAAAAACGCAGCTTTTTGTTAATCAATTAAAATGTATGACGGCAAATATATTGCTGTAAACCAGTTAAGGGTTAATAGTGTGAACTTGTTCTGGGCTGGAATTCTACAAGGTAATAACGATATCGTTTTTGTCCTGTTTCCGTATTGTCATCGTTTTCATAACTCTTGTCATTTACAATAATGGCGACTGTGACATAAACGATTCTTAAACGTGTCAAACACGATATCGTTTTAACGCACCTGAATAGAGGCCCCGGAGGCTATGGCCTTTGTAATCGACTGTACATACATCTACACTTAACACGTTCCCTGTCCGGGTGCCCCCACTGTGAGGTCATGAATTTTTTTTCAGGAGTCCATGCTTCCACTATCACATCCCCATACTGAATGGACATAACACTGTCAGTTGGACTTGTGACATTGTCATATTTTTTTGTATGGGGACAGTGAACGTGTTATATTATAATATAACGAGGAAAGAGAAAAGATTTGTATTTTTGTACGTTTGTAACGAAAAAACTTCTGGACACAGTTCAAAAATTGTTTCACCAGTAGGGACTGATTAACATCGGTTATATATTGATTTTTTACGCGGACAGAGTCGCGGGCAACAGCTATAATCTATACAGGAAGTTCAATCTCATTACTCAACTCATTAGCAATAAAGGGATAAACGAGAAAACGGGGGTAAGATAACTTACATTAGGCTTTTCAAAGCCTTACGTAAAATACAAATACGTCATTCACACGCCAAACATGTATTATAAGTTTTGCAAAATTAAACTTAATCCATACGAAATAAGCCATGTTGTATTCATATTTGTTTAGAAAAAAATATATTTTTAAAAAACACAAATACTTAACCCCTTTTTAAAACTGTAGCTGTGCCAAGTGTCGGCGGCGTTGTAGGCACGACAGCTCATGACCACTTTAGGCGTGTTGGCGTTCAAAAACTTAAATGCGTTGATTATCCGAACGACATCTAATTTCGTCAGAAACCTACGTTACGAGTATCTCAATCGGACTCGATGGACACCAAAGCAAAGAATACGTAATAAGGGCACCATTTTACCCCGTAAACCTTAAACCTGCTCTTGACATGTTACCTTATCATGCTGGCTTTAACTCGGCCGCCATTACCAGGGCCCTATTTTATAATGCTAAAAGTTAAAAATTACAAGCGGAAGTCTCTTTCTAACTCCTTTCGTATTAGTAATGTACAGTCTCCATCGTAGTCAGTAAGGTGTTCGCATCTGATCAAGAGTATTGTCGAATTCAGTTTTAGTTTCATAGAAACAACTAGGTTGGTTAGGTTCGCTAGCGGCTGCCCAGAAATAGAAACTCCGCTTTGCGGAGCTTTCTCGAATTCATGCATTCTATCGCAAACACTAAAAACGTTTGCCAGCTGTTTCATTTGCCATAATTTTCATTTCCCATAATTTTTATTTTATTCTGAACCCAATAACATTTCAAATTTTTAATGAGATATACTTACAGAACTGGTAGGTTAGGTTAGGTTTATTTCATAACAAAGTTTTAGAGAAAAATTACTTTCGGACAAAATTAAATGAAAATTATTGCAAATGAAACAGCTGGCAAAGGTTTTTAGTTTTTCAGATAGGTAACCCTTTGTACCTGATGATAAATTATATTGCAGCCATATGAAACTAAATCGTTACACAACTGGACGTTACATTGAAATAATAACACAGTATTCTTTATAAAATGTATTAAGGCCAAATCCAAAACAAATCATATCTTACATAATAGGTTTATTGATAGAAATTGCCTATAATACAAGTTGTTTTAGTGACCCCTTGCGGTGAATTATAAATAGTTAAATACTACAGTTTACTAGTGGAACCCGTTGATCTACACAGAATCAACATATTCAGTTATTTTAATGGTTAAGATAATTATAATATAACCTTACACCGACAGCTATATAAGGTGCCAGTGTGTTGGTAAATACAAACCTAAAAGCTTAAATATAACTTTACTGTTTTAGGGTAATAAAGGCGATTCCATATAGCCCGCGACTTAGTTACTTTGCTTTTTAACTTTGAGTGTACAATTTGTTCTACAAAAATGAAAATATTAAATACTCAATATATCACATTTTTGAAATGATCAAAAATTACAGAAGCAAGGGATCTAATATTTAAATAATTGAATTACATTTCCTGGATGCGTACCTATTTTTCCAGAACGTTATTAATTACGAGTACATCGAAGCAGTCAATTATTGACAACTCACCACTTTTCGTTAACTGTACAACTTGCTAGTTAACCTCGTTTGGTAAATGTCCGAAGTCGCCGACTGCGTGAGGCGGTTGTAATCAGAGATCGGATATTCGGGGGCTAGTTTACCTAAAGTTCAGTTGGTGGTGGTGGTGGTGGCGGGCTACTTGAGCCGCTGCAGCAGCGTGGAGGCGCGCAGGCCGGCCTGCGCGAGGGTGGCGGCGGGGTCGGCCAGCTCGCGCGCGGGGAAGGACGTGAGCAGCGCGAAGGGCCGCGGCGCGGGGGCGGCGCGCTGCACGAAGGCGCGCAGGTCCTGCACCGTGTGCTCCAGGTTGAACCGCCCCGCCACCAGGCTGCCGTCCGCCAGCCGGAACTGCACACGCGACACACTAAGCTGGGTACGAATCTGAGCGGCTCAGCCTGAGGCGTGCGAGCCCCGCGCCCAGAGCTGCTCGCGAGCCTAATTATTGCACATAAACACGCGCGGGTGAGTCAGCGTGCTCGCCGCGATCCGACATTTCAAGATGCGGCTACGTTTATCATAATTCATCGAATAATTAACAAAAATAAGAAATCGCCTCGGTGGTGGAACGGCTCAGCAGCTTTATCAAATTTGTACGCGCCTCGCCCACAGACAAGTTAGAACTTGTCGTTCTGTCCGCGGCACGCTCGGATACACGTCCAAATTACACAAGGCATGCACACCGAGGCGCCTTTGAACAAAGTCAAAAATCCCGACTCTCAACGGCTCGCCGCACGCCGCTCGCCCGCTACTCGCGCACAGCGCGTGAGCGCGTACGAATTTGAACAATTAGGTGAACCGTGCGTGCCTCAACCCGAGGCTGCTCTAATTCGTACCCACCTTAACATCAACCGAACTGCATCAAATCGACCGTCGATTCCACTCAAAACCCAAATCAGTTTAAGTGTTAATTACACTGTTAAAAAGAGACTTAACACATTGTAAGCGGGAAGTCAAGAAGTACAGTCAAGGTTATAAATATGTATACACTTTAGTACCTTGTCTAATTAACGTCATGTTTAAACTGCCATATGAAAGTGTTGGCGACGCATTTGAGGTCTTAGGATTATAGTCTTGAGAATTCAAATGTCTATGGGTCTCAGATTCCACTTACCATCAGGTGGCCTGAGTACTCGTGTGCCTTCTCCTTAACATAAAAAAAAAAAAAAAAGTGTCACAGCGATTAAAATGACAAGGTACTAAAGTGTATACATATTTTTTACCTTGACTGTACCAAATTCAGGTTTCTTCTGATAACAATATAGTCCATAAAATTAAGCTTAAAAAATAAAATAAAATATTCAAATTTTGATCACGGATCTGTGAAATTAGATCTACAAAACTATATTTTTTCTTTTTTATCTACTTACATATATCATTAGTGCTCTAAAATTCGTTCAGAAACCCCTATTGTCTAGAGAATACGTCGTATCCTGATCGTTTTGAGCATGTTATTAATATTGTGCTTAGCTACTTTTGATGCAGACTGTACTTGGTTATTATTTAGTTGGCAACTACAGTTAGTTGCAAAACTGAGTCAATATTAGCACCTTAGTAGAATGTAAATAAGTTGATGATAGTTAAAGGTATTTTTAAATGTTTAATACGACAAGTACTCCTTGAAATTTGCTACAAATACTCCTACCAAATGATTTACCTGTCATTTACAGTTTTTAAGTAATTTTATCGTAAAAACTGTTGAATTTAACTTTTTTTATTTGTCTAATATTTTAATTCTCTCTGTGGCAACCCAAAATAAGGAACCTGATAAAATTAAAGAAATTTAGTGTTTTTAAAATAAGTAGATAATTATTAAAATCGGCCAAACTTTTGGTGGCAGTTATTGGCAACATTAGTTCGGTGCACGGTTCACTTTTGCACCGAGACAAATTAGCCATACAAACTGGTTGTTAGTTCACTATGGTAGCGAATTAAAATTCTGCAATAACTAGAAAACTACGTCTCTGATTCAAGCAGTTGATACCTCATTTTAAAAAGAATGGAATTCTCTATTTTAAATAGTTTTTTTATTTGGGGTTGCCATAGAGAAAACTAAATTACTAGTGTAAAACATAAATTGATTTTATTCTGTTTTTGGTTCAAAATCTTAAAAAAAAAAAGACAAATAAATTATTTATACAGCAGTTTTGTAGCTTACTTCAAGGATAACTATTCTGTACTAAGCATTTGAAAATAGCTTTAATGGTCATCGACTTATTAACATTCTACTAAGGTGCTAATATTGACTCAGTTTTGCAACTAACTGTATAATATTAGTCCTGAAATAAATAAGTACTTACTTATGGGAGGTTAGTGATTACCTAATGATGATGTTGAATTAAATGTATTGTTTCCTATTTATTGTTTAGTGCATAAAAAAATAAACGCATTATCTTTAAGTATTTCTCATTAATTTTTCCTTTCATTATTCAGTCGAGATAATTATTAATGGTAACAGCATTATCTCCTTAAAATTATTTAACACAATTTACATACATTTTATTTTTTCTAATTCTACCTACAAGTTATAATAAAATGCAATAAAATAGTCACAAATCTTGTTAGTAATCATGTTTCTTTAAATACAATGATACTCGATATACAAAAACGAAAAATACGCGATCGTAACTCGATCTCATTTTAGAAGAAAAACCTTTTTTTTTTGGTGTAAGGCGTATTTTTTCGTTTAGGATTCAAAAACCGTTTATTTCATCTCAATGGAGTTCATATAAGGCGAGATATTTCACTTTGTTCCGATAGAGTTGACAGTAATCAATGTTTTTATTTTTTATTTTAGAGAAAATATGGAAGTAGTTACCATTTTTTTGTTGGTGAAATTGAATCTAGTTTAATTCCTATTCGTTTGGGCACCTTATCCAGGGACACACTGTATGGAAGGAAAGGATTACCTGAATGGTGGTGGTGGGCTGCGTGTCGTTGATGGCGACGG
>OX438785.1:4856118-4895681 GCA_949316455.1 Acleris holmiana
GAACCCGGCGAAGGTGTCGGCGCGGCGCGGCAGCGCGGGGCTCTCGTAGGCCGCGGACTGCCGCTCGCCCGCCGAGCTCGTGCTGCGCCCCAGCGCGCCGCCCGCCATCCACGCGCCGCTCGACGCCTCCAGCGCCTCCTGCCGACGCCACACATACTTACCACATCAACACTTCTTTTCTTTATCATTATGTTATTATCAGATAAACTTTACTGGCGGTTTTCCAATCATTCTTTTAAAAAAATCTAAATTACACAAGCTAACATATTCGCTTTTACAATTAAAATGGCTAATATTGAAATATACCATCTATGAACTGTCAGTTTACTTTACTGTATTTAAATACAGTCCCCTGGATAAGGTGCACAAATAGGGATGAAATTAGATGCAATTTCACCGACACCGAAAAAAATAGGCGTATTTTTTTTTCATTAATTACTGTCAACCCTAACGGAACAAAGTGAAATATGTCGCCTCATATGAGGTCTATTGTGATGAAATAAACAGTTTTTTGATCGTAAATAATTTTCTGTGTCAATGAAGTTAAAAAAAAAAACTAAATAATACGCCAAACAAACCGTAACCGTATTAAAACCCATTCCTCTCGCTGCGTTATTTTTAAATAAGATCTTTGTAAGCTCCGCCATAGTTACACAAGTACCTATCATTATTTATTACTATAAATGCGAAAGTGTGTTTGTTCGGCTATATCGTAAAATATATGCCGTAGATTATCCTATGACAGGAGACAGTTTTTTTTTTTAATAAAACAGTTTCAAAAGGAATATCAATTAACAAATTAAAACGGAGAGCTGTTTGTCCGTGGTCGGACTGCATGGTCCGGCTGACCGATATTAAAGTCTTAAAATATGAAGTAGGTTTATATTTTACCAGTTCTTCAGCTGCCCCGGAGGACCAAAACAACCCAGAAACAAGGGCTCCGCGAGAGCGGAGCTCCGTCGACTGTGTTAAATTTGATTTTGAAATAGAAAGATTGGTCTGCCGGACCACGCAGTCGGACCACGGTTAATGAGTGGGACGGAGTCTTGGGCGAGCACTAGTTATTAATTAAACTTAAGGTATTCTATTTTTTATTAAAACAACTAGATATCGCCTACCGAATAGTAGGGGGTGTCTTTGGATAGGTCTTTCAAAAATATTACGGGTTTGTAAAACCATTTTTTCGATTAAGGGATCCGTTTATGAAATATTAAGCTCTTTGCAGCTAAAACTACAAATACAAAAAATCTGAAAAAAACTTAAATGAAAGCGCATATAACGAATTTAAAAGGAAAACTATCACGACTAAGTAGACATCATTGGTTGAGATACAGGTGATTAAAGTGTTTATACCTAGTAAAATCAACTAAGACGGCACCAAAGATTTTAGATGGAAAATTAGCTATTACTAGTTGATTTTTATGTTACTAGTACTTAACGGCTTCGGAACCCTACACTGAGCATGGTCCGACATGCTCTTGCCCGGTTTTATTCAGATATAGTTACAAATCATAAACCAATAAAGGATTTCTAGAGCATTCATAAGCATGTTTTGTACTGTTTCGTTACCTTGACCACGCGGCAGACCTCTTGCCACAGCGCGTGCGTGTCGGGCGTCGGCGCTGCCAACCGCACGTAGTCCGGGAACACTAGCCCTCCGGGGAACACCGTGCTCGCTCCTGGACAAACGACCAATCGAAAAGTGTTGAAAACGACACCGTGAACGACATTGTGAAAGATTCATACAGATTAAGCTCCGGGCAATAACGTTTCGCGCCTCCTAAATCTAATCCGATTTCCACGATTTTTAAATGTTTCGTAATTCTCATGAAAAACTAGGTTTCTACGTTTGTTTTTTATTTAATTTCTTTCCAATCATTGTTTTCGTGAAAGAAAAACGTACAGGGTAGTTCTACCAGCGTTTCAACCGCTTTGACTTCGGTGTCGCATTTTTAACCATTTCCCTGTACGAGTAGGATAACCATTTTCGGTTATTTTCTAGGAGTCCAGGCATTCTTCAAAATAACCGAAAATGGTTATCCTACTCGTACAGGTTAATGGTTAAAAATGCGACACCGAAGTCAAAGCGGTTGAAACGCTGGAAGAACTACCCACAGACCTAAATTTTCATAATTTTTGCAATATATTCAAAAATCGAAAAAATCGGTCAACGTTCAAGAGGGCGCCGAGCGTCCAGTAGCGCCTTCATTATTTTTATTGTATTTTCTAACAAAGTAAAGTATTATCTTAAAATCTAAGAGCGCTTTACTGTTCTACAAATGAATTCGCAACATGTAGCATATATGACACAGTTTAATAACTTTTAACCTTCGTGTAGTCAACTTAACGGAAAAAGGTGCCCAGGGTTGTTATAAATTGTGTATTAATTTGCACAACAGTAAAGCACATTTTGATTTTAATATAATAAAACAAAAAAAGTAAACAAAATAAAACACAATAAAAGTAATGAGACTAATAAGGGCGCCACTGGATGCACGGCGTCCTATTAACAAAAGAAAAACGTCATCGCATATTATTATGCTATAGCGACCCGCCAGCGGCTTCGCCTGCTGCAACTTTTTTTTCCTGACAATTGTTTTTTTATATATAATTTTGTAGACATTATGATGTTCTTCAATATTGTTGTACATTATTTTGTTCTATCGCTAATAGTTTCGGCAGCGCATTCGACGAAAGACATTTTAAGACTCATTTTTCTACACCTTCGGTTACATTGTTCAAATTTTACCAAGGATCCCTAATTTTTTTCAAAATGAAATGTAGCCTATGTCAAATTGGAAGAATGTAGCATTCTATTGGTGAAAGAATTTTTTAAATCGGCCCAGTACTTTTTGAGCCTATTCATTACAAACATACAAACATACAAAAATAGGTACAAATCTTTCCTCTTTATAATATTAGTGTAGATGTAGATATAGCTATGTATTTCATAGTTTTTTTAATAGCATGTTTGTGTCCCTTTGCTGGGTAAAGGCCTTTCCCTCGGCTTTCCATCCCTCTGTCCATAGCAATCTCTGACCAGTCGCTTCGAAATGCATATAAGTTGTCCCGCTACGTAAGTCATAGTTATGTCCTAAGAATTATGTATTCATTTGTACTACAAATTAACGTTTTTATCTCATGAAAAAAACTATCGTTTATTAGCCTCGTAGGACTCAATACCTAATCATAATAACATTGTAATTGCAGCCTTGACATTATTTTTTTTATATTAAGGAGAAGGCACACGAGCACTCAGGCCATGGTAAGTGGAATCTGAGACCCATAGACATTTGAATTCTTAAGACTATAATCCTAAGACCTCAAATGCGTTGCCAACCCTGAGGAATAAGATGGGATGCCTCTATGCTAGTAATTTAAATTTAATTAATTATATGGTGCCTTTTATATTTGAGGATGACTTTTATCGTTGATCGGGTCGCCACCTTCCCGAACACATGGCAGGCGATGGATGAGATACGATACGCATCATGCTCGACGTGCGGTTTGTTCCCGCTTACAATTACCTATTTTCCAGTTAGTTATTTAAGTTATCCTTCCTGGAGTGGAGACCTTGTCGTGTTCTCCTAGTCATTATTTTTAATTTCATGTTATTTGTGTATGTGTAACGTGCAATAAGTAATGGGCGGACGACGGATGCAAATTACGTCAAAATCATGTCAAACGATATACGTAATTTGGATACGACTACATTAGGTTTAAAAAAGAATATAATTGCAAAGTAGTTACATAATTTTATTGTTGTAGTAAATAATCAATGTCCAAGACGTAATACATTTAAACACTTTATAGTATTTAGGCTCTCAAGAGGTGATGATTTACAAGAGGCCAGTACTTTCTTAAAATACTGATTATGTACAGTCACGGACTTTAATTGATCAGCCACTTGCCACTGTTCATATTTTAGCCGTGTAATGCAAATCGGGTTCAGTCGGTTTTACTCGTATATCGTAACAAGGAAATTCACACGTCTTCGTATAATAGAAGAACAAAATGGCATGCAATATTAACGGTTGGCTAACCTGAGACCCAGATCTACCAACCAGACAACAGAGTGACATCACCCAAAGGCAACTAATTGCATGTCAGTCTAGTTGCTATGGCTATACGTAAACAACAGCTACTATTGGTGATACAACGCCCAATCAGCTATTCTACTGAACACAGTTGTTATTGGTCGTTTAATAGGGTTGCTATGACCACGTTTAAACAACAGTCACTATTGGTCCAAACTGAACTCAGTTTTTATTGGTCGTTACCAAAGGATTGCTATGGTAACGTTTCGATAACCCGATTGCATTACACGGCTAAAATATGTGCAGTGGCAAGTGGCTGATCAATTAAAGTCCGTGACTGTACTATGAACGATAGAGGTATTATGCACTTGCTGATCAAAAACTGCATATATTTTTTACATAAATATTACTTGAAATTTAATAAAAGTCTTATCCATCCTATGCTTTCGTCACCATATTGCATCCATCGTCCGCGCTTTAGTAATAAGTATTAATGTATTTTATGATTGAAAAAAATATCTTCTGCTGGAGTTTCTTGCGGCGCGCTTCTTCATCACTCCATATTAACGACGTGTAAAATAATGTGTATGTATGTTTGTTAACTCTTTATTGCACAAACAAAAGATAACAAAGTAAAAAAACGAAACAGAATCACAAAAGGTATGTACAATGGTGAACTTATTCCTTTAAGGCATCTCTAGCACCTTTGAGCGATTGAGAAAGAAATAAAACAATTAAAGAGACAGAAGATAAAAATAAAAAATAGCATTCAAATATGTATAAACATATACATGCAATAAATAGGATAAATACCCAAATTACTGAATAAATATTATAAATTTTGACAATACGTCCTCAAACGAAAACCTAGGGACTCGAAAGGACATAAAACGCAACAACATTACAGCAAATAAAGACAAAGGGCCAATAGTGTGTGTTTAAGCACAAGGCCGTGCTCTTGAAAATGATACACGAATACATAATAATTTCTATAATAATCTAGTAATCCTTTGAACTATATAAATTATCCACCAACCAGAGCTGGGCACGTCTAACGCGCTGGTGCCGGTGTGTCCCACCATCTTCATGTGTAACGCCATCTTCTCTTCCAACAGCGTCGCGTGTTCTCTGTCTTTCACTCGCAATGCTTCTGCAAACGCAAAACAATACATCACGTACAACTCTTCAGTAAACAGTAGGTACTATTATTATGGTAATACTGCAACGAGCTTCCAGTAGCGCCCTCATTACTATTATCACTAAAATGTATAGAAATTAAGGATTCTATAGCAAATCCTATAACACATAACCTTCATGTAGTCAACATAACGGAAAAAGGGGACCATTTTTTCCCGTTGGCTTATTCACTCATATGTCAATCGCTATTAAACTATGTCATATACCTTATAAATTGTGTGTACATTTTGTCCAACAAATATCACTCTTCCAGTTCAAAACCAAGTTTAGTTATTAGAAATCACAATAATAGGAATGACGGCACCACTGGACGCTCGGTCCTTTTGAACGTAAAGCCACGGTTTTTTATTATTTACATAACAAAAAAAACTTGGAATCTAACTGCTCCGTTTCTTTAGGTACTTTACTGAATGTTTAAATATTAACCACGCAAATTCATCGAGATTCGACGTATGAGTGTCCTGCGGCTCTACTATGAAATCCGTAATTCGAACTTCGGATCGCCCCGTCATTTTTTGCAAGTTAGTTACGCATCGAGAGCAAAAGCGATAGCAATAGACGAAGTTCGAATTACGTGTTTCAAAGTAGAGCCCCTGCTTCTATTAGCTAACAAACTGTATCATGCGATTTCATCTTTACTTACATCTAGTTGAGTACAAAGTAAAGCGCATAATTTTACGTAAAATTGACATAATTCAAAATGCCATTGATAACGCAATGATAATAAAGAGTAAGAGGTGAAACAATAACAAAGAAGAACATTGCTGTTTTGTAGAGTTAGCACTAATGCTTTGAAATAAATATACTGTGCTCCATAGATTAAAATGAATACTTATTGAGAGTACTAAGCTAGAAATTAAATATTTTAAAAGGTATCACTTGAACGATAAAAATCTAGTTTCAATACCTACACGTTAAACTTACTACAGGCAGGTATGTATCACAATGACTAAGCTGAAAAAAGCTATATACAGCTATAAGTTAAAACAACATACTCGGAAATAAATAATCTTCAAAATCTATCTCAAAAATGGTATCCCTTAAATAGCACAACATTAATACACATACCAGACTTGGCATAAAATTATTGTGCATAACATATGGATGTTTGAAATTCGTATTATAACAATTTATTGGTTTTAATATTCGTATTAATATTATACAAATTAGAAATTATGCGTATTGATGTTATGCAACATTGAAATAGAACAATTTTATTTATGCGCTTAAAAATAAACCCATATAGTAAATTAAACAATTGAACAGTATATAAAAACCTGTACGTAGCTAATGAATAAATTAGATAAGTATATATCATCGCATAAGTGACCATTTCTTGCCTATTATTAATAAGACATACCAGTTTTAAAATAAATAGCGCCACAATTAATGTGTACAGTAACACTACAAATATAAGTTACGCCGGCAATCTTCGTCGACGCAGAAAGGTTCTCACTAATGCCGAAGATAAACGAAAGTAAAAATCAATTCAATACAAACCTTGTCGTGTTACGCGTAAAGTAGAATATGAAATGACAGTAAAACTCGTGCTTTCTCGCGCATGGTGATTAGCGATTAGCGCTCGTGCGTCTCAGCTTGTGTACGAATGACACAACTGACGCGACGCTAAATAAAATGGCGGTCGGCGGCGTCGCTGCAATGGCTGCCGAATATTTGACCAATAGCCGTCGAAGTTTTACCCGCGCAAACGTACTGCCTTATAATTGGCCAAAACGTTTTCGCGCCTTCTAAAAAAAATGCTTTCTGCGCAGGTACATCGTTGTAACTTATATTTGTGGTACTTCTGTGCTTAATTGCTTTTCACTTAGAAATGGAACTTATGCGAAGGTATAATATGTCCATGCAGCCATGCAACCATTGAGAGTTTTAAAATCACCTTCTATTTGCCACCACGGAGTCTCATCTGTCCAATAAAATACATACGTAAGCTTTCTATAGGTAGTATATATAAACTAAAGATCTACGGCGTTCGATAACGAACAAAGGGTCATGACTAATACTAACGAAACTTTCACTATTAATATGCTAATTACATACTCGAAACTCTATAAAAGGATATAACCTATATGCCTTTTTTTAATTTAATTATTAATTGCTTTAATCATTAACCTCTTATTTTAACGTTATATTGGTGTCATAATAATATTTTTCATGTATATTCCCCGGTGACTTCAAAACCGCGGGACTGAAGTCAGCGTCCCACAGTTTTTAACCAAAAGCCGACTTCATTTGCGACGGACCTATTGCCTACCATTTTATAAGAAGTTATTTCTTGAGATTTTGAAGACGGTTTTATGTTCATCGAATGTATCATTTCATCGAACGCTTTTAGGGTATCTTAAACATCTAACCTAACCTAACGTACGTAATTAATCTACACTAATATTATAAAGAGGAAAGATTTGTACCTATTTTTGTATGTTTGTATGTTTGTAATGAATAGGCTCAAAAAGTACTGGGCCGATTTAAAAAATTCTTTCACCAATAGAATGCTACATTCTTCCAATTTGACATAGGCTACATTTCATTTTGAAAAAATTAGGGATCCTTGGTAAAATTTGAACAATGTAACCGAAGGTGTAGAAAAATGAGCGGGCGAAGCCGCTGGCGGGTCGCTAGTGTTTAATATAACACGAAAACACTATGGTTTCAGCAGAAAATAGCGTTCAATGAAATAAAATTCGATGAAATGATGAGTTACCGTTTGTTACGTTTACACGGATCAATCGCTGATCCGATTTAGATGAAATTTGGTATAAAGATAACCGAGGGGAAGGATATAGGATACTTTTTATCTAGGTAAATTGGACAGTTCCCGAGGAATAGCGATAAAAGATTTTTACGCGGACGGAGAATATTGGTCGTTTAATAATATAGGATAATGGTGGTAGAGGTACTTACCAGTGATCAGTCTTATGCTCTCGTGCCGCGCGTCGAGCGCGCGCTGGCGCTCCTCCGCGGAGGCGAGCGAGCCCGCCTCGGAGTCCTCCGCCTCGGAGGGACACTGGGACACCGCCAGTCTGGGGAAGACGCACAGGGTTATGTTAATATAGGGGACGATCCCCTATCATATCATAATATATAAAGTTCTAAATACATAATGGATTAATTGCTGAAACTGTAAATTAAATTAAATTACACCATACATGCATTTCACATCCACCCGTCTCACAATCATACAATCCAAACATTAAAAATAAAAACAATACAGAACGCTATATTTTTACTTATCACAGAGTAACAAAGGCAATGTTTTATTTTTCTAAGCGGACATAGTCACGAGCAACAGCTATCATTGGATATTTTGGCCCAAAAACAAGTTATAAGCGTATTTGTAGTCAAATAAATAAAATGGAGGCATACGAAATTATTAAAAATGTCCCATGTTGGACCAGTAATTTTCCTGTGCATTAAAAAGAAGTAGGTAAAAGAAAAAAAATTGAAATGTTCAAACATTTTCAAAAACATGCCTGTTTAATGCTATGTCTTTTCCTAGTCCTAAATATATGTTCCCTATACTTTTTCAACCTCTTATCTGTTATAATAGTTTGATAGAAAAGTACTTACTCTTTTACTCTTGGAACATGAGTGCTTTTCCTACTAATCAATTCGATACGATGCGAAGTTGAGATACCTACCCGCACGAACGTAACAATATGTATATTGTAGGATGTTTGGGTCGGTTGGCGGTAGTACCTGACGTTGTGTATCCAGGAGTGGATGTCCTTGGGGCGGTGCACGCGCAGCTCGAACATCTCGGGCTCGGCGGGCCCGCTGCAGATGAGGTACAGCCCGCGGCCCTCCGCGCCCGCCTTCTCGCGGACCAGCAGCTTCACCAGGGACACCACCCCTGTCTGGATACCATTCTACTTTATGTGGCTGTTACATTATAATATAGTACCCCATCGGCTCGTTTCTTACATACACACACGTGTTTTAACCTTGCAGAACCCATGACATATTTTAATTATATCATTAAAATTCGAATTTAAAATCTTTTGTCACCTTTCAGAACCCACTGACATCTTAAAATGTCATACCCTTAAATACTAATTTCGAACTTTGTTAATTTGACAAAAGATTTTAAATTCGAATTTTTGATTCAATTAAAATGTATCCGTGCATGGGTTCTGAAAGATTAATGCCTAAATAACGAGTAAGTGTACATACACTGCTTTATCTACATACATAATTATTAACAACAAAACTTTTTTTTCGACAAGACACAGAACGTCAAAGTCAAAAATGGCGGCACCCGTAGTTTTTTTAAACTTAGAGACCGTTAAGTCGGCCTCTACTATCATATCGTTCGATATCAAGCAACATGCGAGATTTGTCAAAATTGTATGAAAATTGATATTTCATTTCGAATAAAATGTCATCTCGAATGATATTAGAATAGAGGTCAAATAAAATTGCTTTAATTTTGAAAGATGTTCGAAACGTTAATGTTATAATGATATCCAGACCCCGCACATTTGGCGCTGCCGTAAAAGTGACGTAATTTCATATACAGGAAGTTGTTTTATAACACTAGCGGTAATTTAAGTTACCAAATTGTAATATTCTAAAACATATCATATATTTATCATATATTTTATATATTTTTTATATATATATATATATATATATATATATTTTTATCATATATTTTATCGTTGTCTAGTACCCATAGCACAAGCCTACAGCTTAGTTTGGGACTAGGTCAATTTGTGTGACATTGTCCCGTGATATTATTATTATTATTATTATATCAATGCATAAAAAATCCACTTAAATAAAAATATATATTTTGTGTTTCATTTCAGTAACTATTTTAGTTTATATTATTTAATTTTCTAAGTGAATGACAATCAAAGGCAATCAAAGACGTTTTATATCTTGTCTTTGTTTATTTTTAATTACGATAAAGATTAACTAAAGAGGTTATTGTGTAATAAATAACTATGATAAAACTAATTTGAATCAGCCTATATGCAGAGTGACGTCGACTATGTGTCAACGGCACCAAATGTACGGGGTCTGATGATATCGAATGTGATGTTATTATTGAGCACTAATAACATTTTCACAGATAAGAAATTTGTTCTAACAAAACAGTTTATCTTTATGCTAATCGTAATTTGCGATTTTTGAAAGCATTCACAGAGGATTTGTGATATGTGTGTAGATAAAATTATGTTTCATCTTTCTATATTATGGCAGAAAAAACATAACACTGGTCATAAATATAATAACTTTATACGTCGCCTCTATTACTGCATTTAACTTCACTAGTTCCTACAAACGGCACTTTAACGCCCTTGACAAATGTGCAGCAGTTCAAACATGACGTTAAAAGTGACAAAGCACTAAGCTGTGCAGATACTTTATAAGCTCGACCGTACAATACCGCGATAGCCTTCTTTGCAGATCTAATTGGCATCATAAGAGTCACCAGCTGCACAATCCTGTGGCAACACTGCGCTATTCCTAACGTTATCATAACGTTTATTCTAGTTTTGTTATGATTTTGATTTCGTTGCCATGTACTTAGCCGGTGCATAAGTTCTGTCACAAAGGTTTAGTGAAATAAAACCAACTTCTGTTTATTTCGGAATATACAGGGTGTCCCAAAAATCGATGTCAAGACGGATATAGGTGATAGGGCAGCTCATAAGCTATCGATTTAACCCCCATGTATGTTCAGCGATTTTAGAACTTTCGGAGATATTGATCATTTTAATCGGAATTATTGTAATTTTTCCTTATATCCATGTTACGAAAAATCCTAAAGTTCATGTGTTATTTCAATATTTTTTCAGTGGTTTGTTATATCGATAGAATCATTATGAACTTAGAGTGTTTTTAAAGCTTCTTCCCAAATTTCTTATAATGTAATTTTTTTGTGTAATGACAGTTTGTTTTTCCATACTAGATGAAAAGGGAACTAGGGTTCACTTAGTATGGAGAAAGTAACTTTGTGTGATTACACAAAAAGTATGTAATTAGTAAAGAATGTAAATTACACTTTTTTTTATTCTATATAAAATAAGGTTTTGATAGATGTGGTTTATTAAATTGTAATACATCTCAATGAACTTATGAACCAACTAGGTAGCGTAACATTATGAAAAAATATCGTCATATATACGAAAAATAGCGTTATGAAGGTCTGTCCTTACCTTATTGTCAGGTGTGAAGAAGGTGTATTTGTTGTTGTTGTCGTGCAGGAAGAACAGCACATCGGTCAGCACTATGACTAGGAGGGTCTGCATCTTGCTGCGGCCCTGCATCAGGGTCGCCACGCCTTCGAACCTGACCAACGAGGTAGTTAACCAATCTTACTTGTTACTTTAATAAACAATGGAAATTTAAAATAAATATAATATGTAATATTTGCAAACGTTTTGCTAAACCTAGAGACATTATATACATATGTATATGTTTACCAAAACTTGAAATCAAAATACACATTAACATAATTATTATTAATTTGCTCGAATCGAGTTTGGTTGAATACTCACTTAAGAATTCTATTCCCCTGAAGTATATCACTCTTCTTGAACTTCCGCCCCCGGAAGTTGGCGAAAGACTTAGCGTCTATGCGGTGGTAGATCTCTAGTTTCCGGTCTTCTCTCTCTTTGGCTGCTACTTGGTTGTCGACGTCCACCAGGATTTCCTGTTTAAATACATATTTAAGTGAATATTTGAGTAGATAGTGTAATTTCGATGAGTAATGTACAGCCTTGGCCAAAGGTGTTGAGCACCTGTGCGTTTTCATACAAGTCAAACTTTAAAAGGTGCATTATAGGAAAAAATTGACGTTTTTATTGAAGTTAAAGGGAACTATGGTACAACCGGACTTTTTCTAGCTTAAGTTTTCACTCACAAATAGCTACTTCGAAACGATAAGAACACTTCATATATTTTACGTCTTTGTGTATTTTTTGAAATTGAACAATTATACTTTATTTATGAGTTACAAAGGAAAAAGTGGGGTGCTCACTTTTGGCCAAGGCCGTGGTTACTGTAAGTTTTTTTAATAACACAAAAATAAAATTTATCATTGACACACTGATACAAATTGATCTATTCCCAAACTAAGCTCTAAGCTTGTTACGGACGGCCTTATAATTACTCAATTTAGTGCTCTGTCACTTTAACGTCATGTTGGAACTGCTGCACTAATTTATCAAAAGCGACAAGGTATCAACGTGTGGAGCTACTAATAATGTCGACTGTGCTATGGGGTAACATAGAGCACCTCGCGCACTTTACACAAAATAAATATTTGCCCATACCAGGAATTGAACACGAAGCAGCAATATTTTATCAAAAAGAAACACACAATTCTGTTAACGTCAGCCATGGTGATGATGATGGTATTACCTTGACTCCGAAGAGCGCTTTCTGGAGCAGTTCCCGCTCGTTGACGTCGTCTCCCGCTGTCTTGAGCAACGGCTCCAGCAGCAGCGGGTACTTGGTCAGGCGCTGCGCCACGAACAACACGCACTCGGGCACGCCCTAATCACAAATAGACATAATTCTGCTCTGCTAAGACAAAATGCAGTATCTCAGACAACACTTCTGTAGCAAATGCAACCTTATTACTAAAGAGATAGGATTCAATCTGCTTTGGCTATTGAGTTTGAGGGCAGAATTAGGGCTGGGAATTTTAGAAGCACGTCGTGGTTCGTAAAGTCATAGAGTCGTTATTATTAAAAAAAATGTGAAGTTAAAGTAGTTGTCTTGCATTATACAGGGTGTTCCGCAGAGTGTTGTACAAACTTCATTTACTAAATCTGGTCATACTCATCAACTCTTATTATGGGACCAACATCTACAACGCGAAAAAAAATCAGGTGTTCCATACAAACTTTGAGAGCTAAGCAGAAATGTTGATCTCGGATGTTGGTCCCATAATAAAAGTTGATGGGTATGACCTACAGAGTTAGTCCCTGAAGTTTGTACAACCCTCTGCCATACATCCTGTATTCTACTATGTTGGTTCCCCGTGTGGTTGCCGGGTTAGAATAGTACCACTCCATTACTTCCCGTGGATGTGGTAAGGGGCGACTAAGGGAATAAGGGCTTGTAGTACTGTTAGGCGATGGGCTTACAACCTGTCACTAATACACTAGTAAACTTCTTGGCCTGATTGTGCAAAATTTGGTTACAGAATTATAAACAGGTCAGAGTTATTGGTTTTTCCACGGAAATAGGTATATAGAGTATAGTAAGTGTGTTGACAGAAGTAAAACAATGCAAAACTTTATTGTTGCTTGTGAAAGAATAATAATAACAGCATTGTTTAACCGTCAACATTATCAATATTCAGAATCTTCATGGTTGTGCAATGTGTCATGATCAGGGATCGGATATTCGGATCGATATTTACCTATACTTTAGCGGCGTGAATGGTATGGAGACGGACTCAGCTTTATTTTCGTAATAAAATTCCCGGGATTACTTAACTAAGTAAGAACAACGCAGTTCAAACTCATATATGAGAGTTTAAATACGCTTATTTTTTATGTATTTAATGTTATTTTCTATGGGAAAATATTAAATCTAATTTACCTGAGTTTTATTCAACTAGGGAAATATCATTATCATTACTTAGTTTATCGGAACTTGCCGTGAGTACTAGTACTTTTAAACTACTAGTACGTTTAAAAGTGGTCTCAAACCCCACCGCTATCTCTACTGCCGCCATTGTCTTTTTTTTTTTTTTTTTTTATGTTAAGGAGACGGCACACGAGCCCTCAGGCCACCTGATGGTAAGTGGAATCTGAGACCCATAGACATTTGAATTCTCAAGACCTAAACACCTCAAATGCGTTGCCAACCCTGAGGACTAAGATGGAATGCCTCTATGCTAGTAATTTCACCGGTTATCTTATCCCCACACCGGAACACAACAATGCGAACACTGTTGCTTGGCGGGTGGTTAATGGATAAGATGATGGATAGGGAGGATGATGATGGATAGGATGTCTCACGCATAGCAGGTAAAAAAGGCGGGCGATACAAAGAAAATTTATCACCACGTGTACAATATGCATATACACGGGCTTTATCTTAGAAGTTAAGTGGGGTCTTGATAGTAATTAGTTTTCTAAAGTGCATAGATCACTCGTTGCTGTCCTGTACATGCATTCGGGTGTCATATGCTGACTGAGCTGAATTTACTCTGCTGACTGTGTAGTGTGTGTTTTAGTTTTATGTCATCTAGCTGAAATGAATGTTTAGCTATAAGGTAAATTTCATAGTAATCCAATAAATCTATGTTACAATCAGACTATTTTTTTACTCCTCAGCTTGTGACGATTGCAAATATAATTTAGTGTTTAAAAACGCGTAGTGTTTAAGAGTTTATAATGTTAAACCATTTCCACAGAACTCTTGTTAAATATTTAATTTATTAATACATCGATGTACATGTTTTATATTATAATGTCATTGTTTTATTATTCTCCTGTATTACAGAACCCCTGAATCTACAATACTATAGAACTTACCAGTTGTGTAAAATAGTTCACGCTGCGGCTACACTACATACAATGTTCTTGTAAGATCTATATACCAACTTATTTCCTTACAAAAATAGCCAAAAATACCCATTAACTAATTATGTTACTAAATTTGTGCCTTCTTATGTAATTTTGTGCGATCCCGGAGTCCCGGAGCATATTTATTAAACTGATTAAAATTTAAAAGCCGCCTCCATATTAGCCCAACATTTTCCGGGATTTTGCCAAGTTTAGGTGAATATCGATCCGAATATCCGATCCCTGGTCATGATTGACTTCTTTAACTGCCTACTACTGAAAAATATGGTATATAAAAAAGTAACTGCCAATTTTTTTTTTTTTTTAAGTTAAGGAGAAGGCACACAAGCACTCAGGCCACCTGATGGTAAGTGGAATGTGAGACCCATAGACATTTGAATTCTCAAGACTATAATCCTAAGACCTCAAATGCGTTCATGTGTTTTTTCTGCAAAGTCATTTACTGCTTATCAAGACCAAGCTAATGAGTCCAAACGGTTTACATTCATCTGGCATAACTTTTTTTGACATAATCATCACTTGGCATAATCATCATTTGGCATACAGACTTTTTTTTCAGAAACCGTATACTTTTAAGGATTGTTATAAAATAAACCTAACCTAACCTAATGGGCTCTATGCAATGCTATTTTAAATAATCCTGAAAAGTATACGGTTTCTGAAAAAAAAGTCTGTATGCCAAATGATGATTATGCCAAGTGATGATTATGTCAAAAAAAGTTATGCCAGATGAAGGGTAACGAGTCCAAACACTAGTCTACTTTAAGTATAGCGGAGGTCATGTAACCACCTTCCGACTCCATCATCAGACCAGCTCGATGATGCCATATTATTATACTGTCATCAAAAGTTACGTAATTTCAGCTCATTAGGTCAATGGTAAGCGATTCAAAAGTTCCTTGCAAGATTTTATCAGAGCATACAAACATTAATGAATGAATTAATGAATAGCAAGTAAATAAAAAGCTTGTAAAAGGTCGTCACCGTTGTATATTCGTACCTTTTTCCGCAGCAGTGGGTTTTGTTGGCACTTCCGTATGAAGCGCGCCAGCCGCGGCTCGCGCGCGCAACACTCTTTGAACACGTCCACCGCGTCCCGGTGCCTCGAGCAGAACTCACCTGAAAAAACAAGAGCAAACTAACATGTCGCAACGTGTGAGGAATAACAATCCTGTAGCACCTCAATTGTGCGACAGCACCGACTTGGTGACAAATGCAAACTTGTGACATGAAACTACCTTGTAATAATGCACACCCTTGTGACAGTGCACCTCTTCGCCACTTTTTCCTTGTAATCACAACATTTCACGACCTCACTCAATTTAATAAGGGTTGATACAAACAATAGCAAAAAGAAAGTTTTAAAAACTTCACTGTTGTTTTGATTATGTCGTCTATATAATTATGTTAGTTACCTATTATTAAAAGACTTTTTTATTCCGCCATATTGCTTTTTTGATTCAAGTACCAAGTGACACTGGCGATGTTAGATGAATCTAATGAAAATAATAAATCTAGAATTATTTTCAGTTTCGGAAAAAGACGCGCTTTGACAAATGATATGTTTGTGAAATGAATCATTTGTGAAACGTCGGTTATGAAATGACAGGATCCCTTCTTACATACATACGCGCGAAACACATTACAATCCTTTTGGGTTTCTTTCTATATTCATTAATAAAGAAGAGGGACACAAGCAAAATCAGCATAAGTGTGTAATTTTTTTATTTTGAGAAAAAGTGTAATCCTACTAATATTATAAATGCGAAAGTTTGTGTCTGTTAGTTTGTTACTCTTTCACGCTGCAACGGCTAGATGTATTTGGGTGAAATTTGGAATGGAGACAGCTCATACCTTGGATTAACATAAGTACTGGGTGATTTTGGAGCCATGATCAGGAATGGCCAGAAGTGAATAAGATGGTCATACCGAACAACTTTCCCGATGGGACCAACCACGAAAACGCTAAAAAAAAGCGGCCAAGTGCGAGTCGGACTCGCCCATGAAGGGTTCCGTAGCAGCAAGTAACATAATATAAAAGTTCGTTGTAGCTTTGATCAATGTTTTTATGACGTATTAAAAAAAAACTACTTACTAGATCTCGTTCAAACCAATTTTCGGTGGAAGTTTGCATGGTAATGTACATTTATATTATTTTTACATTTATCATTCCCTTATTTTAGAAGTTACGGGGGGGGGGACACACATTTTTCCACTTTGGAAGCGTCTCTCGCGCAAACTATTCAGTTTAGAAAAAAATTATAATAGAAACCTCAATATCATTTTTGAATACCTATCCATAGATACCCCACACGTATGAGTTTGATGAAAAAAAAATTTTTGAGTTTCAGTTCTAAGTATGGGGAACCCCAAAAATTTATTGTTTTTTTTCTATTTTTGTATGAAAATCTTAATGCGGTTCACCGAATACATCTACTTACCAAGTTTCCACAGTATAGCTCTTATAGTTACGGAATAAAGTGGCTGTGACATACGGACGGACAGACGGACAGACATGACGAATCTATAAGGGTTCCGTTTTTTGCCATTTGGCTACGGAACCCTAAAAACACCTGTTCCATACATTAATTAATTAATTGAGAGTTAATATATAGAACAGCTGGTTTTTTTTTTAGCGATTTCGTGGTTGGTCCCATCGGAAAAGTTGTTCGGTATGGTTATCTTATTCACTTCTGGCTATTCCTGATCATGGCTCCAAAATCACCCAGTATACTACTTTTTGTCACGGAAAAATGTAAAGTTGGTGAGGGAATAACGATAGTGTAGATGAGGAGGCAGTGTTACCATAAGCGGCCTTGAGCCGGTGCCTGGCGGGCGCGGCGAAGGTGTCGGCGAGGATGTCGGCGACGGTGGCCACGTGCGCCGAGGCCCGCTGCCGCGCGCGCAGCCGCGCCAGCAGCGCCGCGTGCAGCGCCCACAGCTCCTCCACGCACGGGAACATGCGCGACACCTGCGCGCCCGACACGCCCGGGAACCGCACCATGCCCGCCGCGAACATCTAAACGTGACCACCAATTACACCAGCCTCGGGTTAAGACAGGCCCGGCTCACCTATTTAGCTCAAGATCGTACGCGCTCACGCGCTGTGCGCGGCGAGCCACCGAGAGTCGGTCTTTTGACCGTGCTCAAAGGCGCCTCACTGAGCGCGTCTCGCGTAATTTGGACATGTATCCGAGCGTGCCGCGGATAAACGACAAGTTCTAACTTGTCTGTGGGCTAGGCGTGCACAAATTTGATTAAAGTGACTGAGCCGTTCCACCACCGAGGTAATTACTTCTTCTTTTTGTTCATAATTCGGTGAAGTATGATAAACGCAGCCGCGGCTGTCAGCTGTCATCGTGTCCGACGCCATTTTGAAATGTCGGCTCGCAGCGAATACGCTGCCTCACCCGCGCATGTTTTTGTGCTAAAATTTAGCTCGCGAAAAGCTTGCCGCGCGGGGCGATCATGCCTCAGGCTGAGCCACTCAAATTCGTACCCAGCTTAACACACACACATCGTGCATCCACTTTCTGCCTTTTAACATACGAGTAAACACCCAACAAGTTAATTCCGTTTATTTTCTACATTAATCTTAAAAACACTTAATTATGAGAATTCAAAGAAAATATGTATAATCTATAGTCGAGTCCAGAATTAGGCGATCTAACTCGACAGCCGGGCCAGCCAGTGATAGGTTTATGTCGACACAAATATGTCGATATAATCTTGTGCCTTCTATAAAACTGATTCGATTTATATTTTATCAAGTAAGTAATTGTCGTCGAAACTTTCACACTCATACATACGAGTATTTGCCAAATAGGGACGAACTACAGCAATTTTTATGATATATTATGATCTGAAGGATGTAAGGTTTAAAGCGGATATTTACGATACTTACTCCTCAAATTAGAAATAAAATACAAAATAATACTGTTGTAACAACAGGCCATTATTATTATTTTGCTTAGTAAAATTATTAATTTGATTCCAAACATAATAATAATGATTCACTAAACTTTTTAAATTTCGATATTAGAGCACTAGCCAACAACTGTGGCAACATTAATGTCGAGAATTAGGCAAAGTAACTATCAAGTTACTTCGCCTCGACTCGACTTTAGCCCAGCGCACACGTCCTATCACTCTTATTCCTTGTAGTCGTTCATTCTCGCTCACTCACTCATCGTTCCCAGCCTTTTCAACCATTTCATTCAATTATCTCAGTCATCGGTCTTTCGTCAAATCCACTAACTCCTACATACATCCCAAAAAGGATACGCTTAATTATAATCACTCAAAGGGCAATGGCCTGAAATATATGGAATGTGGTACCCGCCCATTGAACATAACCAGGGCCTGGGCCTTTATTCAACTGCGTTATAACGATATCGTGTTTGACGTGTTTTAGAATCGTTTATGTCACAGTCGCCATTATTGTAAATGACATAAGAGTTATCAAAACGTTCACAATACGGAAACACGTAAAACACGATATCGTTATTACCGTGTAGAATTCCAGCCCTGAACTGAGTCCAATTTGAGTTCACACTACAGTGCAACATTTCTATTTTCTCTAATCTGTTCTTGTTTTATTGCTGTTCTTCTGCTTTTTTAATACTGTGTTTTTGTGTTGCAGTATGTTTTAACAAATAAATGTTATGAGTCAAACTCATAACTGTTTCGAGTTAGAAAGGTATTTTTATGTAGAGCAAAGACAACCAGGGGGTGATTTTTGACTTTCGAGTGCTCGAAATGAAAGTCGAGCGATAGAACATCTTGGCTTACGAAATTATGTCACGATTACCTTCGCATGAACCAATTATCACGTATTTTTGAAAGCCCGTGTGTGGTTGTACGCAGAAAGCCAATGATTACCGATTTATTAAATCATGTCTATCTTAAACATATGACCTAATTTCAAGGGGAACACCTTAAAATTCCGAACTATTTTTTTCCGAACATTCATTTATCCGAAATTTAATTTTTCCGAATGCTTTGTTACGTTGAAGCTTTGTTAGTTAGAGTTAGTTGCTATATGTAGGTTAGGTTAGCTTTGATTTATAAGCGATATCAATAAATAAAGCGTTCTATAAAAAAAAACCGGGCAAGAGCATGTCGGACCATGCTTAGTATAGGGTTCCGAAGCCGTTAAGTACCACAAACATAAAAATGAACAAGTAATAACTAATTTTCTATTTAAAGTCAATTGGTGCCGTCTTAGATGATATTAGTAGGTATAAACACTTTAATCGCCTGTATCTCAAGAACCAACGATGTTTACTTAGTCGTCATAGTTTTCCTTTAAAATTCGTTATATGCTCTTTCATTTAAGACTTTTTCAGATTTTCAGTATTTGTAGTTTTGGATGTAGGAGGGGGAGTCTTACAAAAATTAGCGCTTTAAAGCTTAATATTTCATAAACGGATTATTCAATCGAAAAACTGTTTTCACAAACCCATAATATATTTTTAAAAGACCTATCCAACGATACCCCACACTATAGGACAGACGAGAAAAAAAATGCATTCCCACGTTACATGTAGGGGAGGTACCCAAATATATATATATTTTTTTACTTTTTATTGTACCACTTTGTTAACGTAACTAATATGCATATTCATGCCAAATTGCAGCTTTCTAGTACAAATAGTCTTTGCGCTAGGCTGCGGACGGACGGACATGGCGAAACTATAAGGGTTCCTAGTTTGACTACGGAACCCTAAAAACGGAATTTTGATCAATTCGGAATTATAACTCTTCGGAATTATGTAGTGTACCCAATTTCAAGTTGTAAATATGGCGATTATATTTTTATTTATGTCCACTTTCAGTGTTTTTAACAATTTTTACCATAAAATGTAGTATGAAAACTAATCAATTAAGCGTTTAGTCTGCCATGGTTCTTTGTATATGAGAGGTATTCGGAGTTTGTTTGAAATTTAAACATCTGTGGTTTGTTGTTGTTTTTCAGATGTCGAAATAAATTTCTAATGATATAATTGAAAACGAATGATGTCCACTCGTTTATAAATTTTCACACGAGGTTTGTTATATAATAAAGAACCCAAACCTTTTGCATAAGCCGAATAGTGAGGCAGTGATGTTTCTCAGTCAGTATGAGCTCGTAGATGTGCTCCTGCCGCTTCGTCTCGCGGTCGCCGATGGCCCTGGAAGCGAAGTTAAAAATACTAATTTTACATAATAATGAACCCCGTCACGCGAAGCAATGGGAAATGATAAGAAGCTGGGTACTAACTACTGAAAACCTACGAAACTACTCTCAAATCAGCACGGCTAGGACAAGAAATCTCACTTGTCGCTCAGTGCGTTTTCAACGCCATTGACACATATATCCGTCATGGTTGACAACGCAAAATAGACCTAAGTATCTATGAGGCAAGGTTGACATTAGCTCTGGTTCTAAGCTGTCATTCGCGTGTGAGTTATGTCTTTTGTATTACAGAGCGTTGATAAGGTTAAGGACTATATAGTTAGATAGGAACACATGCTATGTGACAAAGGAGTCGCGCACGTTACTCGTGATAGCTCCAAAGAGGCTATCAAGTATTTTCTAAGCGACAAGCGGGAAAATTCAGTTTGTTCTAGATGTTCTGTTTGATATTAGTGAGTGCTCAGAAGAAAAAGTTACTAGAAAAGTATTTTTTTTTATGAATAAGAAACTACATAGATTTAAGTTTGTAAGTGTTTAAAATACTGTATTTAAAAGTGAATGGTTTGAAATGTAGCGGAAGAAGTTTAAATGTTTGAAACTATATTCGAAGAGTTAGAGATATTTCATAAGATATGGTGAGAAAGTGTAGGTGCAAATGAAATCGATTTCATAAATGTCAAGTTATCATTTTTACAAAGTACATTAGGTATATAATGTGAACAGCCAAAAATGACACGTCTAACCACATGCCATATTAAAATTTGTAGATTTATTGAATTGAATCCTCAAGAAATAGATAGAGTTAAGACAAAATTGTGAGCTGTAAGTCAAAATCATGGCGAGGCATTGAAGAAGTGTCTAAACATAACTTGTAGCTTAGCTTTCTTCTAAGCACAACCCTATGTTATCTCAGTAAAAATAAACCAAAATTAAGTAATCTTACGCACTACGTTCAATCCGTATCAGCAGTACTAAATAAAGTCACGGCTGTACTATTTCCAATCCTAAAGAGTGGTGTTAAGTTTGACCCCTGACTTTGACAGACAAATTCTAATGTTTTTGTTTGCTAGCTAATTTTGTCACTATATCTTTACTGGCTACAAATCGTCGTTTTACTTACTCAAACTCGTATCTGCATTTTTTTTTGTTGGTAAACTTATTGCCTCTAAGTATTACTAAATGAAAATTATATTACCAACAGCAAAAAATATGCAAATACGAGTTTGAGTAAGTAAGACGACGAAATATCACTTATCGAATTTGACCACGAATCAAAAAGTACTGGACCAATTTTACTGCTAGCTACAACAGGCAATTGTTCTGGAAAGTTCTATTTAATCAATAATTTACATCAAAAATATGGAAATCGTATTTTTCTATTAAACAAAAAATGACGAAGATATAGTGCGTTGAAGTTCCTCGTGACGTCAAGACTTCGCACACTTTTTACCACGTTGTGACGTCACGAGCCGCCACTCCTGAACTTTATTGATTTATTTAATAAATCAAAAAATACGAGTTCAATGTTTTACAACCTGACGGGCTAATTAGAAGAAATTTTGTCTTATCCAGGGCCTCTATTCAACTGCGTTATAACGATATCGCGTTTGACGTGTTTTAGAATCGTTTATGTCACAGTCGCCATTATTGTAAATGACATAAGAGTTATCAAAATATTGACAATACGGAAACACGTCACAAACGATATCGTTATTACCGTGTAGAATCCCAGCCCTGAACGCATCCTGAATAACTACGGTCTAAACTTCTGGACAATGAACCTCCTAAAAACGTACTTTATATTTAATAGGCATTTAAAAACTAAGTGCTGATGCGTTCATAAAAAAAATACAACGATAGATCGTCATTTTATTATCTTTGTTTTCATCATAGATAAATCGTCGGTCTAGATGTGATACCTCGTAACTATTTTTTTTTGGTAAAACGAGATTTTGATGCAGAAGGTTTTTTGCATCATGACGAAATTGTACATAATGTTCAACCTTAGTTGATGACACAATAAAATTGGTTACGAACTTTGATTGGTTGACAAAATTGAAAAGTCACATTTGTATGCAGAAACGCATGCTTTTCTAATTATTCGACCACCTATGTAATCGGACCGCATTTACTCGGATCGGACGGAGTGCGCAAGTGTAAAGTTTGAGACACTGAGGGGGCTTCGACACTGGTGGGAGTTAAAAGGACTGTGAAGCAAAGATCCATACAAAATGCGATAACGTTTTTCTCCCCTTAAACGTTCTCCGATTTTTACGATTTTTGAATATGTGGTAGATATTATAAAAAGCTAGGTCTGTACGATTGCCTATCAAAAAAAGTGTTGAAAAAAAACGGAAACGTGCAGACCTAGTTTTTTCATAATATCTACAATATATTAAAAAATCGTAGAAATCGAATTAGATTTAGGGGGTGAGTAAGGTTATCGCCCGGAGCTAAATTTGTATTGATTATTTTTGGCAGCTACGCGATTTAAAGATCGGTTCACAATGTGTGACGGTGGCGTGACGCCAACTAAGACATCTCGACGCGCTGGCGTCACGCCACAAGAACGTCCACCCCCCTCTGTCTCAAACTTCGAGACTGCACCGGGCACAACCCAGATGTAGAGAGCGCCTTCATTACTAAAATTGTTTTTTGAAACTGAAGCATTTCCTTAAAATCAATACTGTCAATTTGTTGAACCTTTGGTAGGTTTAATACTATTGTAGCCTACACTTTCTTAACCTCGTGAAACCTGGTTTATCAAGCCAATTTAGTTTCAACTTTATTCTAACAACTATAAAGCTCTCTTCAGTTTATTTTTAAATTGAAAATGGTATTTAAGAGCAAAGGTATTTGAACTTTATCACTTCACTGGTAGATTCAAATTCCCACTCGCAAATATCGCAGTTTTTTGGTATAGTGGACCTCATGGAAGTACTCTAGTAGTAACTAACTAATCACCCCCCCCCCCCCTTCTCATCATCCTCAAGTCTCTTTGCCATACTTGATGGTAAGTGGAATCACAGACTAATAGACATTAGAATTCTCAAGACTGCAATCCTAGGATGGAATGCCTCTATGCTAGTAATTTCACCGGCTGTCTTTTAAGATGGTGGTCTAAGAGCACCACCACCACCACTATCACGTCACAAGAAACATGACATCTTAGTTAACTCCTAGCTGACGTTTCGATTGCTCATCCAAAGCAACCCAATCGTCTTTGTCTAAGAAAATACTTCATGTTAAAAACGCAATAAGTGACGATGGCGCCGCCGAACATACGACGTTTGCTCGGTGCAGTCCTGATCATGATCAAGTAGTTGGTAGTCACTTGGCTAGTCCTTTGGGGGCGCCCGCGGCCCACGTGTCGGGCTCCAAAGCGCCCAGCCCCAGCAGCACGGCCTCCTCGCCCAGCAGGTCCGGAGTGAGGTAAGCCTCGGGCCACTCTGTGACGCCCGCGTCGTCTGACGCACTGGGAAGGTACAATAGGGAACATGCATATTTTTTTCCTTACCCTCTCTGGAAAGTGCTATGAAAGTGAGGAATAACTGTATACGCGAAATAATTGTCGTTTAATTTTTTCATAACATATGAAGCTTTAAAAAGTCATAGTTAAAACACTCTATACAAAATCGACGACAGGGATGACGTCACATGTTGTTCCATGTTTAAATTATAAGGACCTTATAAAGAAATTTGCATTTATTTCATAAATTACTATGTTTAAGCCAATATTGTTGCATTAAAATACTACGTAAATAAAAAGAGGATGCCAAAAAAAAAACAATCTAAATATTAAGTTTTAAAATTTTAACAAATTTTCATTCTATGTATATGAAATCTTAATAAACAGGTCAAAACTTAGTGTATTGCGTTTTATATGCTTTTTTCACATTTTCTCTTAAATTGTATCAATGAAACTCGATTCTGATTTTCATGCATATTCTCTATTTGTGTTATGTCTGCATGTATGTATTCTGGTCTTTATAGTAGGTACAAGAAAAAAAATCGTATGTCACACAAATCAACCCCAGAATAAGCTCTAGGCTAGTACTATGAATACTAGACCACGATAAACATACTTATAAGTACGTTTGGTCAACGCACACTCCACTCGAATATTTGACGCGGAATGCTCATTCCACGCGAATGCTCTCAGTGGGGACGCTCCTATACAGAGAAATACATACTTAAATATATAGAAAACATCCAAGACTCAGGATAAAAATGCGATCACCACACATATATCTGCCCTTACCGGGATTTGAACCCGGGACCACTAGTTTCGTAGGCAGGGTCACTACCATATTATAGGCTAACGTGTCGTCAAAAGGTAATAAGAAACACGGGTCATAAAAACGAATAAGTGCAACGGGGAACTTATCTCATAACCTTACCTACCCCTGCAGCACAAGAACTGAGGAGTTTCTATTAAAACATATGACACTCCTTGGGTGAATACCAATCCAACGAAACCCCACACATTAAAAACTGTACTTAAAAAAACATACGGGTTCTGTAGTTGTAAAAATAAGGTTATTTCACAAATCTTATTTTTATACAAGCTTTAGTTGCCTTTTTTACCGAAGTACCACCACCACCTTACGAACCTCAATTCGGTGCGTTTACCTTGCTGCCACCTTTCGACTAAGGGCAAATATTTGTGTATATGAGCACGAGTATTTGTTCCCGAGTCTTGGATGTTTTCTATGTATTTAAGTATGTATTTCTGTATATAAGTATGTTTATCGTTGTCTAGTACCCATAGTACAGTCAAGGTAATAAATATGTATACACTTTAGTACCTTGTCACTTTAATCGCTGTGACAATTTCATATGGCAGTTTAAACATGACGTTAAATAGACAAGGTACTAAAGTGTATACATATTTATGACCTTGACTGTACAAGCCTAGAGCTTAGTTTGGGACTAGATCAATTTGTGTGAGATTTTCCTGAGATATTTATTTGCGACTCCATCATCAGATCAGCTCTTGGACACCATCATATTGCATTGTTATCAAGCAAACGAATATACCTTCTAATGGAAATAATATTAAGGAT
This sequence comes from Acleris holmiana, assembly GCA_949316455.1. NCBI lineage: Eukaryota > Metazoa > Arthropoda > Insecta > Lepidoptera > Tortricidae > Acleris > Acleris holmiana. The sequence goes on from OX438785.1 coordinate 4,882,172, forward strand.
AAATTCGAAACGCCATTATAGTTACATTATAGGTGGACTCACGTTCAAAAGGTTAAAAGTAAACTGGCAACACGTACGGTCAGCATCAAAAGTAGCTAAGCAGAATAACATGCTCAAAATGATCTAGACACGACGTATTCTCTTGACGTAGCTACTTCTGCTGCTGACTTTACATACTTACACACACATAATTGTGTGAACGTAGCAATAAAATAATGAGTGTTGGCAACATTACTTGAAAATAAAAGTCGGTAGTTTCTTGTAAATGGCGGTTATGGCGAACGCTCCTTGAGTCGTATTGCATAAATATCATGGGACAATGTCACACAAATTTACCTAGTCCCAAACTAAGCTCTAGGCTTGCTATGGGTACTAGACAACGATAAACATACTTAGATAGAGAAATAAATACTTAAATACATAGAAAACCTCCAAGACTCAGGAACAAATACTCGTGCTGATCACACAAATATCTGCCGTTACCGGGATTTGAACCCGGGACCGGCAGGGTCACTCCCAACTAGGCTAACGTGTCGTCAGCATAAATATAAAGTTGTATCTTCATCTAAAGCGTGGATAAACGAATGTACACACACTGTAATTACTTGTTCTCAAAGTCCTATTAACAATATCCAAATGACAATCTAATATAAAATACCTATATCTGTTACGTCACGAGTTGTGTTATAACTCACTTGCTCTGGTCGTGTTTGTGGTCGGAGCCATCCTTTTCGTCGTTGGCGACGTGGCTGGTGCTGAAACGAGACGGCACTCATTCTCTTGCTTGCGCAGACGTCACAATATGGCAACACAGAACTTGACTAAATTCATTTTAATGGACAACTTGCATTTGGTCGCTTATTTTAGCGCATGTCTTTTGTTTATCATAGTAGTCTAGTTAAAGAGGGATTTAGAGGTGTATAAAAAACAATTGCCTTTCCAGATATTTGTTTTGTAGTATACGTCGAAGTATGTTTGCCACAAGCACATACGAATCGAACAATAACCATCCGTTCTCTCTGTATGTATATTATTGTTTTATATTGTTAATAAAATCAGCGGCTTGCCTTTTACTGCTGACTGCCATCGAAAACTGACAATTTAATTTGTAGTAATATCGCTGTTTTAGTGTATGTATATTTATGAGTCTTGTTACTTTGACATAAATAAATGAATTGAATTGAATTGAAAACCTGACGCTGCAAATTGATATTGATAATATAGTTGGAAATTATTCAAAAATATCCAGCTCCTTTGCTGATAACCGTTGCTGCACTAATTGTTATCTTATCGCAAATATAAATTGATCTCAATTGATGGAAATCTCGAGCTTTCTACTCACATTGACATTGCATTGAGTCAATTGTACAGTCAACCAATTTGATTCATGGGCCACAATGGAATGCTGTCAATGTGACATAATTCATTTATCAAGAGGATTGTGAAGCAATGCTTATATCGCGTAGCTGTCAAAAATAATCCAAACAAATTTAGCTCCGGGCGATAACCTTTCTCATTCTCTAAATCAAATCCAATTTCCAAGATTTTTAAATATTCTGTATCAATACATAGTATAAAACAAAGTCGCTTTTTCTGTCCCTATATCCCTATGTATGCTTAAATCTTTAAAACTACGCAACGGATTCTGATGCGGTTTTTTTTAATAGATAGAGTGATTGAAGAGGAAGGTTTATATGTATAATACTTTAATCCGGAGCGAAGCGAGGGCGGGTCGCTAGTTTCTCATAAAAAGTTTCGTCTGTACGTTTCCGTTTTTTCCATTCCGAAAAGAATTTTCTCGGAAAGAAAACGTACAGACGTAGTTTTTCATAATATTTACAACATATTCAAAAATCGTAAAAATCCCTATAAGGGGAGAAAACCGTTATCCCACATTGTATGGAAATGTTTCGCTTCACAGTCCTCTTAACCAGTTTCTTATGATTTAACAATACATCACTTTAACATAATTCCAGTGGCCTATGATTCAAATTGACTGACGGTAAATTCAACAGAATTGGATTTCGCGTATTGAAAACTCCAAGGCCTGTATTAGTAAAATAATCTTGGCTAAGAAGCCCCTCACAAAATACGTCAAAGTAAAAGAAACTGACCTTTATAGCACTAAGACGACCGACTCTGTCCCGCTGAGACAAATGGCATTATTGCAGAATGCAACCTTATTACTAACAGGATAGGATTGAATCTGCTTTAGCTATCGAATTTGAAATACTGCCTATTGGCTTATGAAGGCAGAATCACTGAACGTATCTACGGTCTCAGCGTGCATAGCTTGCTATATTTTTGTTTGAACTGTCATATTAAACATTATTAAATTCATTAGTTTATTAATAACTGGTCCGCTCTTTAAATATCTTTATAACGTTTTTTATCGATACTGTGTTGCCATATTAAAATAATCAAAAGTGTTTAGACAGGGTCAAGTACAACCGACGCAACAAATGATAATGAAACATTAGGTATTCACTTAACAGCTCGGCGGCTGCGAATTACACTCAACACGTTCACTGCTAACGACTCCATTTTGTATGGGAGCCAATTAGCACCGAACGTGTTCATACAAAAAATCACAAAACAATCTGCAAAGCCTAAAATAATAAATAAGAAGCCATTTTCATACAGTAAACAAAACACTTTCACATTTTGAATGAGATTTGCATGCATATAAAAAAGTAAAACAATATACTTAATAGTAAACGTTGTAGAATCTGAAAACAATAAAATGTATTCGATAAGGAGACGATTATCAGGTAGACTTTACTAGTATATTAAGACTAGAATAAGTATCTCAGTACGACACCGAGTAAATTCACGCACTTGACCAAAAAATCATTTCAAATTCACCTACTGAACGCATTCAAACTCCGAATTTTCGTAAATTTAAACGATAGTTTCTTGAAGATTGGCCTTTTTATATTGGTAACAGTTGTAACTTGATTTAATTTATCAACACTTAGCTCATTTTCATAGCTTTAATCCGTAAAAAGGAAATAATATTTGGCTACAATTTACAATTAGTGTTTTCTCATTGTAGTGATTTATTAAAGTAGGCATTAAGAAATGAAGAAACCTATACATGGCCTGCATGAACAAACACACAATTTTACCTCTGTATAATATACACATACATACATAACGTCACGCCTTTATTCCCAGAGTGGGGTAGGCAGAGCAACAGAATACCAACAACTCTAAACTTGTTGATAATTCTGTAACCACATTTTGCATTCAGGCTAAGATGTTTACTAGTGTATTAGTGACAGGTTGCAAGCCCATCGCCTAACAGTACTACAAGCCTTTATTCCCTTAGTCGCCTCTCACGACATCCACGGGAAGACATGGAGTGGCACTATTCTAACCCGGCAACCACACGGGGGATAATACATACATACATACATACATACATACATAACATCACGCCATAATTCCCAGAGTGGGGTAGGCAGAGCTACAGAAATACCAACAAATCTAAAAAGACTTGGTGATAATTCTGTAACGACATTTTGCAGAAGCAGGCTAAGATGTTTACCAGTGTATTAGTGACAGGTTGCAAGCCCATCGCCTAACAGCAGTACAAGCCCTTATTCCCTTAGTCGCTTCTTATGACATCCACGGGAAGACATGGAGTGGCACTATTCTAACCCGGCAACCACACGGGCTAAACACACGGGCTAGTCAGCGGATACAATGTGATTGTAATATGCGCATTTAAGTCATTAAAAACACAAAGCAATAATATAGCCTAGTTATAGTTACAATTATCTTTTATCCACAGGATAAAAAATGGGTAAAACAGCCGCCACTTTCTAAAAATTATGCAAGTCCGAGAGTGACGGATGTCCACATATTTACCAGGATAAAAGCAACTTATCCCAACGCCATCTATCGACAAACCACAAGTCTACCTGATAACCCTCTCTCGAATACGAACAGCCTAGATCCTCAGCGAAACCAAACGTAAACCAATCTACGACAACAACTCCGTCCATAGTAACTACCTTCATAATAGATAGAAAGATACACAAGTAAGGCGTTGTGGATGAGACGAACCAACTAAGAAGATCGCTTGATGTGTATGGAGAGACTGATATGTTTAAATTAAATCTTAATAAAATAAAGGTAAATTTACTTATAGTAAGTCATCGCAAAAATAAAAAAATAACATGTAATAAAAAGTTACTGCATTGAAGAAGCCTGTATTCATTGAAAAATTTGAAACAACTAATGTTACCAATTATTTTTCCAATCATAAACATAACAGTGTATGAAATTATTTTACAACTCAAGATATACAACATAAATTTAATCTTTAGTTCTATCGTTTATTCAGTAGACTGGCAGAAAATGCTTATAGTGTTAAGCAGGCCTTGTGTAACAACAATCTATTTTTTTTAAATTATTGGAATAAAATACGCAACTTCGACTAGCAGTGGCGTTTGGCATCCAATGATTACCTTACAATCAAAATCGATTTCAATCATCATGAACGATTCAGGCTGTAATTACTAAATGGTAAACTAATTCATAATGTTAATTCTTATTGTCTTTTTAAGGTCTGATTAGTATATTAATCACAGAACTTAAAAATAGATTAAGAATTAAGATTGTTAATTAATACCTACAAGTATAAAACCAACAAAACACCTAAAAAAACGAAAATAAACGACCAAAAAAACGTAAGAACCCAATCCGCGCTACCAAGAGCGCATAGCCGCGGCGCGTCGGCAGAGAGAGACAGACAATGGCGGTGACATATGTGCGATGAGAGAGTAAGAGAGAGACAGCGCGATGTCCGCACTTACTGCACGCCGAGTTTGGTCGCGACGCGCCGCCACGGCGAGTAACATCCCTGCTTCTTGCTAAGGCCGCGTAAAACACACACGCATAAGAACACAAGCCGTAGAAGGAACACGCAGGGTCCATTTTTGGATGCTCGTGCTCGGCGATTACGTTGTTTCGCTTCTATGTCTTAATTCTTATGGCTTACGTCAGCTGTTCGATTTTGAGAGGTGGAAAAACCGAGGTGTCACAATATCAATAACAACAGTTTAATAAGCTCAATTAATATAGGTTCTTATAAGATTAATAAAACAACAAGATAAGTGAATCCTGACAGCTGTCATCCAAATGCAATTTATAACCTAACCTTGCGTTTGAAATTATAATTTGTACTAGGATGACAGTTGGAGCAGATGGTATAAGTTCGTGTGAGCGTTTTGTAATGTCACCTCAATAGTTCCACAATCAATGATTTTCTTTATAAGAAGACATTTCGTTCGTCGACACAAATTCAACTAATTAAATAAATAACAAAATAGCTTAAAGATAAAATCAACATGGCGTTCAAGCGAAAACAAATACTGAAAATAAAAATTCAAGTTTAACTTAAACGGCTGAAAACTAGCAATGGAAGGCAATAAAAAAAACAGTGTATAATATTGAAGAAGTGTACATATTGAAGTTATTAAGTCACAGTGTCACATACTTGTGTATCTTCTTATAATTAAATCACACATGACACTATTAAGTGTCGGCCAACAAAATCACCAGGTAAATTAATCAATTGCGTACAAATATACAAAAGTCTGCACATTGTTGCGCGCAAAAGAAACTTAATAATGCATAGCGTAAACGGCGCGTTTTTTTAAAATTATTTTTGCTGTATTAAAAAAATAAGCCGCAAAATATAGTCTACACGATACCACTAAACCTGTCTCGAGTGGTTAGGGGTCTTTATATAAAACAAAACGTTTATTTATTCAAGGTTTTACTTTAAGTCATGTTAAAACTGACTGTACTGTGAATTATTTATTGGGATAAGTACCAAATAATGAGAAATTCTGACAACCCAACAATGGATATAGATAATTTGTACTAAAGTTGTATTTTTCTTGATTACTTGGCATTTACCAGTACATTTAACAGTCAATGGTTACAATTTTGTATCATTACTTACCTATTTGGGTTTTGCGATTGGCCTGAGACGGAACTCCGTTTGCTACTTTTACCGCTGGCCGCGCTTAGAGATTTGCCGACTGAAGTCTGTAAAAGGAAACCATAAAAATAAATACATACATACATACCATGACGCCTTCATTCCCAGAGTGGGGCAGGCAGAGCTACAGAAATAACAACAACTCTAAAAAGACTCATTGGTAATTTTGTAACCACATTTTGCACAATCAGGCTAAGATGTTCACCAGTGTATTATTAGTGACTGGTTGCAAGCCCATCGCGTAACATGCCCTTATTCCTTTAGTCGTCTCTTACGACATCCTCGGGAAGACATGGAGTGGCACTATTCTAACCCGGTAACCCCACGGGCAAAATAAATATTAGAGGTAAAATCTTAGAGAAATAATCGAGGTCTTTAGCTAAGCTCCATTGGGTAAAACATACAATTATTGGCATCCGAAGTACCAGCTATTGGCATTTAGTGATTGGGTTATCGCCCCTTTTGCCTAGAAATAAAGTTTTTTTTTCAAGAAAAATGAAGACACGAGCACTTAGGTAGGTTTTGAGACCCATAGACATTTGAATTGTCAAGAATACAATCTCAAGACTGCAATCCTAAGATTTCGAATGTGTTGCCAACCATACCAACAGCAAAACTTATAGATGGTCGACTCGTGATCGTAAGGTACAGAGTTCGAACCCCCGCGGTCACCATGCACCAATGAGTTTTTATTACTTAAAAGTACATTATCCGATAGTCATACGTTGTAGGCAAAACATTGAGGAAACCTACACATTCTAACAGCTGAGTGTCTAAGAGGGTAATTGCACAAAATATCCTAATGGGGTCGAAGTGTATGCGAAAGGGCCCATCTGTAAGACAAGATAAGACTCGATCGACACATTTCACGAAGTCGCCAAGGTCGAAATCGGCTAGATAGCATCATCAACATCATCATTCAAAGTTTGAGAAAGCAAGATCATATAGTCATATTCATGATCATCACACATATATTTGTCAATACCAGGGATCGAACCCAGGCCTGCTAGTTCCATAGACGAGTTACTAACAACTAGGCTAGGTTTCTGACTTGTCAATGTAGATTTCATCTTGACACTTAAAAATAAAACCTACCTTTGAGGATTTGGGTTTGTTGCATTCCACAATGTAGTCCTTGCATACGCTTTGGTGCACTGTCATGGTACAATCTGAAGCAGAATAAAGGGCATCCATATGAATAATCAGTTTATCCCTGTGGATAAAACATCCGTCACTTTCTAACAAGTTTACAAGTGCGAGAGTGACGACTGCTTTATCCATTTTTCATTTTTAGGGGTCCGAACTCAAACTAGCCCTTATAGTTTCGTCATGTCTGTCTATCTGTCCGAATGGTGCTACGAACCGTAATTTGGCATAGATATCCTCCTGGATCCCGACATTTATTTTGTCATGGAAACCTAAAAACCGAGAGTCCTTTATAAAGTACTTTCCACTTGAGTCCTGACCTTTCACCGCTTTATTTAAGAATTGTTACCGTTTCTCGCTAGAACAACGTTGATTTTTGCGGTAAATATTATAGACTTTACAAAGTACACTCGGTTTTTCCGGATGAGTTTATTTGCGTAGTGTCAGGACTTAAAGTGAGCGTCCATTTAGTTCTTTGTAAAGGATGCGGGGATCCAGGAGGCTATACATTTAAATTACGCCGACAATCTTGTTTTTTTTAGTGTACCTAGTGTACATACTCCCTATTGCCAAAAAATACATTATACCATATTTGTATAGTTTATAACGCCTGATGTCCCGAGCCGCGCGCGCTCAAATACTGTTTTATCCCACGACATTATACCATATTTGTATAGTTTTTAACCCCTGATGTCCCGAGCCGCGCGCGCTCAAATACTGTTTTATCCCACGACATTATACCATATTTGTATAGTTTTTAACCCCTGATGTCCCGAGCCGCGCGCGCTCAAATACTGTTTTATCCCACGGCATTATACCATATTTGTATAGTTTTTAACCCCTGATGTCCCGAGCCGCGCGCGCTCAAATACTTTTTTATCCCACGGGTTTTTAAGACACCGACCGCGCTAACGACTTGATTTGCTTTCCACGCTCTATACGAGTACACTTTTTATACAGAGTAATCTATACTTTTGGGAAAGTGGAAATGTAATCTACACTATTATTTCAAAAGTTTAGCGGTATAAAACATAATTTAGTGTACGCAACCTAGAATTTTAAGGAAAAATTAAACTAAGGCCGTTTCCCAAAAATATGTTTACGAATAAAATAACGCTCAACAAAAGTTTATTGTTTTTGATTTTCTGTTTCTCCATGATATATTCTATAAAATATAAAAAAAATAAAGCACATAAATTAAAAAGATATGTACATATTAACATAAGAGGAAATTTGCACGCGCACTCACGAAAAGATGGACGAAAGTAGACTGAAGTTGACCTGATCATATTAAGATTATTTCCGTTTAAGTGATATGATTGGTTTATGTCCGTTTGTATCTAATTAGACACTGAATCGATTGATATACGATTCATCGGAATTTATGCATTAATTTGAAAGACTAAGGACGAAAAACGAACCATGACGTGGCGGCAAGCATGACTGCCGGTGGGATATATCGCTTTTTTGGGGCGGCAGCTCTAGCTGCCGGTGGGACACAAGAGGTCAAAATAATAATATATACATGAAATTATCAATTTTTATTGAACTCGTACAGTGTCATTTTCTTGAACATCATAGGGCAACGAATTAGATCTTGACAAATACATACAAGGTTTTATCCCCCCGTAAAAGGAGGGATTTCAATCATGTGCAGCCGTGTGTCTGCAAATAATGTCTGTCTAACGGAATCGTTGTTATGTACAAACTTACGTTCGCAGTAAAATGCAGGTTTATCGGTGAGAGTTCGTCCGCACCAGTCGCAGTCCGCCGTCGAATTAGCCGCCTGCCACGCGTGCGCAGCTTTTCGAGACTTGTCCTGCGCACAACACATCAATATAAAGAGTGATCCATTGGGGAGTAAGAGTGCTTTCACACCAACCGACCGACAATATTGGCAAGGATTGAATGTGCAACGTACAATACAAGATAGTAAGTATTTATTGAGCACCACATACAGCATGGAGATTGTATACAAAAATAAAGTGATACATAGTAAGTCAACAGGCGGTTTTATCGCTAAATAGTGATCTCTGCCAGACAACCTTCACATGACATGCGGCCCAAACTGAAATAAACAACTTAAATATATACTAATAAATAGTCTAATGAAAAATACCTAAAAACACATAAATAATAAATACAAAGAGCCATTTCCGGGGAAAATTATAACGACTTGACGTACCTTCTTTTTTCTGAAAAATAAGCTGCCTCTCTTCCGTCTCTTCTCCGCGTGATGGTCGTAAGCCGCTCTGTTGAAAATAACATCAATTAAAGTACACGAAAACGTGTGATTTCCGCATCAGAACCTTTAGTCTTATCTTAGAAAGTTTGCAAAAGTGAAAAACAAGACATGCCACACTAAAAAAAACAGAAAAGTTGTGAGAAATCCAACGAAACAAAAGCCAAGCTTGTGTTAACATGCCAATCGAAACAAATTAGTTTGCATTTAAAATGTTTTTTTGCCTTTAAACCTATTTTATAATTATCACTTACCAAATTTTTATTTTCAGACTTACACACGCACATCGAAGTTGCGGTCTGTAGATGCGCCATTCAAATTTCGACCTTAAATAAACCCACATACAGTATGTCCTGTATGTCTAACTTACGCAACTTCTTGACTGGTCGGTATGCTTGGAATGAGTAAGGGTTGCTAGGCAACTAGTGACACCGTTAAAACCGACATGCTTCTCTGCAAGCATACTGCAAAGTCAGGAAGTGACCTTATTAGCAGTCATCGGCTTTCTTCGTGTTTCTACAAGACGTTAAAGACAAAATATACTGCAATATGCGTGTGAGTGCAATAGCCGATGGCTTTTAAAAACATAAGTACCTGTACAGTGCAACGGGCCTTTTTAGGACTTTAGATTCGGGTAGTCATTGAAACTCGCATCAGAGCATGTGACAGCAAGTGAGGAAAATTAAATTAAATCAATACTAATACTAGCGACCCGCCAGCGGCTTCGCCCGCTGCAATTTCTTTTTTTCAGATCACTCAGGATCACTCTTACATACGAAGTTAGAGTAAGACAGCAATATAGTTGACGGCCACACATTGCCGTAAAAAAATATATCGGGTGCCCTTAAGACATGACGACGGTAAGGTTGCGGGTTTCCCAGGGATCAAACCTAGGGCCGCTAGTTTTGTACGCAAGGCCGCAGGATCACTAATGAGGCTAACTAAACTAAGTTGTCAACAGTAGGGATTTACCTCGAGTACTTTGTATGCATTTGCCCGGCGGGTGTATGCGTTCTTTTCCGGATCGCTAGTATCGCTACCACCTGCTTAACCGTTAGCCTGTAGCGTGATTCAATCAACACTGCTGACTCTGCTCCAATGTGTGGGTAATACAGCCAGAGAGTCCACTAGACTAGCATTCAGAGACCACTTACTTTTAGGTGGGTTGTGCGCGAGTTCCTTACTCGAACGATAATAATATAAGACCTTTTTGTCTACGTTCTAATCCACTCACTGCTCTAAGAACGCCAGTCGATGCAACCCCAAGTGTTCCTGATGCGCGTTGTTCCTTCTGCCTGGCAACTGAGTGGTCGCGCCGACGGTCGCCGCCGACGTGTCTTCGTCGCTCTCCGTCTCGCTCGCACCGCCGGCCGACAAGCTAACACCGAGCGAGACAACTAACGTACAACTATCGTCACAGGCAAGTTGAATAGTTTTGCTTGTGCAATGCGTAGATACGTTTTACTCTGGGACTTGTTTATTTTTAAGTTGACGATAGTTGTACAAATTAGTGCAAGTTAAAATACCAGTGAGGTATTCAGTGCTATGACGTATTGCAAAGCAAAACAGTGCGGACAAAATTAAAGACATAAAAATTGGACATGCACATCACGACAAAACAATTGATTTGAAATATTTCAAACAGTTTTTAAAACGTTGAATCACTAAATTATCTCTTCTACTTCATGGCGGTCCACCCCGTTTCCTTAGTAATTTTGCCACTGTCAAGTGAGTGAGAGTATAATCGATAATAATATTATAGCGAAAGTAACTCTTGTCTGTCTGTTACGATTTCACGGCTAAACGTCCACGAAAGCGATATCGATGTGGTATAGAAATTTCTGTAATGCCAAGGAAGGACATGGGTACTTTTTACCCTCGACAAACAACTTCTAAGTAGACGGATTCGCGGGTAACACCTAGTTAGTAAATAAAACGGAAGTAAAAGCTGGACATTTTTCAATCGGCCATCTTTCCTCTCCAAAGGTTACCACAGATCCCACACAATGTACTAATTTATGATATTTCACACGTTTCTTTGTATCTCCTATGGTTTCCAATTTCCCACACTATCCCTTATCCGAAAATAGGCTTATTACACAGGTATGAAGCTCATACAACCTCTTGTGGGTATACAAATAAACATACACTCCGCTTGATAACGCCACGCGTTGCCAAACTAGGTATGCGTTTAAAGACAAGTTTTTCATTTTAGTTTGAAATATTTCTAATCAAGATTAAATTAAGATAAACACATGCACACTATATTATGATGATAATTTAAGAGTTTTTTTTATATCAAAATTCCATAATTACTTATGTCAATTTAACTCTTTAATTATCAACAAGAAAACAATAGTTGTTTTGCAAGATTAAAAAATAGTCGTTGTGAACATTTTAGAAAATAATAAAAGACAAGTACAATAACCAAAAGTTGACAAAAGTAATTTATGTAGAATATAAGCAACACATAGAGGGCTACACATATTACTTTAAAAACATTTTGTTGTAAAGAGTCAGAGCCCCTAGCCAAGATGCGTAGGCTAACCAGCGTTTCTATTCGTTTTATTTTAATACCAATCGCGTCACTGGTAGATCACGTCATACGAAAAGTCTACCAGTGACGCGATTGGTTTAAAAACAAAACGAATAGAAACGCTAGTTAGCGTACGCATTTTGGTAAGGGCCTCAGTATGGGAGGCTTTTCGAAGATCCAAACGCAGTTAAAATTAAGACAAATTAATTAGTTATATCCGGATTAATGGCAGATCTAGCCGGAAGGGCGTTCCATTATGATATATTATTACATTATATTGCCTTTTAAGGTTGTTTGGCAAACCGGTTTTGGTCATAGACTCCAAATTGAAATAGATTGAGGTTAAGCGGTTACCAGTATTTAACCTGTTAGTCAATACTAAGGTACCTAACCTAACCTAACCAAGGGATGAAAGCGATTAATTGTATGCGCCTATAATTCAAGAGTTCAATTTTGATACTTATAACTGAGTCAATCTTTACATTTTGTTATAGGTACAAAAACATGTTACATCTCACCAATTCGAAAAGTACTAAAAGTTTGGGATTTGGCCATAAACAAATCTAAATATTTACTTCATGTTTGGCTACATGAGGGCTTTTACATGTCAGCAATATGGAGTAAATCTACTAGCGCTTCGCACAAGACATCATTGTGTAGAAGCGCTGCAAGAAACTCTAGGTTATAAAACAATTGTCAGTTTCTTCACGGAAAGAAAAGTAGCGTTTCTCTCTTGAAAATGGAGCACCTAAATATCGTCGCCGAAACAATTGTTCCGGACCGTCGATCAAGAATGTAGCATGTAGAATGTAGTTCCGCTTTAAGCCAATAAGCATAGTCTCAAATTGAATGGGCAAAGCAGATTCAATCGTATACTGTTAGTAATAAGACTGCATTTGGTGGAGGAGTTTTTTCTGAGATCCAGGGTTGTGTTATAAGCAAAAATCGGACAAATGGGTGTCATTACTCGCAATAATGTGGACATGACTCCAATTTTAATGAAACAAATTAAATTACATTAATTTATTTCTTACCTGAACTTTAATCTTGTTCCTTTGCAGGATAGTTATAATTAAATAATACAGGAATGGCCATTGATAAGTTATCAATTTAAGTACATAAGTTTGCTCCATTAACTTCCGTGGATTCGAAAGGAGCTTTCACATCATACATTTATTTTAGCCGTGAAAAGGAATAAAGTAACCACGGAAAAAATATTAAAATACCTGTTTATTTGCTTTAATAAATATACACAATAACAAATCTTTCCTGCCTTGAAAAGGATCTAAAGTATTTTAGGGTAAGTAATCAATTAATGTAATATAATTTGATTAATTAAAATCTATGGAGTCATGTCCACATCATTGCGAGTAATGACACCCATTTGTCCGATCTCTGGTTATAAGGAGAGTGGCTGTTCAGTTTGGACCGTCGATTTAGTATGTAGAATGTAGTTCCCTCCTAAGCTAATAAGCAGTATTTCACATTGAATGGGCAAAGCAGATTCAATCGTATACTGTTAGTAATAAGGTTGTATTTGGGTTGTATGTTAGCAGAGTGGTGGCGGTGG